>CM047748.1:7621218-7699828 GCA_026225825.1 Pistacia integerrima
GTATAAATGATAATATATATATATATATATAACTGGTAAACTTACACGGGCAAGTACAACACAAGTTACACAACCAGGCTCTGGAACAGCACCATATGTGGAGGGGCGGATCCAGAAGTGCGTTAAGGGTGGCCCCTCAATTTATAAAAAAAAAAAAAAAAATTAAATATGTTATTCTATTTTATTTGAAAAAGATGTGGTCCACTTTCAAATTTTGATCCACTCTCCATTTTAATACTAAAAGACTTGGCCCACCGCCCACCTTCAATTTTTTAATAAAATTTGGAAAAGTAAAACCTTACTCTCTGTTACAATTTGCAAACCCTCAGTCCGGCAGTCCCTCACGTTTTTGCACAGTTCCTCTGCTGCTCTCTCTAATTCTTCATATTTCATACTTCAACCAAATTTAATCAGCTATTTTCTCCCTGGTTACTACTTTTTTTTGTTTTTTTTTTTTTTTTTATAATGCTTTTCTTTTATTTGTGTAGTATGTATTAATATAATAGCATTGTGCATTGAATTTTTTATTACGAAAACTTTTAGGAAAAAAGGGAAAGTTTTTAAATTCTAATATTTTGTGATAGGTAAATGATTGTTTTGTGGTCCCAAAATTTGGAAGAAAAATAATAGATAAATAATAGAAATAGAAATATAGATAAAACCAAGGAGGCTTTTACTTTTATATATTGTTTAAGTCTTTAAGACTTTAAGTTGGTGATTGAAAAACTTTAAGTTGGAAAATTTAGAATTTCCATAGTTATTATAGAATTCAATTCGTGAGTTAATTTATTTCTTTGTATTTATATAATTTTATTTTCTTATATTTAGATATGGAAAAATATTTTAAAAGAAAGTCAATTGCTAAGACATCTCAACTTTGTTCTGGTGTCAATGATAATGAAAACCAACATTCTTCAAAGAAAAATTGCTTCGAAGTTGACTTGGAAAATCTTTCTTTTGATCTTGGATTTTGACCAAGAATTATGTTTATCATCCTAATGTTCGAGACCAAGTCAGAATGCGTTATTTACAAAAGAGTCCTTGTCAACCTCGCAACCATAAGTTTCCCAAATCAAAATCTGGTGATCATGAACGGAGTTTCCAACGTTCTTGGTTTGACAAATATCCTTATTGTTTGGAATATAGTGTTAAGAATGATGCTGCATATTGTTTATATACTTATCTTTTCAAACCGGATAAAAGTGAGCAATGTGGCGGTGATTCTTTTGTTCTTGATGGGTTTAACAATTGGAAGAGACTTGAAAATTTTAAATATCATATTGGAGGTCCTAATAGCTATCATAACCAAGCTTTGAAAAATTGTCAAGCTTTGATGAACCAAAAGCAGCATGTGAGTACAATTATTAATAAGAAATTTGACCAATAGCGAGAAGATTATCGTATTCGGTTGAAATGGTCAATTTTTGCTAGTCGATTTCTTCTTCGGCAAGGATTGCCTTTTCGTGGCTAAGATGAGTATGATAATTCAATGAATCGGGGAAACATTCTTGAACTTTTACACTACATAGCTGAGCAAAATGAAGAATATAGATTAGTAGCATTGGAGAATGCTCCTGGACATGATAAATTGAATGCTCCTAGTACCCAAATAGACATAATCAATGCATTTGCAGTTGAAACCATCAACAAACTAATTAATGATCTTGGAGATGCTTTTTTTTTTTCTATATTAGTTGATGAAGCTTGTGATGGATCCAACAAAGAGCAGATGACAATTATCTTACGTTATGTAAATAAAAGAGGATGTGTTGTTAAGTGTCTATTGAGCATTATGCATGTCACATATACGATTGCTTTGTCACTAAAGATGGGAATCGAAACATTAACATTGTTCTCTAAATACAATTTGAGCATGTCAAGATTACGTGGACAAGGTTATGATGGTGCAAGTAATATGAGAGGTCGGTTTAATGGGTTAAAAACACTTATATTGAAAGATAATGAATATGTCTTCTATGTTAATTGTTTTGCTCACCAATTTCAACTAGCACTTGTAGCTGTGGCAAAAAAAGATTCAAATATTGAAAGACTTTTTTTGAAAGTTTCTTGTGTGATAAATATTGTTGGATGGTCACCTAGACGTCGGGATCTTCTTAATGAGAAACAAGCTTTGAAGGGACTTTATTGAGCTTGATTAATTTGTTTTCATTTGTTATTGAAGTGCTTGAGCATCTTACTGAAAAATATGATAATAGAGTTGAAGCAAGTGATTTGGTGGATTATATGACTTCTTTTGAGTTTGCTTTTGACCTGCACATGATGAAAAACATTTTGGGAATCACATTTGAACTTTCACAAGCATTGCAAAGGAAGGATCAAGATATTATAAATGGCATGTCTTTGGTTCACTTGTTGAAAGGAAGAATATTGTTGATAAGAAATAATGGACGGGATAATCTACTTGATGAAGTTTCTCATTTTTGCATTGCTCATAATATAAATGTGCCAAATATGGAAGAGAAATTTGTTGCATAAGGGAGATTGCGGCGTAATGTTCAAGAGATGACAAATTTATTTCATTATCGTGTCGAGTTGCTCTATGCCATAATAGATTTGCAACTATCAGAGCTTAACAATCATTTCAATGGAGGTAATACATAATTACTTATTTGCATGGCCTCCTTGAATCCAAGCATTTGATAAGGGAAAATTAGTTCGTTTTGCTCAATTTTATCCACTTGAATTTTATTCTACTGATCTTATGACACTTGAATTTCAACTTGATAATTACATTGATGATATGCGCTCAGATAGTGATTTTTCAGAACTAAATGATATTACCAGTCTTGCTCATAAAATGGTTGAAAAGAAGAAGCATCTTATTTACTCATTGGTATGTTTGCTCATCACATTGACTTTAACCTTACCAGTTGCAACTGCAAGTGTAGAAATGACATTTTCTGCTATGAAAATTGTGAAGACTCATTTACGCAATGAGATGAGAGATCAATTCTTGAATGATAGCCTAATTCCATATGTTGAGAAAGATATATTTACAGTGTTGATAAGGAGATGGTGATGCAACGATTCCTTAGTATGAAGCCCGCCGAGGACAATAGTAAATGTAATTATTTTTTCCTTTTATGACAATTTTGACTAGAAAGACAGAATCTGAATGTTATGTATAATTAGTTTTCATTTGGCCCACCCTAACAAAAATTTTTGGATCCGCCCCTGTGTGGAGATCAGTTCATAAGGGAAAAATATGAACTAACATATAACATATCTTAGTTAAGAAGGATTTGGGTTAGACAGATTAATGTTTTTTTTTTTTTTTGGTTGTTTCGGATTCTCTTGAACAAAAGTACGTAATTAGATGAAAGATCTTTTTATAATATTATTGTTATGCCTGAAAAATATAGGGTTGACGTAAGACCCAGTCATCGTGCAAAAGTCAGAACATGGGTACACCCGCAGCTTGCTTCTGTCAAAATAGTAGGTGCGCGCCAGACCAGCCAAAAGCCGTGGTGATCCCACGTGTCCAACCCCTGCACCAAATCGTGTAAATCACTCTAGAAGGTAGGCAATGTGACATAAAAAGGGATTTGCACGGATAATCCTACCAACTCACAGATTCAGTAATCATGATCTCAATGCATCTCACTATAAATTGAGAACTGATCTCTCATTCAGGGGATTCGCTCATTTCACTCTTGATTAGCTATCATCTCTCAAGAATATGAAACATTCTCTCTCTTGTACTATCACTTTGTGAGTCATTTGTAAGTCAGTTCGCTAACGCGACCTGACCCTTATCATTAATATAGACATCAGTGGACGTAGGATTTGCTACCTTAGTATTCAAACCACTTTAAAAGTTGTCTCTATTACATTTACTCTCATTTTCCTTAATATTCACGTGTTTTTTGGGTCAGCTCAGCATTTCACACGTGCGTTTAGTTGATGTCAAAATCACGCATCAACAATTATAATCATATATCAGTGCGGTTTTCTAGAGATTATGATATTCATAAACTTTAATAAATAATTAGGAGAGAAGAGATGTGATGTAAAGGTAATTAAGGTAGGGTCAACATAATGAAATTAAGTGGGGTTATAGAGAGTATTAAGGAAGTGGTATCCACCCCAGAAGCTGAAAGAAATTTAAAATAAAAATCAAAGTGGGGTAGAAGGAAGAATGTGATATGTTTTTGGGCTTTCTCAATCCCATCCCATATTGTCTCTTTCAGAATATAGTTTTTAAGTGTTAAATTAATGCATAGAGGGCAGATATTATTATATATTTATAATACAATATATGTTATGTACATGTAGTAATAAAGAGACTAAAATTGAGTAAGGGGGGAGCTAGACCAACCTCTCTAAAAGTTAAAACTTATCTGATTCCAAACAACTAGCATATGATTTTGATTTTAGACATATTTACTTGGGATTGAGCGATGATGGTAAAATAATCAACAACATTTATGCCTTCACCCGATACTGATGGTAAAAAAGTTTTGGTTATGAGGAGATCAGCTCATAAGGGCCAAAAAAAAAAAAACTTACATATCACAGAAGATAAGCTTGTGTGATATTATGTCTTTCCACTTAATAATCTACAATACTTTAACAACGTAAAAATTTAATATTTATTTTGAGTTTTTCCTTCTTTCCACAACCAATCAAATATCCATGTGCACATGTCACCCAGGAAAGATTGTCATCATCGGCCTTTCCATAGTTGGTGTCCCCACAGGCAGCCTGCAGTAGGACCCACGCCTATCCTTATAAATATAAACCTCTTCTTCAGTTCTTCACTATTTTTCTCCTTGCTCTACAAAGTTCGTCTTCCACTTGAGATGTCTTCTTCGTCATTCACCGGTAAATTCTTCTTAATTTGCTATACTGTCTGTCCACTTAGGAAAAGAAGTTTAATTCAGAGTACTTAGTTAAGAAGGGTTTGGATCAGATTAATGTTTTTTTTTTGTTGTTTCAGATTCTCTTGAACAAAAGGACGTAGTTAGAGGAAAGATCTTTTCTGAAGACGTGAAGAAATCCGGTTCCAGTAATATGGGTAATGAATTATCACAATCTGAACCTCCATCGATGGAGACCATAGTTAAAGGTTTTCTTAAACGTGCTACCGAGGATCCTGAAGTGCCAAAACTTAAGATAACATTTGAGCTTTACATGGAGAAGTATGGTACTTCTTTAGGCTTCTCGTATTCTCTCTCTGTGCCGAAGAAAAAGAGATCAGAGAAGAAAAAGAGATCAGGTAGTCCCAGTTAAAGGTTGCTCTATCGTGTTTGTATTCTGCCTATAATAAATTCTTTCAAGCCTTATATATATTTTTTTTAACATTATATGTTGTTGCAGATTCCAGTAATTCTTCCACAGAATATAGGACTGATGAATCATCACAATCTGAACCTCCACGACAGCCTGTTTTGGAGGTAGAGGTGGAACCTCCCATGCCAGAAAGGTTCAGAGCTATTGTTGGAAGAATGTGTGGTTCGGATATTGGATTTGTTATAGAAAAAGCATTAACAGAGACAGATTTACAGCAGCAAAGTAATCTTCTTTCTTTACCGAGGAAACAAGTCAAAACTGATAGTTTTCTTACTAATGAGGAAAAGGACATACTTGATGCAAAGGAACAAAATGGGATTGGGGTAATATTGGTTACGCCATGTGAGAAGTCGGTCATATTGAAGCTTAAGAAGTGGAGAATGAGCAAAGATTTCGTTTATGCTATCATTGGAGCTTGGTTTAAGGAGGTGGTAGATTATGCAGATAATTAATAGACTAGAAGTTGGAAAAATGGTTCGACTTTGGTCGTTTCGAAATCGGAACATGTTGTCACAACACTCACAGTTGTGTTTTGTTTTAGATTGTGATTAGATTACTTGTTATGAATTCAATTTAAGAATATTCATTATGCAGGTATATATAGTCGATTTTTTCATCCTTTTATAATATAAATTAGGGTAATGCTATTTGTACAAACTCTTTGTATAAAGAGAGTTTGTACAAACTTACGTAACACACCACAAAACATGTTATGTGATATTGAGACTTACGTAATTTAATGTCACATTAATGTTATATGAGCCCTTATGTCACGTGGCATTCACATGGTGTATCATATAAGTTTGTGCAAACTCTCTTTATACAAAGAGTTTGTACAAAGATAATAAATTTGGGTTATCTATGGTTTTGCCGCTTTTATCTTAAATCTGATTTGATTTAAATCTATTTTTCAGCTTATATTGGTTTAAATAATTAACTAGACAATAAGAAAATTTTATTGTCATTATAACTTGAATTTTATGGATAGATTAGTAAATTAAAAAAATAGAAAAAAAAAATTAATTTAAGGTGTTAAAATAATAGATATGAGAGTTAATTAGGTAAATATTTATTAGCTCCTAAAATAGTTCTAATACTGTATTAAAGTTTTGGTAATTACAGGGAACTTTTGTTATTTCAGAAATTTTAAAGGGTTTTTGAGTTCTTAAATCATATCTCAGGGGGGTTTAGGATTTTATCTCAAACTTTTCTTTTTTTTGTCTTTCTCGTTAGTTTCCCTGAGCTTGGATTATATATATATATATATATATATATATATATATATATATATATATATATATATATATATATATATCTTTTATGGGCATATCCAATTATACATATATATCTTTTATGGGCATATCCAATTATACAGTTTTCCTGAAAGCAGCCGATCCGAGTTATGCAACCATAGATTAAGACTTTTGCCAGTTTCAGTTACAAAGGAACAATTTCAATTATCATAAGCCGAACCCTTAACAACTCGAGTTTAGAAATATTCATCAACAAGTCATTGCCAAGCCAAGTGTTGATCATAACAGATATATTTATAACACTTTCAAAATGTTATAGAAAATAATTTTGTAATATATAGAAAATTAAATGAATGATATTTTGGTAGTACTTTTAACATGATATTAAAAACTTTTCTGAAACATTTTGAGAATGTTACAAAAAATTAAACTATAACAGATTAAGAATGTTACAGAAAACTTATTTATAATATTTTAAAAATGTTACAGAAAACTAAACTATAACACGTTAAAAATGTTACAAAAAACTTATTTGTAACATTTATGCAGTGTTCTAAAAATTCATTCGTAACTACGTATAAGTGTTACAACATACTTAGCAACATTTTATTGCAGTTACTGAAGTAATTAGTAACATGCAAAAAGTGTTATATATCAATGTCTATTTTTTAGTAACATGGGCTGTCACAGCATCTTTATAAATGCTACCAATTGCTTACGGTAACACTTTTTGCATGTTACCGTAGGCCATTTCTCTTGTAGTGATTTTACGCCTTTGCATACTATTTCTCGAACAGTCTTCCATCAAACTCTCATAATCATTCACGTCTGATTTTTTGGACTTTTTTAACAGTTTGCACGTGCGAGTTCGTTGGTGTCAAAATCCATCATCAACATTCTAGTTTTGTATTCAGTCCGTAGGCATATATAATTATATATACTTCCATACTTAGCAAATAGAAAAAAATAAAAAAGAACTTGACGAAGACCATCAATCATGATTTCTCTTCATAATTACAACTCTTGATTTACTTATAGATAGTATTTGCGATTTATATTTCATTTAAATATTATCCAAAACATTTGTTTGTTCTTTAGAGGAAGCTAGAGTGATATTATCTCTTTGCACTTAATAATCTACAAAAGAACTAATTAAACAATTTATCTTCTGATTCTATGATTAGTATAGTTTAACATGAAATATTTTTATTAGCGTCTATGTATATATATAATGATTTAGCTTGATATTACGTCTTTGCACTTAATAATCTACAAAAAAATAGGTTATGTTTTATATATGATTTTTATTTTGCTTCTTTTGATTTAAAGACAGATTAAAATATTATATATTGTTTAATTAAATATATAAAATATATAGGAGGCTGATTGTATCAATCCAATATGTATATATAATTTGTCCAAAGCCAAAGTTTTATAGAAAATTGAAAAATTCCTACATTAAAATATGTTGTTGATTTTAGTTTTCTCATGTCATCATTATATATATGTTGATATTTTTTGGACTCTCGTCCATTCGTGATGAATGGTTGTTCATAAGATATGGATAAATATCTATAATTATTGGACGGTCGTTCATTCACTGAATACATACATTATATCTTTCGTGACCATGTTCGAGTCAGATTCCACTTGGTGTAAATTTTGGTATTAGCACTCTGCGTTGTAGCATTTTTGTTCAATATATTTAATTAAACAATATGGATAAGGTTTACAATTTGATTGATTGCGGAAAAAGAGTAAGTACTAAAGTAAAATTAGGCTTGTTTTTTTCCGCCATCAACGCTTTCAAGAAAAATAATATATTAGACCAAACATTTTTTCTATTTAATCAATGTTTTACAGTTTTAGAACTTTTGTTATTGCAATTTTCTAATAAAATTGAGTATTGTATATTTAGAATTTGAGATTTGAAGTATAACTAAACCTGAATCCTACTCCTAATGGCCAACTAGAGTCTTTGAAGGGACCCTTACCATTTAGCCAATATGGAAATGCCCATATGTCCCCACGCACAATTAAAAAAAGGACAAAAAAATAAATTATTCATTCATCAAGAATTATGCGTCATTTACTGCTGATGGTTGGATCATGTATCATTCCAGTTTGCTCCTTTAATTTAATTGTTTTTGAGAAATAAATTTGGTTTGGTAGGTGTATTTTAATTTTAATCCTTTCAATTGGGAAAGACAAAAAATCAATTATGAAAGAGATTTTATCACTGTTTTGGAATGAATAACCTAATGGAAAGCAAAGTGGTTGAGAAAAGTTTCCAAAGGGCGAATTGGATAGCATCATTTTGGTTAAGATCATAAAAACTTTAAAAGAAAAAGGAGATGATAACTTTATATCATGTGGGTGTGTTGGATGCGCACATGAAAAAAATCACCAATGCTGCTGTTACCATAAAAAAACATATTAATTAATATTATAGAAATAACCACAATTCCACAAACAAAAAACAAAAGCTCAAAAAGAGTAAAGGAACATCACTAATTAATATTATAGAAATAATCACAATTCCACAAACGAAAAACAAAAGCTCACAAAGAGTAAAGGAACATCACTGATATTGTCTATGCATCATTTTGTAACAAAGTTTTTCTTCAAAGACTCAAGTTTGACATTCAATACTATTGCTTGTATGACTAGACACAACAAATCACAAAATCATTCAGACCCTATAAACCCAAAAGACCCAAAAAAGAAGAGTATGTAGAGACCAAGATTGAGATTGGACACAAATAGAGGGGCAAATATAATTAGGAGGAGGAAATGGCAAAAAAGGGAGAAGGAATAATATGAGCAACGCTTCCGCACCTGATTCCTGGAATAGTATTGTTTGTTTTTCAGTTGAAACAAGCCGAGGTTGAGCAAATAAGTGATATATAAACTGGTTTGAAGGAAACTAGAAATAGGTGGGAACGATATAATGACAGGTGCAAAAAATGTACACTTGCCAATATATGTAATAGGAGATTATTGATTGAGAAACAATTGACAGAATAGATACTATATAACAGTTCTTTGTTGACAATATCAAAAACTTTTTAAACTTTATAAACATAAATAACTAATTATTTATTGTTTGTAAAGATTAGCTTGAGAAATCATTGTTTATGTATCTTTTCTTTCATCCTTATTAAATTACTTGACTAAATCAAATTTTATAAAAAGAGTTGACTTCTTTTTTTCTATAAATATGCATGATTCATGTTAAATGAGTCTAAAAGGAATTCAAACCCACAAAATATCACATTCTTATTGTCTTTCCATTACTATGTATGTAAATCACTATGGGTTACTATTTATGTCTTATTGTCTTTCCATTACTATGTATGTAAATCACTATAGATTATTATTCTTGTTCAATTTCTTATTGTTTTATTTGTTTAAAACTTCTTATTAGGTATGCAATATGGATAAATTTCTCAAAAGAAAATCAGCAATAGACCAATCATCCTCATCAATCCAAGAAAGTAAAGCAAATGATAAAGAAAATGATCCATTAAAAGAAAGTCATGTAGAACTAGAAGCCATCTTGAAAGATCTTCCATCTGATCTAGCTCTACGGCCTGAAATCAATCATTATCATCCTAATTATAGGGATGCAATTCGAAGATTTTACTTGCAAAAGAGTTGTTGCCAGCCTCGAAATCATGCATTTCTACTAACAAAATTTGGAAAAGGATATCATCGATTTAATCCGCTTGGTTTGATGTGTATGGCGATTGGCTTGAGTATAGTGTGACCAAGATGCCGCATTCTCGTTTGTATTGTTATCTTTTTAGACCTTCCATTATAAGCCAAGTTGGTAGTGATGCTTTCGTTAGTGAGGGATTTTATACTTGGAAGAAACTAGAACGCTTTCAAATTCATGTTGGCTAGCCAAATAGTGCTCATAACCAAGCATGACAGAGTTGCATGAATTTAATGAATCAAAAGCAACATATCGAAGTGGCTCTATCTAAGCAATCAGATCAAGTTAGGAATGACTACTGAACTCGCTAGACTACATCCATTGTTTGCATTAGATTTCTTTTGCGTCAAGGGTTGGCATTTCGTGGTCATGATGAAATTGAAGACTCGAAGAACCAAGGTAACTTTCTTGGACTTTTTTCATTTTCTAGCTCAAAGATAATGAACATTTTAAGAGTGTTGTTTTGAAGAATGCACTTGGGAATCTTAAATTGATAGCACCAGTGATTCAGAAAGATATTGTGAATGTTATCGCAAATGAAACCACAAAAGTTATCATTAGTGATCTTGGAGATGACATATTTTCAGTTTTGATTGATGAGTCTCGTGATGTGTCAATTAAAGAACAAATGGCTATTGCCATACGTTATGTAGATAAAAAGGGTCATGTACTTGAGCGATTTCTTGGCATTGTTTATGTTAGTGACACAACCGCAAAGATCACTTAAGATGGCTTTTGAGTCATTATTTTGTCAACATGAATTGAGTTTGTCAAGATTACGTGGACAAGGTTATGACGGGGCAAGTAATATGCAAGGAGAATTTAATGGTCTGAAAAGTTTGATTTTGAGGGAGAATGAATATGCTTATTATGTTCATTGTTTTGCTCACCAACTTCAATTGACACTAGTAGCCGTTGCAAAAAATCACATTTCTATTGCTTCGTTTTTTAGCTTGGTTACTAATTTGATAAATGTTGTCGGAGGTTCATGCAAGCGTCGAGACATGCTTCGGGAGAGCTAAGTTAATAAACTTGTTCAAGCACTAGAAATTGGTGAAGTTAGCAAGGGATGAGGTTTGAATCAAGAGACAAGTCTAAAACGAATTGGTGATACACGTTGGGGCTCGTATTATTATACATTGATCAACTTAATCATTTTGTTATCCTCTGTGGGCGATGTGCTTGAGGTTATTGAAGAAGATGGTTTAAATCTTAAACAAAGGGGTGAAACATGTAATCTATTAGATTTAATCTATTTCTTTGATTTTGCATTTAACTTACATATGATGAAAAATATATTGGCAATTACTAATGAGTTGTCACAAGCATTGCAGAGAAAAGATCAAGGCATTGTAAATGTTGTGCCCTTAGTCAAAGTTTCCAAACAATGGTTACAATTGTTGAGAGATGAAGGATGGGAATCTTTGTTGAGTGAAGTTTCTTCATTTTGCCAAAAGCATATATTGCCATTTTGAATATGGATAATATTTTGCAATTCGAGGGTGGCCATGATGGAGAGTTGAGCACATGATAAATTTGCATCACTATCGAGTTGAATTGTTTTATACTGTGATAGATATGCAACTTCAAGAACTTAACACTCGTTTCACTGAGGTTAATACTGAGCTGCTTCTTTGTATGGCATGTTTAGTTCCAAGTAATTCATTCTCGCTTTTGACAAACATAAGTTGATTCGTTTTGCCCAATTTTATCCATATGATTTTTCTGCATTTGAGTTAATGGTACTTGAGAACCAGTCTGAGACTTATGTTATTGACATGCGTTCTTGTGATGAATTTTCTAAGTTACAAGGAATTGGTGATTTGGCTAAGAATTTAGTTGGTTTAAAAAAGACATTTTGTATCCATTGGTGTATAAGCTTGTGAAACTTGCATTGGTTTTACCAGTTGCAACTGCGACCATTGAAAGGGCGTTTTCTGCGATGAATATTGTGAAAAGTCGATTACGCAATCGAATGGGAGATCAATGGATGAATGATTGTTTGGTCACCTATATTGAGAAAGATGTATTTGATACAACTGATGATGAGATGATTATTCAACGTTTTCAGAATATGAAAACTCATCGAGGACAATTGTAAAAAAATTTGTTTTTTGAATATATGTATTTGTATTTTGTAACTTTTTGTTAAAGTTCATCTTAATGAAAAAAAAGTATAGTTATGATTGGTTTAATTTTTTTTTTTTTTTTTTTTTTGTTTATTTTATGCACCCATCGAGTGAAATTCCTGGATTTGTCATTGAATTGGAACCTGATACTAGTTCTAAACTAATTAAGACTATAATTAAATGTCATTGTGCAAATTACTAACTTGATATATACAGAAAATACATATCCCTATTCTCATGAAAAATAAATTGCATTATAACAAACCTGATAATTGCGCCGGTAAATTTCTCTCTCACAGACTTGGGGCAACACACATGATATAAGCCGAAGCCATCCTGGCCATCACTTTAGTAATATCTATCATACAACGGGAACAAAATGAGACTTCATCTTCATAAATCTTAAAATACTGTATACCAAGAAACAGATGAGGTTAGTCAATGATAGAAGAGTGATTGTAATTATGAGACACAGAATTTTCAAATAGATAATTTTTTTTTTTTTTTTTTTTTTTAAACCACACATTTATACTAAGACCATTTAGAGCATGATTTTACATATTAAAGGCTTAAAGAGTAAATATATGTTTCAATGTACACACAAACACCAAAAAAGCAACTTCACAACCTTAAAATCATACTGAATCTGAATCTCTTAAACTTTTTTTTAGAAGATTAAACAAGGTCCAACTAAACAAGCATGAAACATTGATACAACAGCACAACTGAGATCACACCCTGAACAAGGGATCTAAGAGGGCCAATTAGAAAAATGAATAAGAGAGGGGCACCAAATGAACATATGAATTTCGGAAATACTATTTTGAAGCAATGACCGGCAAAATGCAAATGAAAGCTATCATAGATGTTTAAATGGGGGATCAACAAAACAACTACTTAGAGCAACCGCCATTATCCCTTAAATTAAAGAATTTCTTCCGAGATCAATTAGAACTGATTTTAATTAGAAACCAATGGTAAAATTACCACTTTTCCAAATGCTAATGCTTTAGTTTGATCTTTTTATAGAAAGGGGGAAATGAAGGAATGCTTTATGAAAATGGAAAGCTCAACTGCTCACATCCACAGTAGTAAACATAATAAAGTTCATTACATACGCATGACTATAAGTCCCTATCTCCAGCTATTACATTTTTTCAAGAAACAAAATTTAAACATAATAAAGTCCATATGTTTTCTTTACCAACTAAACAACTAAAAACCTTAAAACCCTAAACTCAACTAGCCATTGCGAAGAAGTACAAAACCCTTAATCCCACATATAAAATCACTCATTTAATTTTTCCTTTTCCTCACTAATATAAAATACTCAAACTTCCCGGTTCATTTTTCACTTGCCTACATTTTCACAGTAACCAATCACTTAAATCCCTAAAACCCAAAAAAATTCTGCCACCCCAAAAAAATTAAAAAAACCTTCATTACAAGTAAAATAAGATTGCTTTTTTTTTTTTTTTTTTTTTTTTTTTTTTTTTTTTAATTCAGTTTTCAAAATCTTATAAACAGCCCAACTCCTAAAACCCTAATAATCAAAATCCAAAAGCATGGAAACAAACTAATTAACATGACAGTGAACACAGTTAAGTTTGGTTACCTAGTATTGAGATTCAGGAGGAGTGGCTACAGTACGCAGAAGACCAGTGAGGGAAACGTTAAAAATATATAAATGAGATAATTCCTTGTCTCGTTAAGTGGAGGAATCATCTTGAATTTTTTTTTTTTTTTGGGAGGTGTCTAAACTAGCTTTCATGCACCTTAATTAATCATTTGAAACTTTAAAACTATCGGTTGGATAAAAGCACCAATGGTTACCTCTATTAGTAACCGATAAAAGACTCGAACTCAAGACTTCTTAAATAATACACTTAATAATTCCTTATCGAACCACTCCAACGTCTAAAGAGAATTTAATTCTCATGCATTAAAGTATTCAAAATATTAGTATTCGAAGAAGAAGTAATAAAAACATGTATTTTAAAGTAAAATTAAAGTGACAACTCCTGGAACAATATTTTAAAGACTGACCAATGAGAAACAGATTTCCCTTTCAAAAACGTTAGACAATATTCTCTTAAATTGATGTCTTAACAAAAACATTTTAAATATTTTACTGAAATTCTTTCTTAATGAAAGTTGACTATTTAATTATACCAAGTTTTTTGTTATTTCTTACAAGTTTAAGTTATGGTAACACTTTCAAGTTTAGACTTTTGTTACAAATTATATGTTTATTGCACAAGTACAAGGCTTTTTTTTTTTTTTTTTTTAATGATCAAGAGTGTCTGGACTATCTTACGCGTACTTCAACTAATAGCTTGAGACTCGGGAAATTCGACCGGATAAAAGCTCCAATAGTTATCTTCATTAACAACCAAAGAAGAACTCGAACTCAAGACCTCTTGAGTAATACACCCTAAGAGTTCTTATAGAATAACTCGACAACCTAAGGGTAGTTCACATATACAAGGTTTGTTTATACTGATTGTTATGTTCTTTGTTGAAAAAAATTATGTCTGTTACACCAAGTTATATGTCTAATATATATATACATATATATTGAAAAAATATTTCTAACAAATTAGTCGTAAATAGATATTTTGAAAACGAAGTAATAGAAACATGTAACAATATTTTCAAGATTCCCTTTCAAAAACGTTAGACAATATTCTCTTAAATTGATGTCTTAACAAAAACATTTTAAAAATATTTATGGGAGATTCGATACCTATGTTTTAATTAATGAAATATTGCCCAACTATTCAACTCTCTTACTCTATTCGCCTTCTTTTCCTCTCTCTCTTCTTACTTCTCACATTTCTTTTTGGAAAATTATATTTTATGTGAGTTGAGAAATAACCTATTTATAAAAGTCTTTCAGAAAATACCTCTATTTTAAAATTTCAATACTCAAAATACCCTTTTTTTTGTTTTTAACTGAAATCATAGAATAACCAATAACAACTTATAAAACATCTATTGGTTTCTATCGTCAACCAATCAATTGGTTTCTATCTGATTGGCTCATGAAACAAAACAAAATAGGATAGAAACCTAAACCCTATTAGTTTCTATCGGGAAAACAATAGCTAACAGATAGATTAATGGGTTTTTAGTTGAACAATTTAGTTTAATGAGTATTGAAATTTTGGATAAAACTATTTATTGAGACACTGTCAGAAACATGCCAGTTTTTAATTGAGACCCCAAAAATGATTTATTTAATATAATTTTCCTTTCTTAATGCAAGTTGACTATTTAATTATAGCAATTTTTATTTATTTATTTATTTATTTCTTACAAGTTTAAGTTATGGTAAAGCTTTCAAGTTCGTTGAAAGTCTAATTAGACTTTTGTTACAAATTACATGTTTATTACACAGATTGTTATGCTCTTTATTAAAAAAACTATGTTTGTTACACCAAGTTATATGCCTAAAGAATATTTATAGATTCCTTCAAGAAATAACTTAAATAAGATTCGTACAAGCTAATCCAGACACCCTATTTGTAAAAGATAAATAAAAATAGAATAATTCTTAACAACAATAAAAAATAACATGTAATAGGAGTGTATTCTCATCGCAAGATATATAGTTGAGCAAGAAAAGATAAAACTAAAAAAGAGTGATGGACAATCAGATCAGTGGCAAGAAATGGAAAGACTTTAGTGGGGAGAAGAACTGGGAGGGTCTTTTGAAACCTCTCGCCAGAGAACTCGGGATCTTTATAAATATCTGTGGTGAAGGAGTTCAAGCTATTTATGACTTCGTGCACGGAGATAAAGAAAGACGTCCCACCCATGAAGGGGAAGATTTATTTTCCAAACTACTTGTCTCGGAAACAGACGACTTTGGCAAGTTATACACTGTGACCGATTATTTATATGCAATGTCAGATGTTGTTTCCTGGATCGACTGGATTGTTAAGGACCGATATGCTTGGATAGGTTACGTGGCTGTGGCCACAGACGAAGGAAAGGAGGTGTTAGGAAGGAGAGATATCATGATTTGCTGGAGAGGAACTATTCATATGGCCGAGTGGTTAAAAAATCTTCAAGCTAATCAAATATCAGCTTCAAAAATTTTCCAGAACATGGATGATATACTTGTGCACGAAGGATTTCTCTCCCTCTACACTTCGCCAGATAGTGAAACTTCTAGCAATATTTCAAGTGCCAGAAACCAGGTAACTTTTCATATTCATGTACATATCCATGGTATATCAAATTTTCTCTTTTTTTCTTTTGAAATTAGTTTTATAATCGAGTGGTTGATATATGTTTTTATTATAAAAAATACTACGTTTAAAACTCAATTTCACGATCTTCTCTTACAACCCAATCGTGATAGTTGAGTTAACATTATCACATCAGTTGAAGACTTTGACTAAACATGAATAGTTGTTCTTTATAAACGAACGACCGTTTCTTGGAGATGAACGATCATTTATTCATAAGGAACTATTGTTCCATTAATAAGGAATAGTCATTCCTTATGAAGAAATGATTTTTCATTTATAAAGAATGATCATTTCTCATGAAAGAATCAGATATTCCTTATGAAAGAATGACTATTCATCCCTAAAAAATGACCGTTCGTGTCTAGTCAAAGTCATTTAGTGTTTTAGGTATAGTGGGATCTGATGTAATAATTAGTAACTCAACTGCTACGTTAGGGTTATAAGAGAAGATTGTGAAATTATGTTCTAAGCGTAGTATTACTCTTTTATTATTGCTATAAATAGGTGTTGAATGCAGTTAATAAACTGCTAAATAAACCTGAGTATAAGAACGAGGAAATCAGTATAACAGTAACAGGTCACAGTATGGGCGCAGCGCTTGCAACACTAAATGCAGCTGACATAGTTGCCAATAAACATAATGAGTGCACAGGGACAGGGTCAAACAAATGCATGGTCACAGCCATCGTGTTTGCAAGCCCTAAGGTTGGAAACGAAGGATTCAGGAAAGTATTCCACATACAAAGAAAAAATCTTCATCTCTTGCGTATCGAAAACAGATTGGACATTGTTACTGATCTTCCTATTAGCCCTTCATACAAAAAGGTAGGAGTAAAGTTAAAAATCAAGAGTCACAAGTCAGCAATATTGAACTTAAGCAACGGGCTTCAAAGTTATGATATTCTACCTGAGTCGCATTCCTTGGAGCAGTATATGGAAGGAGTTCGAGATTTATCTGTAAATTCCTCCCTTCGCGACCGGGCAGAGCCCGGAAATTGCATTTGCTGGATAATTGAAGCTTTGTTTATTGTATTGGGTTGTTGGTGAGTCAGTTTGGGGTTTGTTTAACAGGATAATTAAAGCTTTTCCTTACTGTATTATATTGTTATATTTATTTATATATATGAATAAAAAAATTCTTTAGTCAACATCATAAATATTTATTTATCTGATTAAGAGAAATTTTTATATCGAAAATTTCAAAATAATTATATACAGAATTTTAAAATAATAAAGTATTTATTGTATTAATCTTTTATAATCATTTAACTGTAAATATAAAAGTGGATTATCTGTAATTGTATTAAAAACAAAGGCCGTGTTTGGTTCATTATTCCTGCCCATATTCCCAATCCTATTCTCCAAATAATATTTGGCACATTATTCCAGAAATATTACCCAATTTTTTTTAATTACTTTTAGACCCCATAAGGTTATTAATTTCATTAAATACCTCGTGAAAAAAAAGTTTAAAAAATAACAAAAACACCCCCGTGACCCATACTTGCCTGATTCCGGCAACCACCGTCGGTGGTAGCCGGAATCGGCCACAATGGTGAATTACCAACCGGAGCTGGTGGGTAATTCACCGATCTGGCCATCAGCGACGGCCAAAGAAATGGCTGTCGTTGACGGTCAACGATGGCCAAAAGATGGCCGTCGTTTTGGCTTTTTTCGACAATGATCGCCATAGCAAAGTAGATACGTCCTTTTCTGGCCAGATCCATGGTGGATCTGACCGAAAAAAGGCCATAACGACGCTGCTACGCCAGCGTATCCGACCGGCCTGTGTCGTAACGCGATGCTGTGATTAGATTGGCGGTGGTGGCTGGAATCGCAGCCGCAGTGATAGGGGTATTTTTGTTATTTTATATGTTGGGGTGTTTAATTAAATTAGTAAACCTATGGTCTTTTTTATAAATTTTTAAATTTTACCTCGTGATACTCCCCTATGCAACTACTTAATATTATTCCCAAAATCCTATCCAAAATAATGAACCAAACGCACCTAAAAATATTAATAGGGTATAATTTGCTATTAATCAAAAGTATTAAGGGCTTAATATATTTTTATTGGATCTCAGTGACAAGCGTCAAAATTTTGAGTTCATGAATATTTTTAGAGTAAATGACTTTTTCCCACCCAAGGTCTGCCTTAATGACACTTTTCCACCCAAAAAGCTTCAAAATATCACTTTTCCATGCAAATTTCATATTCCGTAATACTTAAAGCCGATTCCGATGGTGAAAATTCTTTTCGTCACCACTATTTCAACCTTTAGTATTTTCTATACAAAACCCCCCTCACTCTGGCACCCCGTTTCTCTTTAGTTGCCGACCATTGCAAAGTTAAGGTTTCCTGTTTTTAGCTGACTTTCGACTGATTTCAGCGACAAATATTCAATCAGTTTCTACCAATCGATCTATCAACTTCCACTCTATAAAACCCCTTTTACCCCACAAGCGGTAACTGCTGAACTCCTGAACTCCGAGAAAGTGAAGTGTATTTTGAGTATTAATAGAATATAAACTTTGTATTAGAAAGTGATATTTTAAAATTTTTTAGATGGAAAAATATCATTAAGTCAAACCTTAGATAGGAAAAAGTCGTCCACTCATATTTTTTATAAAGATCAAAGGAACATATATTTGATGAGGTTTCAGTGTTAAGGGACCAAAATATTTCTAGCTCAGACGTTTCTCTCATCTTCTCGTTTGCCTAATCACTAACATTTCAGCTCTTGTTCACTCTTCATTTGCTGCATTTTAATTTAATTTAGAATTTTGAGTTTTTGCATTTAATACAAAAGAACTAATTACACAATTTATCTTCTGATTCTATGCTTAGTATAATTTAACATGATATATATATATATATATATATATATATATATATATATATATATATATATATATATATATATATATATAATGATTTAGTTTGATGTAATGTCTTTACACTTAATAATCTGTAAAACAGAGGTTATATTTTATATATGATTTTTATTTTGCTTCTTTTGATTTAAATGATAGAAAATTTCCAAAATTGAAATCATAATCAATTATCAACAATAATCAATCAATCAATTTCAGAATCACAAAATCCACGTTCAGGTTATAAAATACTGAATTAACATTTATGGTTTATAGACAAACTTGTTTTTGCTATGATTGCCGATTTTTGAAATTCTAATTAGAGTGACAGAGAGTGACAACGACATGTGTTCCTTTCCAATAACACGATCTGAATGACAACTTATAATGTGTTAAATTGTTCTAATACGTTTGAAAATGGGATGTAGTTAATTTTAATAATGGTTAATTAGGCTCTCCCATTAAAGATCTAATAAATTCTGAAACTCATTACAGGCACAAGCTCATACTAATCATCAAATCCAAATTATTATAATGAAGTTTATTGGGCAATCCTAGAACGATTACATAAAGCCTATTAGAATATTTCATTTGGATTACACGTTTAACTAGTTTTGATTAAAACAAAAATATAATTAATGTTAGTCCACAATCATGGAAATTTCTAACATTAAGATATATTAAAATATTATATATTACTTAAATAAATATATAAAATATATAGGAATAAAATGAGGTTGAATGTATCAATTATCCAATATGTATATATAATTTGTCCAAAACCAAAGTTTTATAGAAAATTGAAAAATTCCTACATTAAAGTATGTTGTTGAATGTAGTTTTCTCATGTCATCATTATATATATGTGATATTAACTTTGATAATAACCTCTAACACTAATCATACTGGAAAATTATAACAAAAAAATAAATGAATAAAAAAGGATTGGAAGGTTTTAATTTATTTTTTATTTTATAAATTAATGTATTGACAATTTGGACGTTGTCAGAATTTATTTTATAAATAAATTATTGAACCTAAAAAATTACATTTATGAGAATTTTTGTTGTTGAAGCATGTTGCAATATTTGAATAAATTTTTTTAGACAATTTTTCAGATATAATTATCTTGTTATATATGTTGGCTAATATCCCGGGAAGTTGAGGAATGATTTGTTTAAGGAATATTTACAATTTTTTTTTTTTTATATATATAAATTGATGAGTGAATTATACATATAAACAATTAACTTAATAAATATAATAAATATGAATAAACGATGTAGCAGCAAAAAAAATTATGACATATAAAAATATATAAAAGAATCTGTATATTCGATTTTAATACGTATTTATTACTGTATGTACATTCTTTGACTGCATAATATAAAAAAAATATATATATATATATATATATATATATATATATATATATATATATATATATATATTTTAATATTTTAACATCAACATATTTAATCACGTTATGCACGGAAATAATGGGTTTTGTTATTAGTGGAAATAATGATCATTAATAATTGACCGGAATCTTCGTAGCGGCCTGTAACATTAGCAAGCCGCTAAGGTACAATGAACCAGTACGGAAACAGCAGCTTCTTCTACAGATGTACCAAAACGCAGCCAAAACAGAAGTTTTGATTGTCAACGTCTCCGTCACCATAAATATCACATGTCAAACATGCTACTCAACAAGGCCACGTATTTACTGACATCTGTCTTTTTCATTTTAATTCAACTCATTTTGTCAATCCTTTGATCCGCACATCGCATGCAGGATTATCAACTTCATTAATATTAACAATTACACTATTGATTAATACATTGAATCTTATGATCATATAAATTCTATTAATCAAAAAAGATATTAATTAATTAATAAGATAGATTAATAATTTATTAAACATACATTCAAATTAGAAATGATATCCAACTGCATAATAACACTTTATAATTTTTTATTGTAATTCGAGGATTCAACTCTAAAATTTCTAAATGTAATGAGAAAAATTAGAAATAATATCTAATGGGATTTAAATTTAAAAAAAAATAAAATAAAATAAAATCATACTTTAATAAAATATCATAATTAATTAATTAGTTGGGACTATAAAAAATAATTATATAATAGATGTTATTAATTTATCTGAGTATTAACTCTCATTAATATATTAGAATTAGCCTCATGGTTAAATGAAATGCAATGGAAAGATTCCACTTCTCTTGTCTTCCAACAAACACCTCTGAATATATTATATAAGCAGGCCAACCACCCTTTACCTCGCAGACTAAAAAAGAAGCCAAAACCAACTCTTTTTCTTCAGCACCTTCTTCTTCAGTTTCTCCATATTCTTCTAGCGTTCTAGTTTTGTTTCATGGAAACATCATCAGGACCTCAATCATCCTCCAACATAGGCATCATAGTTGAAAACAAACCCTCGGATTCCAAGTTATCTGAATTGGGTATCAAGTCCTGGCCTAAGTAAGTGCAGATATATATAAATATACTACTTGTTACTGCAGGCTGATCATATATTGTTTTTTGTTTCTTAATTCTGTTTCTTTCTTCGATCTTTCATCAGATGGGGCTGCCCTCCGGGAAAGTATACGTTTAAATACGATTCAGAAGAGACATGCTACTTGCTCAAAGGCAGAGTGAAAGTGTTTCCAAAAGGGTCATCAGATTTTGTAGAGTTTGGTGCAGGAGATCTTGTGATCATCCCCAAGGGACTAACTTGCACTTGGGATGTTTCTGTAGCTATCGACAAATACTACAAATTTGACTCTTCATAAACTTTGTCAACTTCTTTTGACAGCCGCTTGATGTATATCTATATCGTGTTGATATAGATGATGATACATCACTTTATAAGATATTATGCAATGTTATTCTTTTGAGATAATAGTTTGAAAACTTGTTAATTATCTCTTCTCTTTAATTACTTTAGTTTTTAAAGTAAATTAGGAATAACAACTCTCAAAGAATTTGTATATGCATGCATGTGCTCTTTATATTTCATTAACGAAAAGTTTTGAATACACAGTTGAATATATGATTTGTTCTAATTAATTAATAACAGGGTTCATAGTTTTTTAATGAAAAATTAATGTGAAAAGCGTTTTACAAATTGAGCAAAATAAGTCATGTGGTGCACTTATTGTGTTAAGCGACTTTCAAAACGAGAGGAACTAAACAAGAACAAGAGGTATTCATGAAAGAAGATCCTTCTCCTTCTCATTTTTTGGAAGAAAATGAGGATTCAAACAAAATCGAGGAAATTGAAGAGATCTGAGTGAATGGAAAGGTTAAAAAAAAAAACAAAGCATAAATTCTACTTTCACTTTAAAAAAACATGCGATAAAAATAGAATAGCTTAATTTAGAATAAAAGGATCCGGACAAAATCGAGGAGACAGAAGAGATCTAAGTGAATGGAAAGGAAAAAAAAAAGAAGCATAAATTCGCCTTTTACTTTAAAGAAACATATGATAAAAATAGTCCAATTTAGAAAAGGAGGATTGACAAAATCGAGGAGACCGAAGAGATCCCAGTGAATGGAAAGGAAAGAAAAAAAAGCAGAAATTCCACATTCACTTTGAAAAAACATGAGATAATAATAGCCCAGTTTAGTTCTGTGGGTACGCTCATTGTATTAATTAAGACTACGTGAGCTTAACATAATTTAATTAACTAATTAATTAAGCAGTCAAAACAACTTTTCGTTTCTCTGCGGCTCAAATATGGAAGAACACACCTAAAAGAATCTTAAACTTTTTATTATGCTGATTCTACATCACTAGTTATCTATTATATATTTTATATTGATATGTAAATGAACGGTGTTGATTGAAACGGTGGGGTGTTGAAAATCATTCTGGATAATGTTGAAGAAAGAAAGAATATATACTTTGACTAAAGTTGTGTTGGAGTCCCATATCGATTAAGTATGCTCAAGTTTATTGGGTTATAAGAAGGGGTAATCCTCCCATTCAACAAGGTTTTATTGGGTGATGAGTCGGGTCCACCTCAAATTCTATCATGATATCAGAGTCTAGGTTCAGTTGAGTTGAAGCAGCTTGACCGTGGGTGAGGAGAAGTTAGTCGGATAACTACCTTTATCAACAATCATGACCCAACATATGGGTTTAACCGTGACGAGGAGTATTGCAGTCCTACATCGACTAGGTACGCTCAAACCTATTAGGTTATAAGAGAGGATAATCCTCCCATTCAACAAAGCTTTATTGGGTGAGTGAGTCAGACTCACCTCAAATTCTATCAAGTGGTCTCAGGTTCTTTATTGGTGTTAACTATTCTTCATTCTGAACTTGTTACTGTCTTTCATGGAGAAATCTCTCGTGGATTTGGGATCAGTTCAACCCTCAAAAGTTTAATGAATTATTAATGAAATTTATATAAAGATCAGTTCCTTTGAAATTCTTCTTAAAGTTAATGATAAACAGACTACGACTTAAGAGATTTCAACACGTTTAAAACATTGAGAAAACAGATGTCATCAAATAGTAGAATATAGAATATTATAAGACAAAATCAAACATGACTCAACAGGGAGACCTTCCCCAGTTCCTCTAATGAGTTTTATAGAAACTTTTATACTTTCAGGACGAATATGATTCTCTGGCACGAATCAAGCTTAGTGGTTTTGAATTCATGAAGATCCTAATAGACCAGCTAGAATGAAATCTGATAAATTGACTGTTGAAACTGAAAGCAAACACATTACAAGAAAAGTATAAAATAATAACAGAACACAATAATTTATCCCAGTTCATTCTCTTTTTAAGGAATTACGTCCAGCATTTAAATAGAAAGATTTTATTGAGTATTAGAAAATTGCAAAATACAAAGAAAAACAGTATCGACAACTCACTTTTCTCTCTATTCTCACATCTTAGATTTTTTACTATTACAGAAAAATACATAATAGAAAACTAATGAGTCGTCATAGGTAGACAAACTGTTAAGATTAAGAGAAGTTTACACCATATCCAATATTTACAACCTATACATTTCAATATAGATACAAAATGCACAGACCAAACAATTAGATATATAGATATATTTGCACCACCACAAAATTTGTTTCGTCAAATTTGGATAATTAACAATTAGATACATCTGGAGCTATGTTTGGTGCCAGCTTTCGTCTTTGCCTACACCTGGTCTTTTTCGTCTGGGTTTTGTTTGGCAAGGTTGTACATCCTTGTGATTTTGGATATTTACCATTTTATCCTTAATACGATAATCTCATATTTTAGGTTTAGGGCAATTTTTTCTAATGCAACTCTATGCCTTCTTATTTACCCAATTCTGCAACACTTCTTCCTTCTTCTCCAACTTTTTTAGACGATCCTGGGGACTTCAAAGCGCTTCACCCTGTTACTGTCCCTCTTAGTACGTGGATGTGAAATGTGTCCCCGCCTCCACCTCCTTGATCTTCCTCCATTCGACAGTTCTCCAATTGAACGCCCCCCCCATTTGACCGTCATATTGGAGTATCTTTTAGGCGGTTTATGCCCTTACCCACTACAATATTATACGTAGAGATAATTTCTAATTTATAAAAATTTTAATAGAACATCATCCAGCTATCCAAGGCAGTGGGAATGACTCTCTCGTTTTATCAGTCTCGGAACTGATTTCTTTTGGTAGCCACAGAACTCATACTGAAGCCTGTTAAACAAAGTAAGGACAGCCCAGAAGTTTAAATCACTTGAAATTAAACTTCGCCAACTTAGTAGTTCAAATTCAAATCAGTTGCCGTTCATTAATTGACGTACAAGAAACCATATACAGTTAGATATCAACTAAAATTACTGTCCATTTAGGAAACAAGAAGTTTAAATCACTTTAAATTAGTCAGTTAATTAAGATTGATTTAGGAAACATAGTCTTATTATAAATTCGTAACACTCTTGTCCTCAATTCTTCACTATTTTTCTCATTGCTTTACAAAGTTCGTCTTCTTTGTCATTCACCGGTAAGTTCTTCATGCTTTTTTCTTGATTTGTTTTAAGTTCTTTCTCTTTCTACTTGTCATCAAAATTTTAATTAATTGTTTTTAAAAGGAATATACTTATAATTTTTTTGTGCATTCAAGCTTTGTTTATTTTGTTTTTTTCAAAATTCTATCAGAACTAAAAAGAAAATAGTTTATCAAGTATCTTTTAATTCATAAAAGTCTTCAAAATTAAATAAACTAGCATTGATCTAAATATATATATATTTTGATATAAAACATGGATACATAAAAATATCTTTAGAAGTAAAGGGCTAATAATACTGCAAAAATATTATTAAACGCAAAGCAATAGCACAATGACCTTAAACATCACATCAATTTTGCAGCTTTGAATTGAAATTGATTATTTACCGTTGGATTAACCCTTATATATCTAAAAGGAATTAGGAAACAATAAAAATAGGAAAGCAAATTAAAATGTAGTTAGGTTTCTATTTAGGAAAAGAAGTTTAATTCATAGTACTTAATTAAGCAGCAAACGGATTACACAGATTATAAATTCATTGTTTATGTTGTTTCAGATTCTCTTGAAAAGAAAATACGTAATTAGAGGAAAGATGTTTTCTGAAGACGTGATGAAATCCGAGTGCAGTGATTCTTCCATAGAATATATGAGTGAAGAATCATCAAAATCTGAACTTCCATCGGTGGAGACCATACTTACAGGTTTTCTTAAACGTGCAAGGATCCTGAAGTGCCAAAACTTAAGAGAAAATTTGAGCTTTACATGGAGAAGTATGGTACTTGTTTAGGCTTCGCGTATTCTCTCTCTGTGCCAAAGAAAAAGAGATCAGTAATCATAGTAGACAAAGTAATCGATTCTTCAAAACAAGATACAAGAAGCGTCAAATGGACACAACCTGTAGTATTTGACATGGCCAGAAGTTCGACCCTAAGTAGCTTGGAGAAAGACGAGGGGCAAGAAGAGCAAAGAAAGGAAAAAAGGAGAAAAGTTAGTTCCAAGAAAATGATAGTCCCGGTTCATCGACAGTCCGTTTTGGAGGTAGAGGTAGAACCTCCCATGCCAGAAAGGTTTAGAGCTATTGTTGATAGTATGAATGGTTCGGATATTAGATTTGTTATACAAAAAGCATTAACAAGGACAGATTTACTCCACCAAAATAATCATCTTTCATTACCGAAGAAACAAATCAAAACCGATAGTTTTCTTACTAATGAGGACAAGGACATACTTGATGCAAAGGCCAATAATGGGATTAAGGTATTATTGTTTATGCCACGTGAGAAGTCGGTCAGAGTGACGTTTAAGAAGTGGAGAATGAGCAGCACTTTCGTTTATAATGTCATCGAAGATTGGTTTAAGGCGGTGGTAGATGACGCAGATAATAGACTAGAAGTTGGAAAAATGGTTCGACTTTGGTCATTTCGAACTCGAAACATGTTGTCACAAAACTCACAGTTGTGTTTTGTTTATTGTGATTAGATTATATGTTATGAATTCAATCCAAGGATATTCATTCTGTATGTTTATATATTTGATGGACTTGATGTTTTCATCCTTTTATAATATAAATTTTGTTTTAGATTGTGATTAGATTATATGTTATGAATTCAATCCAAGGATATTCATTCTGTATGTTTATATATTTGATGGACTTGATGTTTTCATCCTTTTATAATATAAATTTTGTTTTAGATTGTAATTAGATTATATGTTATGAATTCAATCTAAGGATATTCATTATGTATGTTTATATATTTGATAATTGATAATTGATAATTGATAACTGATACTGATAATTGACACTGAAACTGTAGACTAATTTTTCTGAATACTAAAAACCTTAAACCTTAAACTGATAACTGAATATTGTTCTAATATTCTAAAGCTCATGCTGAAACTATAACAGTATGCACCAATTTTTCATGCTTACTAAGAACCCGTCTAAATGAACATGTTTGTAATTTCTCTAAACCTTTCATGTGAGCTGAAAACAACATACTCAAAACTCTTTTCTAAGAAATATGCAATAAACTTTTATGCCTTATTGAAAACAACACTTCTTTAAACATGTTGTAAATACCTGAAACATTTCATATAACTATAATGTAAATAATCTATAGTTGTTTTGATATTGAAAACTGAGTCTGATTATGAACATTCTAAAACTGAGAGTTAATTCCAGCGCTTATTTTGATACTGTTACTAAAAAACCAATAGTAGATACTGATACTGAAAACTATAAGCTGATACTGAAAACTATAAGTTGATATCTTATATATTCTGACACTGTAAACTAATATTGAAAGCTCTCTTAATATTCTGAAACTCATATTGAAACTATAGCTTATAATTGATATTGGAAACTCTCATCATAACTATACTCAAGAGAAATCTGTTTGGTGGACGTCCCCAGGGGTGGATCTAGCACTTGTTGAGGGTGCGCCATCCCACCCTCAATTTAAAAAAAAAAAATACTAATATATACAATTTTTGGATTTTGGCCCACTCTAACGTAAATTTCTGGATTCGCTACTAGGCGTCCCACACACAGGTAGAGCAAGAGACTAACCTGTCATACCCGGCAAGTTTTATCATCGAACGAGCAAAGCCTCTGTATCTATCATACCTGGCCAGAAGCTCGTCGCTCAGGTAGAGCACTAAAATCGGTCCCATGCATGCGCAGAGTCATAATATGAAGTTTGAATTTTGTAACTTTGGGGGATGGGTACTTCGCCGGGCGGTTTGAAAACCATGACTAGCTTATATATATACTCTAATATTTCTTTAACTTAAAAACTATCAGTTATCGACTTGTAAGGCATACATTTAAAACATGATATTAAAAATCAACACAGGGGTGGAAATGCAATTTTTACAACCTTTATAGAAAATTTGAAAGGAAAATTCTGCAATACATCACTAAATTCTTCTCCAACTACTTTCCAACAACCAACAAAACATTTCTACTCATGTAACAACAATGCCGAGCATTCAATAAAAAGGCAAAATCCAAGAATTCGAAACTAATAACCTTAAAATGTGACAGGCAAACCTTGAGTCCACACATTTGAATGCAATGTAAACTTCATGCATGTAAATTCCATCACATTTTCAAGGAAAAACTCAATAATAAACCAAACTCTCAAATCCATTGCAATGATCATCTCAATTAAAAAATGCAAACTTGAATTTGAAGGAAATTTTAGTTTTTGCCACTCACTAGTTAATGCTCAAACTCAATTTGGTGTGATCTCTGAAGGATCAACTTCCTCTCCCCATATTGAACCAAAATAGCAAAATAGGCTTAGAATCCCAAAATTAAATACTAAGAGATGGATCAAGCATAATTTCAACATGCATGTGCTACCTACGGTGAGAAATTGTGTAATCTCTCCTCCAATTCTCTTAATCGCCCTTTCTACTTCACTTCTTCCTCTCTCACCTTTTTCTTCCTTATCTTTCTCATTTCTTTCTCTCTTTTCCTTTCTCTCCTTTCTCTTCTTTCTTTTTCTTTCTCTTCTCTTCACATCGATTTCAGTTCAATATAAGGAGTTGACTTTGAAAAATTAATTTTGCCCCCTGTAGTTTCACACTATTTTCATTAGCCCTGACAATCAACATTTACTCTGACCCCTAAATTTTCCGTTATATTCTGCAAACCCCAAATCTATTAAATTATTTCAATTTGCATCCTTGACTTTACTTCAGAAACAGGCAGTTGCACTCTTTTCACCCGATGGCCATATGCTGGTCACTTAATGACTGGTCAACGGAGAGAAATTTGAAATTTGTATACCCAACTTCTACGTTAATATTTCCCTTTTCTTTTATTTATTTATCTATTCAATTCGGTGCTATGAAATTAAACTTCGGGAACTTAATAGTTCGAATCAGTGACCGTTAATTAATTGAACGTACAAGTAACCATATACAATTAGACGTCAAGTAAAATTAGGAAACAAGAAGTTTAAAACACTTAAAATTGGTCACTTAATTTAAAATTGATTTAGGAAACATAATTTGGACAGGACTAGGACTGTTCAATTCTTATTATAAATTCGTAACACTCTTGCCTTCAGTTCTTCACTGTTTTTTTCATTGCTCTACAAAGTTCGTCTTCTACTTGAGTTGTCTTCTCCGAAAGTCACCGGTAAGTTCTTCACTTTTTTCAAATTCTTTCTCTTTGTTCTTGTTTTCTGTTCAGTCGTAGGTATGTATATACTGCCATACTTTCACCTTAGTTTAGCTACAAGATTCTTTGTTATTTAAAATAAAATATACAGAAAATTTAAAGAAAATAAATTAGATAAGATATTTTTAAAAATCAAACTTAAACTATGAGAAAGAAAATCAAAATCAAAATCATATTTAATTGTTTTTTTAAAGTCATATACATATATGTGTTTCTCTATAACAAAATCATTCACCCAACTTTTAATTTTTTCGTGCATTCAAGCTTTGTTTATTTATTATTATTATTTTTTTTCAAAATTCTATCAAAACTTTAAAAAAATAAGCTTTGTTTATTTATTTATTTTTTAACATTGTAGTTATTTATGTTGTTTTAGATTCTCTTGAACATGAAAGACATAATGAGCGAAGAATATATGAATGAAGAATTATCAGAATCTGAACTTCCACCGGTGGAGACCATAGTTAAAGGTTTTCTTAAACGTGCTAGCGAGGATCCTGGAGTAGCAAAACTTAAGAGAGAATTAGAGCTTTCCAAGAAGAAGAATGGTAGTACTTTAGACTTCTTTTATTCTTTGTCTATGCCAAAGCAAAATAGATCAGTGATCATGGCACAGGTAGACAAAACAACTGATTCTTCAGAACAAGATACAAGAAGCTTCAAATGGACACAACCTGTAGTATTTGATAAGGGTAGTAGTTCGACCCTAAGTAGCTTGAAGAAAGACGAGAAGGAAGAAAAGCAGAGAAAGGAACAATCTGAACATCCACGACAGCTGGTTTTGGAGGTACAGGTGGAACCTCCCATGCCAGAAAGGTTCAGAGCTATTGTTGAAAGTATGAATGGTTCGGATGTTACATTTGTTATAGAAAAAGAATTAACAAAGACAGACTTAAAGCAGCAAAATAATCGTCTATCTTTACCGAAGAAACAAATCAAAACCGATAGTTTTCTTACTAGTGAGGACAAGGACATACTTGATGCAAAGGCAAATAATGAGATTAAGGTATTATTGGTTACACCATGTGAGAAGCAGGTGGGAGTGACGTTTAAGAAGTGGAGAATGAAGAACACTTTCGTTTATAATATCATCGGAGATTGGTTTAAGAAGGTGGTAGATGACGCAGATAATAGACTGAAAGTCGGAAAAATGGTTCGACTTTGGTCATTTCGAAACATGTTGTCACAAAACTCACAGTTGTGTTTTGTTTTAGATTATGATTAGATTATATGTTATGAATTCAATCCAAGGATATTCATTCTGTGTGTTTATATATATGATGGATTTGATGTTTTCATCCTCTTATATATAATATAAATTTTGTTTTGTAACATTTGGATTATTAATAATTATCTTTATTTATACTTCAGGTTATATATACCCTTTTATCCATAATACATTAATCTTATTTTTAGGTTTAGGGCAATTTTTTTCTAATCATGATGATGATATGATAATAAAGTCATGGCCGAACGACATCTGCCCACCCAAAGTTTGCCCCAAAGACAAAGTTACCACCCAAAAAGTTTCAAAATGATACTTTGTCACTCACAAGTCAATTCCGTTAGTAAATTCCATTAATTATCGTATATATTTATTATAAAAACAAAAATACCCTTTAATATTTGATTTTATATTTATTTATTATTTTATGTCATATCAACAAAATCAATTACTTATAAACACACTCTTTAAATATGAAATTACTAATTTATTCGATAATGTAAATTACCAATTTATTTTTCTAATTTGAAACCTTTACCATTTTGTCCCTAGTTGCTGCAACTCTAAACTAACATTTATATTTAAGAAATTTTGTCAATTTAAACCTAATAAAACTAAGTATTAGCATTACAAATTTGCTTAAATAAGGATCCGGACTGTAAAATTACAGTTTATATATATTAAGAAATTTTGTCAATTCAAACCCAATAAAAATAGGGAATTCAAAACAAAGAAATTTTCTCATTCATTTCTTGAAATTGAAAATTTGACCCTTCCACTTTCTAGCTCCATGAAGCTTGCTTTTCCTTTGCTTTCTCAGTATTCAAAACCTACTTCTCCAATCGCCTGTGCCTTTTCCATGTGGTTGTTGCCCCATTCCACTACTAATTTAAAAGATGTGCATAGCTCTATAGAAGAAATCATGATAATGAGGTCTTACTATCAAGCATCAAGGTCATTGCATCAAAAGCTAGAATGTATTCCTCGCTTACAGACCATGCCCATCCTTCTACGTATATCTTGTATCTGCCACCACAATTAATTATGTAATTAACAACACTTTCATTATCAACAGTGAAGAATTCAGTCTATTAATTAATAACTTGTGGGTGCATAAGAAAACATAGTACAATTATATATCTTTGCTCCAATCCTAAACAAACAAGCAACAATCCTGTTATACTATAATAGCAAAAACTGATCTATCACCGCAACACAAACAAACCAAGAAACACAAGAATACCACAAAATCAAACAAACAAACAAACAACGATTTACCGTGGTTCACTTATCCTTTTATGGATAAGCTACATCCACGTTGAGCTCAAGAACGGTATGAGGTCGTTGCACTTGATTACAGAGACCGTCCAAGATTACACGATTCAACACTCACCGATCTCCCGTTTACACGGCAATCAGCCTTACAAGATACCCGATGAATATCCCAACCCGTGAGGACAACACTCTCACCTGAATGATTAAAGCCCTAATCACTCGACTGATACACACACAATTTGGAATGTAGAATATGAACCCTAACACAGAGAAAAAGAAACGACTCAAATAACCCTAGCCACTGTCTATCTCTCTCTCCCTTGAAACTGAAAGAACATATGCTTATATATGGTTTGACTCTTTGAGTGATCCTGGCCGTTTAATCTGAAACGCATCCTGTGGTCTGAATTCGCCCAAGTTAATATGCCTAAAACGACACCGTATTAGTATCCCTTAAACGACGCTGTTTCAGGCTTCCATATTTAACAAATCCAAAACAACAAATGTGCAGCTGATGCCTATTAACTATGACCTGAAAAAATAAAAGAACAAAAAAAGAAAAAAAAAAAGTAAAAAGTATATATCAACTCTATTTTCACATGGGGTTTCACCAAGAACATACAATCATAGGGCGGCATTTTCTCCGCCCAACCTGTTTATTTCAAGCGCCAATACAAAGTTATTATTAACCATGACCTGAAAATAAGAGATCAAAACCCATAATCTATTGCTTCAAAGATAAGAATCGAAAGTACTGAAAACAACCATAGAAATATAGAATAATTCTCGGATTTGTTCTAGCTAGCACTAAGAAAGTCAATACCCTCCTTCGGTCAATATATCATTCAACCAGTCATACAACCCCCTACTTTTCTATCCGAAACTATGTATTTCCACGGAAAAAAAAAAAGACATTATTAACTTTGAAATTGACCATGCTGTCTTTCTTCATAATGGATTTTTGACCATCTTATCCCTCTTTATAATGGTATTTATTGGTGGAATTGACCTGTGGGTGAGAAAGTGTCGTTTTGAAAGTTTTTGGGTGGTAATTTATCTTTAGGGCAAACTTCAGGTGGTTGGGAACATGGTGTTAATAAAGGTTTTAAAACCTAGCCCGGCTCGATCGGTTGAATCAGGACCTGGATTCATCATTTCCATTGTTCATGGCAAACTCGAGAGAGGAGGATGACAAACAACAAGCAATTGGTAGCTAGGATGTTGGAGATTTTGAAGAGGAGGGGCTGATGAGTCTAAAGGTGGCAATAGAGGCGATTTCTGGTGGGTGAAATGATCGAAAATCACAAAAATGCGCAGTAGCTTGTCGATGATTGGCGAGCAATTGTTGGCTGTGATGTTGGAGGTTTTGAAGAGGAAGGGCAGATGAGTCTAAAGATGGCGATGAAGGCAATTTCTGGTAAGTGAAATGACCGAAAATTGCGAAAATTGCGCAACAACAACAACAACTGTTTCTGGCGATTAGCGAGGTGAACGGGGATGAGGTGAGATGGGTTTTAGTCAGGAGGTTGAGGGGAGAGTTTTCATGGTGATGGGGAGTATTTTCGATGTCGGAAATAAGTTATATTTGGCCTGGGTTGTTGATTGCCCATTTAAATTAGGGGTTTTTTTGCAACATTTTAAACCTATAGGAACCTATAGAAATTTAGGGGAGTTTTTGTTAGATTTCAAACTTTTTTACACGCTTACATCACCGATTTGACTCGCTGGTCAAACCGGTTCAACTTGAGACTCGACCACTTTGCCGGGTTTCACCCCGGGTTGGTTGGTTTTAAAAAAACCTTGCCAAAAATCATTAACAAGACAGAGAGAGAGAAGAAAAGTTATCTAAGGAACATATTATCTTATTTTCCAGTTATCAAGTGTAATGCAACTCGATCTCTTCTTTTTTACCCAATACTGCTACACTTCATCCCTCTCCTCCAACTTTTTTAGACGATCCTCAAGACTTTCTATGTCCCCAATTTGATTAGTGTAAAACTTCCGTGGTTCCTTAATTATGACTATGATAAAAACTCTTTACCGCATCAAAATCACTAAAAATTGACCGATTCTATTTTAAAACGCTTCTCCTATTCTGCTAGCCCCTCCTATTAAATGGATGTGAAATGTGTCCCTCCCCCTCCTTGATCTTCCTCTGTTTGACAGTCTTGGAACTGATTGCTTTATTGGTAGCACATTGTGAAATTAGTATAAGATGATTTGGTGATTGTTTCGAAATTAGCTAGTCAATTGTTCGAAGCAGTCGTGTTTTTAGTTATTTTTCTCATGTCATCACTAAACATATATGGGATACTAACTGTTGATGCTCTGTTTTTACACCAACGAATTTTTACGTGTATAATATTGATTGGCCGTTCGATACACATGAAAATGGAATATATGAAAAGTGAAATAACTGTAGAGGGGGTTTTTTAAGTGGTTCGGATGCTAAGGTAGCAAGTCCTACGTCCACTGATTTGCATTGATATTAGTGGGTGTCGTGTCGCGAGCCGACTTACATAAGAAAACGAAAAAGTCAAAGAAAAGTTTACAAGAGAGAGATTTCTTTTCGTATGAAAAATGGCCGAATCCCCCTTAATGAAGGGGTCTTCCCTATTTTATCTTGAACCAAGCGTATAATCATCACTAAATCCATGGTTTGGTGTGCTTGTCGAGGTAATCCGCTTACGTCCCCATTTCCCTTTTTCCAAGCGACATCGCACGACTTGTTGCGGGGAAAAGGGAAAAGGACGTGTGGGCTCCACATCACTTGGCGGTCTGGACGTGTGCGTCGCCGCTCGACGGGAGCAGGTCGCCCTTCACGTGACTTTCCCACGTCAGCCCTTTATTTCCTTGGGCATAACAGAAACCCCCTAGTTTTTAAGGTTCGAAGGTCGGACCTTGGAAACTAAGTTACGTCGGAGTTTTTACTCGCTCCGACCTGAACGGGATGAGCTCGCATGCAGCCCCTGGCGAGCACGATTTTGCGCTGCTCTGCCAGAGCGACCTGACAATATTCACTTTAGCGACCTGGATCTGATCGACGCTCTTCTACAGATTCAATGAACTTGATTTTATGTTTCTCAGGTGATCTCGCGGCGTTAAAGCTTTTGTCGACACATTAAATGCCTCGCGTCTTTGAATGGCACCGCTTGACAAATAAGTGGCGCGAGCGTAACAAGGGCGACTACCATTATCACGTCATTTAATGCGCGTGGGGCGCATTTAATGCGGAGAGAGAGTGGGTTGTCGTTTCATTCCCAAGGGGTGGTAAGGCAGCCGGATTCGCAACCCTCATATAAAAACTCGCACTTTTCCGGAGGCCACCGAAATTTCTTTTCGCTTCAAGTGGAAAATCTTTGCACACCAGAACAACTTTCGCCGATCGGCGTTTTCGTGCAATCGAAACGAAGTTTCGCACCATTCCAGCGTCTCAGAGTAAGGTTTTCCCTTTTTCCTTTATTATATATATTCCTTTTTTTTTTTTTTTTTTTTGGTTTGGTTGAACAGGTGGCGTTGGGTCTCGGCGTTTCCACCGAGACACGACGCCCGCTTTGATTCGAGCCGTGGATGGCGGCTCGAGTCGTTGTAGATTTTTAGGTGTCCTGTCATTACATGGGGCGAACACGAAGGCTCGCCGTGTATGCATCGATGTTGCGTGGAATGGCCAAGGTCCAACATCCGCAGGAAGGAGCGCTCGTCTCTGGGAAGTCCCCTAGGAGGCTGACCCTCGATGTCTACTCGTTCTTACTTCCTAGGAGTTTGATAGAATAAAGACGCAGTCGATATTCGCGAGAGGTGTTCCTCGACCATACCGATCGTCACGGCGCCCAGACACTGGCCTCGCCGCGATCTCAGAGGAGATCTTCAAGGGTGGAGGGAGGATTCCCTTCCATCCTTTCATCAGTCGGTCTGGATCATTTCGGGATCGCACCGATGCAAGTGCCGCGCGTATGTCATCTTTGTCCGCGATGTACATCGCGTCTTGCGACGGCTTGGGAGACGAGCGGTAGAGCCTTCGGTGTCGCCTACTACCTTAAGAAGAAGTAGGGACAAGGACTCGTACTACCTATCTCGATGACCTACCATTGCCGCGGGGATACACTATACCCCAGCAATGCGGGAGCCTACGAGTCAAAGTTCTTCTTTTTCTTGTACAACGGCTATTGCCGTTTTCAAGATCCAAGTAGGTTTTCTTATTGAGTTTGTTATCTGCTCGCCCGATCCGTAGTAACGACCTGTTTTGTTTTGCAGTTAATAGAACGAGGCCAGAAGCGATCGCTACCGCCGACCCGGACAGCTTGTATCCTTCGAGCTTGGAGCGAGGATAGTCGCGCGCGAGAAGCTTGTGACCACCGCATGAACTTGCGGAATACGGTTTTTTTCGCGACTAGGCGTCTTTGAACCTCCAGGAAGGTAAGTTACACTTGGTCCCCTTCTCAGTCGTGGAATTGGTTTCGTTTACTAACGACCTTGAATGCAGGAATGATGCCCCCAAAGGAATCCGGGCAGTCCCGCCGAGCACCGTTTGTCTTTCCTCGATCGAGGATCGAGAGGGAGGCTGAGGCTACTCGTGTCGTCCCCAGCTGCGGCCGGTCTGGCCCGCGATCCCGGGCTCACGGCCCCGCCTCATTGCAAGCGAGGGCAACCGGAGTCACGAGCGGCTCGGCGCCGCTCAGTCCCAAGCCCGAAGGCTCCGGCCCAGAGGTCGAAGAAAAGAAAACAGATTCAGGCCGCAAGGGTCGGAGGCTGAATCTGAGGGAGAACCTCTGAGGTCGCGCCAGGGATCCCGGAGGTCGGGCAAGGAGGCCCGTGGGCGAGGCAGCTAGCGACAAGGCGAAGGATGCACCCTGTCTTAGACTCGTGGGAGTCTGCACCCGAGTACTACTGAACCAATTGTTTACGGCCGCTAGGATTGCGAGCTCAGTCGTATGACGAATTTGCGGACACGGGCGACGACCTGTTGGCCACGTCGTTTCAGCATCTGAGCAAGGTAAGACTAGCCGTAACTTTGAAATTTCAATCCGATTTATTTCTAACTCGTACTCTGCTCGAGGATTGCTTGCATGAGGATGTCTATGGAGAAGACAAGGCTGGGGGACGCAAAGGGAACAAGCGACCTGGAAGAGGAGGTCGCGAAGCTGAAGCAGAGCTTGGAGTCCGTCGAAGCCGAAAGAACACAGGCGTTCGGAGCGGCGAACAAGTATTTGCACCAAAAGGACGCCGCTTACGAACGGTGGATTTCCCAAAAGGCGAGCTCGCGTCGTGGCGAGAGGAGATAAAAGAGCAAACGACAACCGCCCGGCTCACCAAGGAGGTCGCGGAGAAGGACCAGGAAATGCGGTCGACTTTCGGGCAGACTCGGCAGAGAAGAAGATAAAAGGGCCTTCCCGAACAAGAAAGGCTAGCCCTCGAGGCCGAGCGAGAGTCGGGAGAGGGTCACCGCACCGAGCTTGGAAATCACGAGAATCTATCTGAGGGGATGGAGGAGAAGGCCGCGCACTGGGCGATCGGATCCATTTACACCCTGTGTGCAAAGAATCCTGCTTTGGACTTCTCCGACCTCCCGGATCTCTGGCAGGCGACCTTGCGGATCATGGCCGAGGAGGACCAGCCTGTCGCGCCACCCGGGGAACCCAGAGCCCGGGGGACCCAGGCCCGGAGGGCGGTGGCTCACCGGCTCGGAAGGATCTTCCCGACCAGCCTTAGTGTTTAGAGAGTCGTTCCCATTGTACCCGAATCTTAAACTTTTTGTATATGACTTTCTTTGCAATTGAAGTTTACTTTTTTATAAATATGCACTACTTACAATTGTGATTTACATGAGCGATTACATATAAAATGCGAACAGAACACATTCGAACTGTTTTAAGCAAACAGAGTAATGCTTGAAAAAGAAATTATCAAAAACTGAGCTGAGTTTGGGATTACTGATAGTATGGCCGAAGGTGCTCGGCGTTCCCAAGCTCGGGTACCTTGGGAGCCGTCAATCTCTTGAGATGGTAGCTCCCCGGTGGCCGATCACTTTGTCGTCCGGAGTGCGGACCTTCCCGGGAAATTAGGCCCCAGTAGCACCCCCGCACTGGCTCTACCCGGCCCCAGGAGAACTTCTTTAGCACTAGGGTCTCCGGGCACCGGGAAGTCTCTTCGCGGCACCTTTGTCGGGGAAGAACCTTTTTGCTCGTTCTTGGTGAATTTCTCATCCTTAGCGAACCCACTCTTTACGCTCTTCAATTAGATCCAAACTCGGCCTCTCGTGCTTCATTGTCATCCTCGTTGTGCGTCCCTCCGAAGAGAAGGTCCCTGACCTCTCACAGGATCATGGCTTCACACCCATAGGCTAGTGAAAATGGGGTTTCCGAGGTGGAGGTCCTTGGAGTTGTCCCTGTATCCCGTAAAACTTCAGGGAAGGTCGTCGCCCATTTCCCAATTTGGCCTGCCCACCCAGAGCTTGGCCTTGATGTGCTTGATGGTCTTGTTGACTACTTCAACTTGGCCATTCTGCGGCCCTTTGGCGACTAAGGCAAATTTTTGTGGATGCCCGACTCAAATCGCGAGCCTGCTTGAACTCCTCATTATCGAATTGCTTTCCATTATACGAGATAAGGGTGTGAATTAAGTAGCGGCTATGGTCTTGCCCGAGTCTCTTAACTTCCTGAGGTCGTGATCGTGGCGGTGGCTCGACCGACCCATTTTGTAAAATAGTCTACCGCGACCACGTGCATTTGCCCCTCCACCCCTTTCCAAGCGGCATGGGGCCGTAAGGTCGATCCCCCACATGGAAAATGGCAGGGGGCTTGACATAAGAACCAACAACTAGTGAGAGGGTGCTCGCGAAATGTTCGCGAACCGCGGCATTTGTCACACTTCTTGACAAAGTTGTGCGCGTCTTCTTGGATTTGGGGCCAATAATATCCCCACGGCGAACAATTTTGTTCGCGAGAGATCGAAAGGCTGTGTGGTTACCACACAGATCCTTCGTGAATTTCTCTTATGATGTGAGTGCTTCTTCATTGGTTACACATCGGAGGAGAGAGGGGCACCAATCCTCTCCCCGTATAGCCGATCCCCCGATGAATGTGAAGCGAGCGACTACTCGCGGGAGGACCCTTGCCTTGACCTTATCGTTAGGCAAGGTCCCGCCCGTCCTAGGTCTTGTATAATGGGAGTCATCCGAATCAGTGAACCTCGTTCATGGCCTGTTCCAGGTCGCCGATAGACGGAGCGCGACAAATCGAAGCAGGAATGCTATCGGGGGCCTCGAGTCTAATGATGAGGCTATTCTTTTGCCAAGGCGTCCACTTATAGAGTTGCTCTCCCTGGGGATCCGAGCGATTTTAAAGTGTCCAAACGACCCAGAGGCCTTAGCTTTTTTCCAAGTAGCGGACCATGTTCCCTTCTTTTGGCTTGGTATTCTCCTAGAATTTGGTTGACGACCGAAACATGGAGTCGCTGTAGATCTTGTCGCGGTTGCACCCATTTCTTTGGCGAGTCGCAACCCGGCGAAAGGTGGCCATATTCGACTCATTGTTGGTCGCCTTAAACCCGAACCGAGAATTCCATGGATTCAGGCCCTCCCATCGGGGCTTACCAGAGAAGACCCGCATCGGCTCTTTCTGTTGATGACCAGTCGCGTAGAGGCTCCAGGTCGATGGGTCTCGAATAGTTTCTTGCCCAACCCTTATTGGATGTTGCTCACTTGGGAGATAGGAGAACTCCGAGATGAAGTCTGCCTGACTTGCCCTTGATGGTCGACTCCGGGCGTATACTTGAGTCGAACGGCTCACTTCCATGGCCTATTTGGAGCGCTTTCCCGAGGCCTCGGGTTTGCTGGGAGGACCTGCTTATTTGGGGGTAATTTGTCATTACATTGATCGTATGGGCATGGAAGTAAGGTCGTAGCTCGGACGCGACCCAAGAAGGCAAAAGCTAGTCGCCCATTTCCGGGATACCGCATCTCAAAGCATCCAGATAGCGTTTACTTGCATAATACACGCCCTTGAGCTTTTTCCTCTTCCCAGTATAAAAAAAGCCTGTGTACCGACCGAGACACGGACGGAGTAGATGAGCGAGATTTCTGGAAGAGGTTTAGAGAGAAGAGGTGGCTTTCCCATGCTCTTTTATACTACGAATGCTCTCCGCATTCTTAAGTCCATTCGAATCTCTTATTGGCCTTCTTGAACATTGAAGAATGGTAAACAATGGTCGGTTAGCCTTGATATAAAGCGACCGAAAGTGTCGCTATTCGCCTGCTCAAACTCATGACCACCTTTTTCTTTCCTTGGGCCGGGCTCTTCATCGAAAGCAGAGCTTGAATCTTTTCTGGGGTTTACTTACATGCCCAGGTTAACCATATACCCCAGGAATTTTCCTGACGATACCCCGAATGAACATTTGAGAGGGTTCAGCTTCATCCTGTAGAGTCGGAGTATGTCAAACATCTCTGCGAGATGCTTAATATGTTCTGAGGCGACCTGGGACTTAACCAGCATGTCGTCTACATAGACCTCCATTGTCCTCCCGATCTGGTTGGAGAACATTCGGTTGACCAACCTCTGATAGGTCGCACCCGCATTCTTGAGGCCGAAGGGCATTACTTTGTAGCAGTATAGCCCCCTATCCGTGATGAAGGTCGTATGCTCTTCATCTGGCTTATGCATCGGGATTTGATTGTATCCCGAGTATGCATCCATGAAGCTTAACGGCTCCGTGCCCCGAGGTGGCATCAACGAGGTCAATTCTTGCGGGGAAAGCGTCTTTTTAGGGGCGTGCTTTGTTCGGGTCATTGAAGTCTCGCGAGTTCGCCACTTACCGTTTGGCTTCTTTACCGGGGACCAGGGTTAGCGCCTGGGTCGGGTAGAGCCTCGCGAACGGATCCATTTCGGAGAAGGTTCTCCACTTGATTTTAACGCGGCGTCTGCTCTCTGGGATCCATCGCCCTTCTCTTCGGCGCACCGGCTTAGCTTCACCGCCGACGCTCGGGAATGGCAGATAACGTCCGGGCTGATCCCGACTATGTCGGCGTGCGACCAGGCGAACACATCAATGTTCTCCTTCAAGAAGTTCACTATTTCGAAAGCCGGTAGGGATTGACGACTCCCCGATCTTTAGCATTCGGCTCGCTCTTTTGGGATCGGCCGATACTTCGACGATCCTCCAGCCCACCAACCGGCTGGGGATTTCTTGGATTCGTGGATCTATATTATCCTCCACGTAGACCAGCGTGGCTCGATCCGACCGATCGCCATAGCTTTGGCGGGTGCTTGCACCGCGAAATGCCCTTCCCTTCCCCTTACTCCGGCCATTTGGACCGCCTTTACATAGCATTCGCGTGGCGCTGCGACCGCTTACCTCCCCGATCCCCGATGGAGTGGGAACTTCATCTTGAGATGATAAATGGAAGTAATCGCCTTGAAGGTTCTCGGTAGAGGTCGCCCGCGGGATCCCATTGAAGGCGAGGGCGTTTCAGACCAAGAATTCGGTGACCTAGTCCACCTCCGTCGTAAGCCGAGAGTGACTGGGTGGCCTTGGATTGTTCCGTGGGGGAGGGATCGGTGATCCCCTCAGTAAAGGGCCGTATAGAGGCATCGAGGTTGGCTTCAAGTCGGCCTCGACCGAGTTCATTCTATCAGCGGACTTGAGGCAGGAAGAATGTTCAGCCAGTCAGTTGTCCACAACATTCAGACATTGTGACACCCTATCGGGGTGTGATTACCAGCGTCCTCGTGCGGGTGGTGCAAGCAGTGCCTCCTTCTGCGAGAAGGTGATTGGTTCTTCCTTCCCCTGGCTTTCGAGGTCGCTGCGATGTGCTCATGACCCGATCGGGTCATGATGCGCTCCCGAGCATACCTCTCCCTACGCCCCCGCGTGTTTGCGGCCGAGGTGCGGACCTCCGAAAAGGGGTTAGGTTCACACTACGTACATTGCGATCACAACGCTTTGTTCTTTCGCTCCCATTGGTTTTCTTTTGGGGAGTCGTCCAATGTACTCCCTAGAAGTGCCCCTTCTTGATAAGCTCTTGATACTGCTAGAGCCTCGGCACTCATCGAGTGGATGCCCGTTATCTCGATGATAACGACGGGTATTTCTTCTTGTTCTCGGCCGCGGAGTTTTCATGGGTTACGTTCGCAAGAAAGGTGGTAGGGCTTCCCCGGTTTGTCGAGGATCGCGATATGGGCGAGCATTCAATGGAGTGTATTGGGCCCTGTCCACTACCGTGACGGGGACAGAGCATAGGACTTTTTTCTACTCGTGAGGGGTTTCTTCCAACCCCTTTTAGCCTGATATCATTGTCTCGGGCACATCAGCCTCTATATCTCCCGACACCGACATACTGCTGGAGGTCTCCGTGGATCGCGGCAAGTGCCGCCGATGAATTCTCTATTCGAAGATACTTTTCCCTGGAAAGGGTTGCAGAATCAGTGAGGGAAATATCGTCCCTCACTCTGTTCCTTCCACGAGTCGGTTTGCGGGCGAACTCCAGGCTATTATAAGAGTTCGGATGGAATCTTGGGGCATGAGCCACCGTTGAGTTCCCCACCCCGTGGAAGCGGTTCCAAGCGTAGCGTAGGGATTCGTCTCTTTCTTGCCTTATGTTGCCGAGGTAGCTCAAAGGCATTGAAAATTTCCGATTGGCTTGGAAATGTCGCAAGAACGCCGTGCTCATCCGAGGCCACAAGGCGATCGATCCAGGCCAGCTGACCCAACCATCGTTGGCGTGATATCGTCTGACAAACATCGGCGAAACGTAAGGTCCAAGAAACCACGGTGGAGCTCATCAAGTCGTTGAACTCATATGATGGTCCTGCGGATCATAGTTTCCATCAAACGGCCGCATATCCGGCATTCGAACCTGGTGGAAGTGGGGGCAATAGCACTTGTGGGAAAATGGGGGATGTAGAGCGACTGTATGCGCTCGTTTTCACTTGCTCCCGCCCAACTGGGTCGAGTTCGCTGCCGCCTCCCTCTGGTTTGCGGTAATGGAGCCGGTGGGGTTGTTTTCACCGTCGAGCCCTCCCGGCTGCCACGGTTGCGGTTCGGGGCGATCCGAGATCATTCCTCCTGCCTCGGCCGGCATTTCCGGCCGCACTGACACATGCCGACTATGGGCATGTGAAGACGAGGTTGTGAGGGGCACTTTCCACGACCCTCGCGGTGGTACGAACCACCCCGCGAGGTGCGAGGGCCTCCCGCATAACGATCGGGATTGCTCGGCCGGTGGTGACGGGGACCACCATGCCCAAGATTTTTGCTTGGGTTTGCTTGCATCGTGGCATGGGACAGCTGGGGTCCACTCTCTCGCCAAGTCTCGGCCTTTACCGATACCCTCCGCTAGGGGCACCTTTGGTGGTCAGCCGCCACCTTGGGAGCCCGTAGGCTTATTTTTTTGCCACTTGTTTACCCTCTTGCGCTTCTGCGCTGCATGCTTCTCGGCACGCCATGTCGCCTTTGCCGCGACTCGCGTGACTGCGGGCGTTTTTGGCGGTTGTCGGCTCCACAGTATGCCGAGATGACATGCCTTGGTCCAGACGGTCCGGAACCTGCCGTTGCTGTACGGACGAGTATTATCGAACCTCTCCGTAACTCCCCGATGGTAGGGTCCAGTTGTGGAATCTGGGGGTATTCCCAAAGCAGATTTTGCGAAATTAGAGGTATGTTGGAAGGGGTGTCCCTGGGCGGGGCGGGGCTCCACTCGCATGCCGGGTTTCCTTGCTCGAGTTCGATTGGATGGCCATTGTATTTGTAAGACCTCGGGTCAAAGATTCTCCCCGATGAAGGTAGACAATAACCGACCCTCCTCTAGCCTTTCCGCGTGATGCTGCTTTTTACACCAATGAATTTTTACGTGTATAATATTGATTGGCCGTTCGATACACATGAAAATGGAATATATGAAAAGTGAAATAACTGTAGAGGGGGTTTTTTAAGTGGTTCGGATGCTAAGGTAGCAAGTCCTACGTCCACTGATTTGCATTGATATTAGTGGGTGTCAGGTCGCGGTCGGCGAGCTGACTTACATAAAACGAAAAAGTCAAAGAAAAGTTTACAAGAGAGAGAGATTTCTTTTTTCTGTATGAAAAATGGCCGAATCCCCTTAATGAAGGGGTCTTCCCTATTTTATACTGAACCGAAGCGTATAATCATCACTAAATCCATGGTTTGGTGTGCTTGTCAGGAGGTAATCCGGCTTTACGTCCCATTTCCCTTTTTCCAAGCTGACATTGCACGACTTGTTGCAGGGAAAAGGAAAAGCAGTCCACATCACTTGGCGTCCAGCGTGTCGTCTTTACTTCGCAGGGAGCAGTCGCCCTTCACGTGACTTTCCCACGTCAGCCCTTTATTTCCTTGGGCATAACACTAACTTTGATCATAATCTCTAATATTGTATGTTATGCTCTTTTTGACAATTTTTTCGATACTATCTTATTCTGTTTACTAATAGGGAAATTGTTGAATGATTTATTAAAGAATATTTAGAGTGCCAGAAATTCACTTCGTTTATATAAACAAGTTATATGAAATACTAAGTCGTTACATTGAACGTTAAACTTGTAAATGAAATAAAACAAACCTGTAAAAGTTCTCCACTATCAATAACTGTATAGTATATCTGGGATTAAATGTAAACAAAGAGCCATAAATAAAGTATCAAACTAGTAAAAGGAGCATAATATATAAGTTATTATTAAACTGTCACTAAATGACTGGTCAAGGGAGAGGAATTTGAGATTTGTATACCCATCTTCTACGTTAATTTTTCCCTTTTCTTTTATTTATTTACTTAATTCGGTGGTATGAAATTAAACTTCCAGAACTTCGTAGTTCAAATCAGTTACCGTTGATTAATTGACGTACAAGAAACCATTTACAATTAGACATCAACTAAAATTACTGTCCATTTAGGAAACAAGAAATTTAAATCACTTGAAATTACTGTCAATTAAGATTGATTTAGGAAACATAATTTGGACAGGAGTAGGACTATTCAATTCTTATTATAAATTATTGTCTTCAGTTCTTCACTGTTTTTCTCATTGCATTACAAAGTTCGTCTTCTACTTGAGTTGTCTTCTCCCAAACTCACCGGTGAGTTCTTCATGCCTTTTTCTTTATTTTTTTTTAAGTTCTTGTTTTCTGTTAAGCCGTAGGTATATATATACTTCCATACTTTCACTTTAGTGTAGATATACATGATTCTTTATTGTTTAAAATAGAATATACAGAAAATTTAAAGAAAATGAATTAGAGAAAATATTTTTAAAAATCAAACGTAAACTCTGAGAAAGAAAATCAAAATTTTAATTAATTGTTTTTTTAAAAAGAATATACTTATAATTTTTTCGTTCATTCAAGCTTTGTTTATTTTGTTTTTTTTTTTTAAATTCTATCAGAACTAAAAAGAAAATAGTTTATCAAGTATTTTTTAATTCATAAAAGTCTTCAAAATTAAATAAACTAGCATTGATCTAAATCTATATATTTTTTGATATAAAACATGGATACAAAAAAATATCTTTAGAAGTAATAGGCTAATAATACTGCAAAAATATTATTAAACGCAAGGCAATAGCACGATGAACTGAAACATCATATCAATTTCGCAGCTTTGAACTTGAAATTAATTATTTACCGTTGGATTAACCCTTATATATCTAAAAGGAATTATGAAACAATAAAAACAGGAAAGCAAATTAAAATATAGTTAGGTTTCCATTTTGGAAAAGAAGTTTAGTTGAGAAGCATACGGATTACACAGATTATAAATTCATTGTTTATGTTGTTTCAGATTCTCTTGAAAAGAAAATACGTCATTAGAAGAAAGATGTTTTCTGAAGACGCGATGAAATCTGAGTGCAATGATTCTTCCATAGAATATATGAGTGAAGAATCATCAGAATCTGAACTTCCATCGGCGGCGACCATACTTAAAGGTTTTCTTAAACGTGCTAGCGAGGATCCTGAAGTGCCAAAACTTAAGAGAAAATTTAAGCTTTACATGGAGAAGTATGGTACTTGTTTAGGCTTCGCGTATTCTCTCTGTGCCGAAGAAAAAGAGATCAGTAATCATAGTAGACAAAGTAACCGATTCTTCAAAACAAGATACAAGAAGCGTCAAATGGACACAACCTGTAGTATTTGATATGGGTAGTAGTTCGACCCTAAGTAGCTTGGAGAAAGACGAGGGGCAAGAAGAGCAAAGAAAGGAAAAAAGGAAAAAAGGAGAAAAGTTAGTTCCAAGAAGATGACAGTCGCGGTTCAACGACAGTCGGTTTTGGAGGTAGAGGTGGAACCTCCCATGCCAGAAAGGTTCAGAGCTATTGTTGAAAGTATGAATGGTTCGGATGTTAGATTTGTTATACAAAAAGAATTAACACAGACAGATTTAAAGCAGCAAAATAATCGTTTATCTTTACCGAAGAAACAAATCAAAACCGATAGTTTTCTTACTAGTGAGGACAAGGACATACTTGATGCAAAGGCAAATAATGAGATTAAGGTATTATTGTTTACACCATGTGAGAAGAAGGTGGAAGTGACGTTTAAGAAGTGGAGAATGAACAGCACCTTTGTTTATAATATCATCGGAGCTTGGTTTAAGGAGGTGGTAGATGATGCAAATAATAGACTAAAAATTGGAAAAATCGTTCGACTTTGGTCGTTTCGAATTCCAGACATGTTGTCACAAGGCTCAAAGTTGTGTTTTGTTTTAGATAATTGTGATTAGATTATATGTAATGAATTCAATCTAAGGATAGTCATTATGTTATGTAATATATATTTGATGGACTTAATGTTTTCATCCCTTTATAATATAAATTTTGTTTCTTTACTGTGGATGTTGGCTACCTATTGCCCATTGCTGAACGTATATATATATATATATATATATATATTAAGACAGAGATCTTGAGTGTTGTTGATACACTCAATTTAATATAAATCAAATTATTCATGAGTTAAGAGTAATACTACACCATCCCCCGGGGCCCTGGAAGTGTTGTTGATATTCACTCAATTGAATATAATAAAATTTTTCATATGAATTATGATAAGTACGTACACTTTTTTTTATCACTGGGATGTTCGAACTAGTCTGTGCGTATTTTAACTAATTCTTGAAGGCCCTAAAACTATCGACTGGGTAAAAGTTCTAGTGGTTACCCCTATTAGTGGTTAGAAGGACTATAACGTAAAAGCTCATGAATCTTCTTTTGCTATTTTACCATAAGTCATCCAGTGATGGTTAGTAATACTACACATACAAAGACTCATTTATATAAAGTAGCGTGACAGTACTCTTGTATTGATATATCATTTATTATCATTTAATACGTATTTATTAATATTTTTATATTAATTCATCTAATTATATTTTGACACAACACTTTGTGGGAACGATACTATATAAAATCTTTGTAATTGTAATATTATTGAACATGTAAAGAGAGGTATCCATTAAAAACAATCCCAAAGTCTGAAGCCCAACAACAATCGAAATAAGCCCAATAATAAAAAAGCCGGCTTGATAAAAACTTCCCTCCCTTTTCATACCCATCCACAACAGAACAACAAAAACAAAAACAAATACGAAAATAATACATACTTCCAACACAACACAAAAACTGTTTCGATTTTCATCCCTCTCGTTCTCGTTCTCTTTCTCTGTCTCTTTGATGCGTGCGCTCTTCACAAACCCAATCAAAACCCCATTACTCTCCCATCTTTTCTCCTGCTCTAACTTCCTCCCAATCCGACACGGCCTCTCCGACTCACTGCTCCCGTCTTTCCTTCGAGTCGACTCAACCCCCTCTTTCACAACTCAAAGATCGGCACTCTCGATGGCGGCGATTCCTCCGAAATCGCCGAGCGCCGAGGAGGAGGGACTCGCCAGAAGGTTCTGGATCAAGTTTAAGAGAGAATCCGTCTTTGCTATGTACACTCCCTTTACGCTCTGTTTGGCTTCTGGAAATCTAAAGATTGACACCTTCAGGAATTACATCGCCCAAGATGTTCACTTTCTTAAAGCTTTTGCTCAAGCGTAAGTGGGTTTTTGGACTTCTTTTTGGTTTTCGTCTCGTATTGGTCTGTTTCCTTTCTGAGAAAAATGTCCGAAAATGGGCAAGATTGTGAGAATCTGAGATCCAAATTGTGTTTCTTTCAGTGTTTGCAATGTCTAGGAGGAGGGATAATGTTGTGTATATTGAATTTTGTTATTTAGGAATGTTTCGAATCCGAGAAAATGTGGCACATTAAGAGAAAAATTGAAAATCTAAGATCGGAACTGTAGGAAAAAAGAAAAGAAATATAAGTAGTATTAGATTTTTATTATCGGGGAATGTTTGATTGCTGAGAAATTGAGAAAGAAAGATTTAGAAAATTAGAATTTTCATATATTGTGTTTGATATATGAGAGGTTGATCGTTTGGGAGGTCTAGTATGACCTTTTGATGAAATTTTAATATTCTGTTTTGATATACGATCTGCTGAGTAGCATTTGTTGCTGACGAAGTGTGGGAAAACTAAAGAAGAAAAAATTGTTCAATTGATTGATTATGTACACTTCAGTGGTTTCAACAAAAAGATTTGTTGATAGAATGATAGAGTGAATGGACTGATTTGATTATTTAGAAATTTCTAGGTTATCCAAAATATGAAAAAAAGAAAAAAGATTGGTTTGAGTATAAATGTATTGAATGAGAAAAATATAACTATTGGCATGTTAAATATAATTACAATATGTGGGAATTTTGGCACGTTTGCTCTATGGATATCGTTTTGGTGCTGGAGATAGATCATTGTAAATATATAGGAATTGATATTGTAAATCTAGTTTTGAATTAATTAAAAGAGATGATTGGGATAGTACCACAAGTATGAGAAAAAAATATCTAGGTTTTCTCATTGCTTGAGAATACTGAAGCTTTACTGCGAAAGTGCGTTTGCATAATTCACTTGGCTGGCCTTTTTTAAGGTTGAGTTTATTGTTTGTGGAAAGAAGGGCAGTATCGAACATATGATTGAAGGCTTTTTATCCCCATTTTCTTCTAGTGTGCTTTCTCGGCAACCAAATGAAGTGTTAGACTTTTATTGATGGTGAAAATTGTTGCACTACTTTATTTCTGTTTCTAAAGCTTAAATCAACATCTGATTTGCATTTTAAGAATATTTATATATAGTTCTCTCACGCTGTGTATATAGAATTAAAGGGCTAGGTATCTATTGATGGCTGTTCCACTTTTTTTTTTGTTTTGGGTCTGTTTGCATATTCAGGTATGAATTGGCAGAGGAGTGTGCAGATGATGATGATGCAAAACTTTCAATCTCTGAATTGAGGAAGAGTGTTCTGGAGGAGTTAAAAATGCACAATTCATTTGTAAAGGTAATATAAAATAATTCATTTAAAAGTTTAGGTAATTGAATACTGAAGATTATATTTTCCATGTAATTGGCTTGTGAATTTATGTAATGTTAACTGCCCAAACTATTATGGGACTAAACATCCAGTTGGCTTTGATAGTTACAATATTTCAATGGTCATAGCATTCATTGCTGCATAAAAAGTGATGCCTTTTTCATGTTGATTTTAGATCTTAAACCATAATCAAAGCATAGGATTTTGGTTTTAGTGGATGGTTAATTGTTTTGTTTTTTAGACACTGCCAAGATACAATCTTTTGGATGTTTTTGTTTTTAGTATTGACAGTTTGCTTGAAAAGAAATGAACAATTTTGATCTGAGTGGCACTTTACCTGACTCAATGGCAACCTTTTCTTGTTATTACGAAAGATATGCTCTGGATTTTCTCTAAGAAGATGGAACTTTTCCTTCGAATGCTGTCTAAGTTACAACGAAGTTTGTCTACTAATGGTTTTATTTTGATTTATGGAAGTAAAACTTATTTCTTTTCATGTAATGGAGTATAGTATTTTCGTTTTCTGAATGTTTTGAGTCTTGCAGGAGTGGGGTCTGGACCTTGCTAAAGAGGCTTCTATTAACTCTGCAACAGTAAAGTATACGGAATTCTTGTTGGCAACAGCATCTGGGAAAGTTGAAGGTGTCAAAGGTCCTGGAAAACTTGCAACTCCATTTGAAAGAACAAAAGTTGCAGCTTATACATTGGGTGCTATGTCACCTTGCATGAGGCTGTATGCTTTCCTTGGTAAGGAGTTCCAGGCATTTCTAGATCTTAATGAAGGCAATCACCCTTACCAGAAGTGGATTGACAATTATTCTTCTGAAAGTTTTCAGGTATGTCTTTATTTGAATGGTAATGTCATTTTCTACTTAATGGTGAATCTGATAATAGTTTGCTTAGGCTTGGAGGAAAATGAATTACCTAGATGGCACTATTTCTTCATTTCAAATATTGTATTCTTTGAGTTCAGGCATCAGCTCTGCAAAACGAGGACTTGCTGGATAAACTTAGTGTCTCTTTGACAGGCGAAGAACTAGACATCATAGAGAAGCTTTATCACCAAGCCATGAAACTTGAAATTGAGTTCTTCAATGCTCAGCCACTTGCTCAGCCTACAGTAGTTCCTCTCATTAAGGAGCATAATCCTGCCAGAGATCATCTTATTATATTTTCTGATTTTGATTTGACTTGCACTGTTGTTGATTCTTCTGCCATTTTGGCAGAGATCGCAATAGTGACAGCCCCAAAATCTGACCAAAATCAACCTGAAAGTCAACTTGATCGGATGTCATCAGCTGAGTTGAGGAATACTTGGGGCGACCTCTCCAGAGAGTACACAGAAGAGTATGAACAATGCATTGAAAGCATTGTTCCTTCTATGAAAGGTATTTTGCATGACAATTTAACATCCAACTCTTGGATGAAGTTTCTGGTTTTAGTGTATTAGGGTTTGACTTTTGTGGGATTTTGCAGTGGAGCAATTCAACTATGAAGCTTTATATGACGCTCTTGAGCAACTCTCAGACTTTGAGAAGAGGGCGAATTCTAGAGTGATTGAGTCTGGAGTACTGAAGGGTGTAAATCTTGAAGACATTAAACGAGCTGGTGAACGCCTGATTCTTCAAGATGGTTGTACTACTTTCTTTCAGAAAATTGTAAAGAATGAAAATTTGAATGCAAATGTCCACGTACTTTCATATTGTTGGTGTGGTGATCTCATCAGAGCAGCTTTTTCAGCAGGTATACATTAAGCATATAGAATTTTGGAATGCAGACTTCATGACATATACAGTGACGCCATAATTTGCTATGTTAAGATTATGAAAGTACAACTTGCTTATCTTTTTGGACTTTGCTCACTTAATTGTGCTTATTTATGCTAATACGTAGATACTTGACCTTCTGCAGTTAAAAATAGTTTTAGCAACTTAGTAGAGAAAACCCAATCTCTCGTTTTTAGTGCTATATTTTACTGCTCTAGTATCCCATTTGTAAAAAATAACTTTGAGATTGGGCTTTGTTTGTCTGTCTTACCATAAGCCCACTATATAAACTTATTCCGCCACAAAGTTTCCATGTCTCTTTTTCTCTATAATTTATTTATATCATTATTATTTTGCTTTAGTATAAGATTCGGACTGAAATAAGTTTGTATTCTTTACTTAGAAGCCCAAAACCACCCCCCTACCAAGCAAAGAAATAGGAAAACGAAGAAATCATGATTTTTCCACTTTTATGCAGACAGGCTAAAAGATGTTGCAAAGGTTATATATATATATATACACACTCTGGGCTGCAGTTTTTATTTTTTATTATTCACTGGTGGAAACCTGAAGTTCAAACTTGTGAACATAATGCTTAAAAGACATTAGTGAGTCTGAGTCATGCTAAGGGACGGGACTCCCAATACTTTTGATTCAGTTTCTCTTGTCCTTAAAATGGAGTCATTTTGGTTTACCAAAATTATTTGCTTCTTGGCTCTGTGAGATTGATTAGAATTTTGATGGAATAGTACTTAAAAAACTGAAAATACTAAAATAAATTGAAATAAGTTGTTTGATTAGGAACATTTTAACTTGCAAGAAACGTAAGTCCAGCATTGCTTTGTGGTTTAGAGGTTTTTCTACTCCCTTCTTCATAACTCATTTACTTTATACCCAAAAATATTGAACATTATATGAATCAGACTGCTTGTAGTCTCAATTCTGTGTTTGGCATGCATAATGCTTTGAAATGACCAGTATTTTTGGTTTTGTTCTGCAAAAAAGTTATTTGCTGGGACGGGTAGTCGTTTAATATGGACCTGTTTAGTTATGTTAAACATACACACATTCATGCAGATGGACACACACACACTCCAACACAAGAAGACTAGTTTTTTTTTTTTTCTTTACTAAGAATTTACTACCTAAGTAATATCATCTGAAGAGCTTTACAAAATTTTATATTGGGTTGCAATTCTTTCATGGGCTTCAACTGTATTTTCAATTATGTCCATGTTCCATCTGCTTGCTGGTTTTTTTTTAAGTCAAAAGGATCAGTAGAATTTTATTTTTCTCCTATAAAACTTCGACGATGACATCATTGCTGATCGGAGATGTCTTTTCAACTACATCAGTAGTTGGTTGAATGTGTATCCTATGCCATTTTGATTTGCCTGTTATTTTGTCATCAGTTATACTTTAGTTTAATTCCACAAGTGTTCTGCAGCTTACGGATTATTTGATTTCTTAAACATCTGCTTATAATCTTCACGATCTCTCTCCCTTTTTTTGTGTGTGTGTGTGTGTGTGTGTAAATTCTCAATCTTTTTCCTTCTGAGGTTTGTTAAAACACTCAATACATTTTTTTATTAGAATTTTTCTTTTAATCAAGCAGGGGGTCTAAATCTTCTGAATATACATGCAAATGAGTTCATTTTTGAAGAATCCCTTTCCACCGGCGAAATTGTTAAGAAAGTGGAGTCTCCCACAGACAAGGTTCGAGCTTTCAACAATATTGTACAGAACTACGGCAGTGGCAGAAAGAAATTGACTGTTTATATTGGAGATTCAGTGGGTGACTTACTATGTCTGCTTAAGGCCGATATAGGCATTGTGATTGGATCTAGTTCAAGCTTAAGGAGAGTGGGAAGTCAATTTGGTGTCTCTTTTGTACCATTGTACCCTGCCTTGGTTAAGAAACAGAAGCAATACGTTGAAGGAAGCTCCGGCAATTGGAAGGGGCTATCTGGCATTCTTTATACAGTCTCAAGTTGGGCTGAAGTACATGCCTTCATTTTGGGGTGGTAGAGAATTTTTTTTTTTCCCTTTTGCTCTCACCACTCATTCATGTTAGTTAGGTCAAATGAAGAAACCATTCATCTATATAATGGAACACAAAGATACAAATTGGTGGCTGATTTTATTCGGGGCCACATCTGCTGTTATTCCCTTTCCCTTTTTTTCTCTCTACAGAAGGTCATCCATTCTAAAGTGTAATGTCGGATCTATTAAGAATGCTGTAAAGTAGGTATCTATCTTCTATTATTTCTCCTTATTTTCGTAATGACATAATTCTTTCTTGACATATCGTTGCATTGATGCAAGTACATTTGCCTGATTTGTTTCCCAGGAATCTGGAGATTTCAAGCTGCAGTGAATTGTAAGAAGAGGGAGTTTGATCAATTTGTCCATATAAATGTCATTAAGTAATGTATTTCTACTTCTATAGGCTATGAATGTTTCTTTCATAGATGGCTGGAATGGCAAGTTTGAGAAAAACTAATGGATCTTTTATTTGCATCTGTGAAAATCTGAGGTTGTTGCTGGCTATTGATTAATCCTGCAGCTTCCTTTAATAGATAAGCTGTAATTCTGCCTTGCTCAATGATTGAACATTTTATAATCTCATTACGGTTCTCCTCTGAGTAATTCTTTAAGATTGATTTAGTATAAAAGGATCGGCAGATCGTCCAATTAACTCATATGAATGTATCTCTGGTTTTTCAGTTCAAATTATTGTTTGGATTAGTTAGATATGGATGAACCAAACTTGAAATGCAGAAGACAAATGTTATATGCTTGTTACATCTTACATTGTTCGTGAGTGAGTCAGTTTATAAGTTCTGGGTTCTCTTCAACTAAGTAATTATGGCTTGGGTGGAACGATGAACGATGTTTGTTTAATATCTTAAAGTAAGTAAAACTATGCTCGTTAGACTTAAAACAGATAATATTTACTTGGTTAAACCTCAGACCGACTATATATTTTAGTTGCACAGTGTGTATTCTGATTCTATTTATTTCCACCCATTTGAGATGCACTAAAATAATCCAAATTTGCATCCCTTCTGTGAAGAATAAATTTTGTGCAGAATTTTAAGTGGCTTTTTGAAACTGGAGAACTATGATTCCATGAAATTGAGATGTGGGCATCTGATCCTTGATGATATGGTCAAAATAAGCGTAACATCAAATCTTTTTTTTTTTTTTTTTTTTAAATTCTTTAATTGTACATAGGACAAGCACTCAAATCAATTATGAATTTTAGAAAGCCTTGTTGACTACACATTTTGTGCTTTCACTCAAAGACAGATTTTCTCACCACCTTTCCCAGTTCCCACAATATGTCATCATGGAGTTTATTAAATTATAATTTTTAGAACTAGAGGGAAAAGATCATCCACACTACCCAAGTTTTGATTGATTACATAATAATATTCATAGTTTCAAAAATATCAACCAAACTCCTTGTAGTTTCAAAAATATTAATGATAAGTCTCGTATAGTTGGAAAACCCCAATTTTCTTTATTGTTTTTACTTGTGAATATTGGTGTATTCAAATTTATGGTATATTATTAAGATTTTTAGGTTAAACAAATGGATCTGTTATATATATGACCAGAGGTGTCCAGGTTAACTTACATGTACTTCAACTAATCTCTTAGAACCTTGAAACTACTAGCTAGATAAGAATTTTAGTGGCTACCTTTATTAACAAATGATGAGAGACTTGAATTCAAGACCTTTTGAGTAATACATTCAAAAATCTCTATCGAACCATTCGACCACCTAAAAGTAATTAGCAAAAAGTATTATAATCTCCTAGAATCATTAAAATTTATGTTGGATAACCAAAAGCACCTCCTAAGATTATCAAAACCTCATATAAAAGTAAAATAAATCTCCTTTAATACTTTCTAACAATTGTGGATATATTTAGTATTAATCGATATTACAAGGTACGTGAAATAAACTGTAAAACTCACATTGACATTTAAATGCATGGGATAATGTTGATACTATTTAAAATTTAAAACTATCTAATTGATATTAGCCTAAAACTCAGGGATCATGGGTGATATTTGTCAAAAAAAGAGTACACGACAACACAAACACTAATAATTGAAAGATAACCTGTAAAGTTTTTCCCTAAAATAAAGGAAGTTAATTTTTAGAAGAATAATTGCTTTGAAACTTTGCCATTCTTAAAGCACTCTGGAGCTTTTGGCTCCTAACAACAACAAAAGAAAAAATATTATATAAAAAAAAATTAGGGTTAGGTGTCCAGGAAAATCTTGTTTGGTGGCAGCAATGATCTGGTGGGGACGACCGTCGACAAATGTCTTACCTATAGAAAAGAATAATTATGCTTAATTTCCATATTATTATTACACCCATGATTTTAATTACTGTTAAATTTATTAAATCATTATCACCACTAAAATAAGCACTTTCTATTACGGTTTTGGCTTTTGGTCTCTTGCGTGTCACATTTGTATGCAAATTTATCAAATCATACTTCTAGATAACAATAATCCATTTTCTAATTTTCTTTATATTAATTAATTATCTTATTTGGTCCTCTATAATTGGTGATAGATTTTTTTTTTTTTTTTTTTTTTATGATCAGAGGTGTCCGAACAACTTACACACACTTTAACTAATCTCCCTGAACCTTATAATTATCGGTCAAGTAAGAGTTCTAATTTTTTTTATAATAATTAATTATCTTATTTGATCCCCTATAATTGGTGATAGAATTTTTTTTTTTTTTTTTAATGATCGGGGGTGTTTAGGCTAGTTTATGCGCACCTAAACTAATCTCCAACCTTGAAACTACTGACCGGATAAGAACTATAATGACTATCTTTATTAGCAATCAAGGATGGTGATAGAAAATTGTTTGGTCAATTTAGTGTTTTTAATATATGCATCATTAAATAAATAATTACAATTATTCCTTTATCTATTATATAATATATTTAGTTAAAATATTACCAAATTTATTTGAAATAGAAGTAAGAAGCACTAGAATATTTCTTGAAAAGCACTTAATATAAATTTAATTAGTGATGTTTCAAACCTCATTGTAATTTTTTAAATAGGCTTTCCGAAAGCCATTCTAAACCACTCAATAAACTATTTCTATTATAATGAAAATATAAATTAATAAAAGAGTAAACGAATAGATTAACAGCATAGACCGAGTTTGCTCTTTATTCGCTACCAAAATATAAATTTAGATAATAAAATAGTATTTTAAAAGTCTGTTAATAGGAAAGTGTAATTAAACTATTATTTGAGTGAGAAAAAGTCCTTAACTCCATACAAAAATAACAATAAATTCAATCCATTTAATTTTCTAAAATACAGAACTTGCAGCCCTCATTAGCAGCCAATCTTGAAAATATTGTCCTAATTGTGTAATAAACTTTGTGATTAGAGTGTAATTAATGGAGTGCTTTGATCATGACATTAACCCATTAATAAATAAATAAATAAATAAAAAGAAAATGTGGTATAGCTAGCAAGGATTAAAACTTAGTCGGATTAGCACTGGAATCAAATCTAATCAATCTTAATTCTCCAATCAAAGTGTTATTTGACTTCTAAACTGGATTTTAATTTTGTTGATCCACTAGACTTTACCCCACGAAATTTTTTTTTTTCTTATTATTATTTTCAATATTTGCATTGTCAAAAGGGCTGAGTCATTGATCGATTGTTGATCTATCTGACCATTTTTCTGCCAATGTTTTTTCTTTACTTTTACGCAAAAAAAAAAAAAAAGCTTCCTCCTTTAGTAGGATTTATTAGATTTTATATTGGGGTTAATGAGGAAGTTCAATCCTGCTTTTTATTCATTTAATAAAACTAAACTATTCTTCATCGTTTATCACACATAAGTTATGTTAATGCATGCACCACTGGAAAAGTGGACAACAATTATGCTCCCATGTCGAGACCTAGCATTGGCGTAATAATAATATGTTTAGTCTTTTAAGTTCGAGTCCCTATAACTGTTAATATTGAGGATCATTGAAGCTCGTATCTGATTAATAGTTTCAAAGTCTTAAAAGAATAGTTGAGATGCGTATAAACTATCCCAGACACTCCCGATAAAAAATAATAATAATAATAATACACTGATGCAATATGTATGAATTTAATACTCAGCACTTCTAGTGTCGGGGTAATGGTATTCCTCCTATGCAAGTCGTCTGGATCGAAGGAGTATTGAAAACTTAGTCATAAGATCCATCCACTTTCAATTTTTGATGAAGAAGTTTCTCAATCCCACTTTTTATTTATTTAAATAATTCTACATGTGTAATCACACGTGTTGATGCTCAATTTAAGCACCAACGAATTCTCACGTGTGTAATGTTGATTGGCTATTTAATATACGTGAAAATAGAATATATGAAGAGAAATAAATGCAAAGGGAGTTTTTTAAGTGGTTCGGATGCTAAGGTAGCAAGTCCTACGTCCATTGATTTGTATTGATGTTGGTGTGTGTCAGGTCGTGGTCGCGTGCTGACTTACATAAGATGAGAAAGTCAAATATGATTACAGGAGAGAGATTTCTTTCGTTGTATGAAAAATGGCCGAATCCCCTTAACGAAGGGGTCTTCTTCCTTTTATATCATACTAAAACGTATAATCATCACTAAATCCATGGTTTGGTGTGATTGTCAGGATGTAATCCGGCTTTACGTCCCATTTCCCTTTTTCCAAGCTGACATCGCATACTTGTGGCGTAAAACAGACGCGCGGTGGGCTCCATATCACTTGGCAAGTCCGACGCTTATGTCGCTCGCGGAGCAGTCACCCTTCACGTGACTTTCCCACGTCAGCTCTTCATTTTCCTGGGTATAACAGAAGCCCCCTAGTTTTTAAGGTTCGAAGGTCGTACCTTGGAAACTAAGTTACGTCGGAGTTTCTGGTCGCTCTGACCTGTACGGGATGAGCTCGGCACAGAACCCTTGGCGAACACAATCTCGCAGCTTCCTTGCCGTAACGACCTCGACAATCGCCACCTTAGCGACTGATCCGAGGGGCGCCCTCCTCTGCATGCATTCAATGAACCCTGGTTTCATATCACATGCGGTTCTGCAGCGTTAAGGCTTGTCGTGCACATTAAATGCCTCGCGTGAGCCGGCACCGCTTGGCGTCGTAGTAAGCTTGCAATAATCGACGACCATTATCACGTCATTTAATGCGACGTGAGGCGCATTTAACGCGGGGAGAGAGAGGGTTGTCGCTTCAGGCCCAAGGGTGGTAACTGCTTGATTCGCAACCCTCATATAAAAACTTGCTTTTTTTCTCATGAGGCCACCAAATTTCTTTCGTTTCAAGTGAAAACCTTTACACACCAGAACAGCTTTTCTTCCGATCGGGCGTTTTTGCAATCAAAACGAAGTTTCGGCCTTCGCCATATCTAAAGTAAGGTTTTTTCTTTTTCCCTTATCATATATATATATATATTTGCACCGGTTTGGTGAATAATGGCGTTGGGTCTCTCGGCGCCCTTTACCGAGTCGCGACGCCGCCATTGGATTCGAGCCGTGGATGGCGGTTCGGGTCACTTGTAGATTAGGGTGTCCCATACCATTACTCGGGACGAACACAAAGGCCAGGCAATGACCGTGTCTACCGATCGATGCAGATCGAATGGAACCAGCTCAACATGCACTGATAAGGAGCCGCCTGCCCTCCGCGGGAAGTTCCCGAGGACGCAAGGGCGATGTTTACTCGGTTCTTACTTCGAGGAGTATAATGAATAAAGCAAAGACACGGTCACGATACGCGCGAGAGGTGTTCCCGACCACACTACATCATCGGGCCTGCCGGCCGATGGCCTTGCCTTGCGATCTCTCGAGGAGATCTTCAAGGGTGGAGGGAGGATTCCCTTCCCTTCCATCCTTTCATCAGTCGGTCCCCGGGATCATTTCGGGATCGCACCGATGCAATTGACGCCAAACGCGTATGTCATCGGGGCCTGCCGCGATGTACATCGCGTGTTGCGAGAGCGGCTTGGGAGAGCTAACAGGAGGGCTTCTTGTCGCCTACTACCTTAAGAAGAGTAGGACGGACTCAGATACTGCCCTCTGGCGACCTACCATTGTCGCTGGGGATACACTATCCCAAAGAATGCGGGAGCCTACGAGACCAAGTTCTTCTTTTTCGCTTTACAACGGCTATTACCGTTTCAAAATCCAAGTAGGTTTTCTCTGCCGAAGTTCATTATCCTCGCCTCTTTGATCCATAATAGCGACCGCTTTGTTTTGCGTAATAGAACGACCAGCCTAGCCGCTATCAAACCCGGCCACCCGGGACAGGCTCGTATCCTTCGGAGTACTGGACGAGGATAGTCGCAACGCGAGGAAGCTTGTGACAACCGCGAACTTGCGGAAGTACGGTTTTTTCAGCGACCAGGCGTCGTTAGAACCTCCAGAAGGTAAGTTGCACTTTGGTTCCCTTCTGGTCGTAGAATGATTTCGTTTACTAACGACCTTGAATGCAGAAACGATGCCCCCAAAGGAGTTCCGGGCACTCCCGCCGAGCGCCATTTGTCTTTCCTCGATCGAGGATTGAGAGGGAGGCGTGCCGCTGTCCCTGTCCTGGCAGACATGGCAGAATCCCCAGGGCCCCTTCCCAGCCTACCTGCCTCGCGCAGAGGGGCAACCAGACAAAACAAAGCCGCGCATTGACTGCCGTCGCCCCAAGCCGGTTCCTACCGCCCGAGGTCAAAAAAGAGAAAGCAGATTCAGCCTGACGAGTCGGAGACTGAATCAGAGGGAGAGCCTCGAGGTCGCGCCGTGGATCCCACGGAGGTCGGGTAAGGAGCCCGGGTGAGGCAGTCGCGCGAGAAGCGAAGGGCGCGCACTCAGGTCTGTGGGGAGTTCCGCTTGCAGTACCTGCGACCCCATCGTTATGGCCTGCTCCGATTGCGAGCTATCGAGTCGTATGATCAATTTGCGATACTGGGCGATCACCCTGAAGGCTACGCGTTTGCTTTGTCCCGAGCAAGGTAAGACTAGCCGCATTTGAAATTTCAATCCGCTTTATTTCTAACTCGTACTGCGCTCGCGAGGATTGCTTGCGATGAGGATGTCCATGGATAAGACGCGTCCTGGGGGACGAAAGGGGACAAGCGACTGGAAGAGGAGGTCGCGGGGCTTAAGCGAGCTTGGCGTCCGTCAAGCCGAAAGAACACAAGCGTCAAGGGCGGCGGACAGTATCTCGCACCAAAAGGATGCCGCCTTGCGATCGTGGATTTCCAAAAGGCGAGCTCGACCGACGCGTGGAGGAGATTAAAGAGCTTCAAAGGACAACCGCCCTACCACCAGGAGGTCAGCGAAAAGGACCCAGGAAATGCGGGCGACCTTTGAACGGGCTCACGAGTCAAGAAGACAAAGGGGCCTTCGAACAAGAAAGGCTAGCCCTCGAGGCCGAGTCAGGAGAGTCGGGAGAGAGTCGCCCTTCCCGATCCGCGGGAATGCGGGAATCGGTCCCGAGGAGATGGAGGAGAAGGCCGCGGACTGGGCGATCGGATCCATCTACGCCCTGCGTGCAAGGAACCCTGATTTGGACTTCTCCGACCTCCCGAGCTCGGGCAGCGACCTACTTGGCCATGACCTGGCCAGGAGGACAACAGCCTGCCGCGCCGTCGCCGAGAACCCGACTGTGCAGGTGGCTCAGGCTCGAAGGATCTTCCCGACCAGCCTTAGTGTAGTGGATTGTCCCCATTGTACTTTTGACTTTTTGTACACAAATGAAGACATTTACAATTGCAGTTCGTTTTCTCATATATATGCACTATTTTACAATTTGTGATTTACATAAGCGATTACATACAAATTCTTACATGCGAACAACACATGCGAATCAAGTGTTTTTAAGCGAACAAAGTAATACTTCAAAAAGGAAACTAACAAAATCGAGCCGAGTTCAGGGATTACCGATAGTATGGCCGAGGTGCTCGGCGTTCCCAAGCCTCTGGGGTACCTTGGGAGCCGTTCAATCTTTTTGAGATGGTAGGTCCCCTGGCCCCGATCACTTTGTCGATCCGGTACGAACCTTCCCAGTTGGGCCCTAGTACCCCCGCACTTGGCTCTCTGGTCCCGAGGAGAACTTTAGCACGTGTCTCGACTGAAGTCTCTTCGCGGACCTTCGAGTCGAAGAACCTTTTTGCTCGGCTGGTAGGTCACATCCTTAGCGCCTTGCTGACGTTCATCAATTAGATCCAAACTCGCTCCTCGTGGCGTTCGTTGTCGTCCTCGTTGTGTGTCCCTCCAAAGAGAACCGGTCCCGACCTCTGCTGTGGGGATCATCGCGCATATGGAGGCCGAAAATGGGGTTTCCGAGGTGGAGGTCCTTGGAGTTGTCCCCGTACGCCCATAAAACTTTTCTGGGAGATCGTCACCCAATTTCCCTGGCCGCCCGAGCTTGGCTTTCGAGTGTGCTTGATGGTCTTGTTGATGCTTCAACTTGGCCATTCGCTGCTACCGCGATCCGAGGCAAATTTTTTTATGGATGCCCGACTGCCGCAGAAGCGCTTGAACTCCTCATTATCGAATTGCTTTCCATTATCTGAGATAAGGGTGTGAGGAATTCCGTAGCGGCACACTATGTTCTTGAGAACGAAGTCTCTTAACTTCCTGGTCGTGATCGTGGCTAACGGCTCGGCTTCGACCCGTTTTGTAAAATAGTCTACCGAGACCACGGCATACTTAACCCCTCCCTTTCCCACTGGCATGGGGCCGATAAGATCGATCCCCCACATGGAAAATGGCCAGGGGCTTGTCATAGTAACCAGCTCGTGAGATGGTGCTCGCGGAATGTTCGCGAACCGCTGGCATTTGTCGCACTTCTTGACAATAATATCCCTGACGAACAATTTTGTTCCCGAGAGATCGAGCTGCTGTGTGGTTACCGCAGATCCCTTCATAAATTTCCCTCATGATGTAGTCTGCTTCTTCACTGGTTACACATCGGAGGAGAGGGGCACTGAATCCTCTCCTGTATAGCTGATCCCTGATAAGCGTGAAACGAGCAGACCTTACTCGCAGGATCCTTGCCTTGACCTTGTCGCTAGGCAAGGTCCCATCCTTGAGGTATTGTACAATGGGAGTCATTCAGGAGGAGTCTGGCTGAACCACGTTCATGGCCTGTTCGGTCGAGCTGATAGTCGGGGCATCGACAAAACGAACAGGAATGCTATCAGGAGCCTCAGAATCTAATGATGAGGCTATCTTTGCCAAGGCGTCCGCTATAGAGTTGCTCTCCCTGGGGATCTGAGCGATTTCAAAGTGCCTAAACGACCCCAGAGAGACCTTAGCTTCTTTCAAGTATCGGACCATGTTCCCTTCCTTGGCTTGGTATTCCCCTAGAATCTGGTTGACGACCAGCATGGAGTCGCTATAGATACTGATCGCGGTTGCACCCATTTCTTTGGCGAGTCGCAACCCGGCGAGCAGAGCTTCGTATTCGGACTCATTATTGGTCGCCTTAAACCCGAACCGGAGAATACTGAATTTGAACCCCTCGGGCTTACTGAAGAAGTACCCGCACCTCTTTTTCTTTTCTTTGATGACCGTCCCGCCGACGCAGGTTCCGGGGGTGAGCGATCGTGTTTCTGCCCTAGCCTTGACTTCAGCTGATCGCTCGCTTGGGAGATAGGAAAATTCCGAGATGAAGTCTCACACTGCTTCTTTTATGGTCGACCTGGGCGTATACTTTAGGTCGAACTGGCTCAACTCCATGGCCCATTTGAGTAGTTTACCCGGAGGTGATCCTGGTTTTTGGGAAGGACTGTCTAGGGGGTAATTTGTCATTACATTGATCGTATGAGCATGGAAGTAAGGTCGCAGCTGACGCCGACGACCCGGCAGGGGAAAAGCTAGTCGCCCTTTCCTCGGATACCGCCTCGGCATCCGATAGACGTTTACTTGCATAATATACGCCACTGAGCTTTTTCCTCTTATATTAAAGCCTGCACCGTGCGAACCGAGACACGGACAGTAGATGAGCAGGGATTTCCTGTGGAAGAGGTTTAGAGAGGAGAGGTGGCTTCCCAAGATGCTCTTTTATGCTCGAATGCCCGCCCCGCATTCTAAGTCCACTCAATTTCTTATTGGCCTTCGTAACATTGAAGAATGGTAAACAAATGGTCTGTTAGCCTTGATATGAAGCGCCGAGTGCCGCTATTCGCCTGCTCGACTCATGACCTCGGGGGCTTTTGGTCGGGCTCTCCATATCGAGCAGAGCTTGAATCTTTTCGGGGTTTACCTCTATGCCCCGCTGATTGACCATATACCCCAGGAATTTTCCTGACGATACCCCGAATGAACATTTGAGAGGGTTCAGCTTCATTCTGTAAAGTCGTAATATGTCAAACATCTCAGCGAGATGCGTAATATGTTCTGAGGCGACCCGGGACTTGACCAGCATGTCGTCTACATAGACCTCCATTGTCCTCCCGACTGGTCTGGAGAACATTCGGCTTGACCAACCTCGATAGGTCGCACCCGCTTCGAGGCCGGGAGGGCATCACTTTGTAGCAAGATAGCCCCCGCCCCCGATCCGTAATGAAGGTCGTATGCTCCTCATCTGGTTTATACATTGGGATCTGATTGTACCCCGAGTATGCATCCATGAAGCTTAACAGCTCGTGTCCCGAGGTGGCATCAACGAGCTGGTTAATTCTTGGCAAGGGGAAACTGTCTTTCGGGCATGCTTTGTTCAGGTCGCTGAAGTCTACGCAGGTTCGCCACTTGCCATTTGGCTTCTTTACAGACTGGCCGGGTTGGCGCTCCCAGTCGGGTAGAGAGCGCGAACGGATCCATTTCGGAAAAGGTTCTCCACTTCTGATTTTAACGCGGCGTACCGCTCTGGATCCATCGCCCTTCTCTTTTGGCGAACTGGCTTAGCTTCACTACTGACGTTTAGGGAATGGACAAATAACGTCTGGGCTGATCCCGACCATATCCGCATGCGACCAGGCGAACACATCAATGTTGTCCTTCAAGAAGTTTACCAGCTCAAAAGCGAGCTAAGGGTTGAGACAGCTCCCAATCTTTAGCATTCGGCTTCGGGCTTTTTCTTCGGATCAACCGAAACTTCTGGACAGATCCCCTCTACCGGCCGGGGATTTCCTGGTTTCGTGGATCTATATTATCCTCCGCTGGACCAGGCTGTGGCTCGATCCGGCTGATCGCCATAGCTCCAAGGGGTGGGCGCACCGCGAAATGCCCTTCCCTTCCCCTTGTCGGCCATTTGGACCGCTTTTACATAGCATTCGCGTGACGCGCTTGCGACCCGCTACCTCCCCGATCCTCGATGGAGTGGGGAACTTCATCTTGAGATGATAAATGGAAGTGCCTTGAAGGTTCTCGGTAGAAGAAGTCGCCCAGTATCCCATTGAAGGCCGAGGGGTAGGGCGCCCACGACCGGAAGTTCGGGAACCCTAGTCACCTTGTCGTAGTCGCCAGCGTGATTGGGAGTTGGATTGTTCCGCCGGGATCGAGTGATCCGTAGCCAAAGCCGTGAGAGGCATCGAGGCAAGCCAGTCGGCCTCACCTGTGTTCATTCTATCGAAAGCGGACTTGAACGCAATGTTCACGGGCTGGTCCATTGTCCACAAGTCGCAGACATTATAACACCCTATCAGGGGTGTGATTACCAGAGCGTCCTTGTGCGGGTGGTGCAATCGACCTGCCTCCTTCTCGCAGAAGGTGATCGGTTCTTCCTTCCCGGCTTTCTCGAGGTCGTCGATGTGCTCGCTGACCCCTCCCCGATCGGGTCATGATGTGTTCCCGGAAAGAGCATACTGCCCCGCGCCCTCGCGTGTTTCCTTAGCCGAGGTGCGGACCTCCCAAAATCAGTTCACACGCTGCACTCCGCGATCACGCCGCTTTTTCCTTCGCTCCCTTGGTTTTCTTTCGGGGAGTCATCAATGTACTCCTTGAAGTGCCCCTTCTGATAAGTTCTTCGATAGCTCATAGAGCCCGGCATTCATCGGCGTGATGCCCGTTATCCCGATGGTAACGGCGGGTATTTCTTGTTGCCCGGCTGCCAGAGAGAGTTTTCATGGGTTCTGGCTCACCGAGCAGGTTGGCTTCCTCGGATTTATCGAGGATCGCGGATATGGACACATTCAGCGGAGTGTCCGAGTCCTCGCGTCCGTGACGGGGACAGGAGCATAGGATTTTTTTTGCTCGTAGCGGGGTTTCTTCCCTTTTCGCTGATCGTCATTGTCTCCTTTGCGATCAGCTTGCCTGTTGTCTCCCCGACCTGACATACTGCTGGAGGTGCCGTGATCGCGACGGCGAAGTGCCGAGAATGAATTCTCTATTCGGAGATATTTTTCAGCCAGGTTGTAGAATCTGGTGAGGGAAATATCGTCCTCAGCCTGCAGCTCCTTCCATAGGTCGGTTTGCGGGCGAACTCCGGCTATTATAAGAGTTCGGATGGACTCTTCTGGGGCATGGGCCACCTTATTGAGTTCCCTGTGGAAGCGGTCAACGTAAGACTGCAGGGATTCGTCTCTTTCTTGCCTTATGTTGCTGAGGTAGCTCAAAGGCATTGAAAATTTCCGGTTGGCTTAGAAATGCCGCAAGAATGTCGTGCTCATTTGAGGCCACGGAATCGATCGATCCACCGGGAGCGACCTTAACCACCGTTTGGCGTGAAAAGTCAGTGTCACAGCCAAACAACGGCACTTCGCAAGGTCCGAAACCTGGTGGAGCTCCATCAGGTCGTTGAACTCATATAAATGGTCCTGCGGATCATAGTTTCCATCAAACGGCCGCATATCGCATTCGAACCTCCCCGTGGAAGTGGGGCGTAGCACTTCCGGAGAAAATGGGGATGTGGAGGCGACTCTGCGCTGTTGTTTTCTTGCTCCCTTAACCCTAACCTGTCCCGAGCTTGCCGCAGCTCCTCAATTTGCGGTAATGGAGCCAATTGGGGGTTGTTTTCACCTGCTGGCGAGCCCCACGGCCTTCGGTTGCGATTGTCGAAAGTCCTGGAGATCGATTCTTCCTCCGCCTCGTGGGCATTTCCGGCCGCACTTGACACACGCCGACTAGAGGCGTGAAGACGACGGTTGTGAGGGGCGCCACGACCCTCGCGGTGGTACGAACCGCCCGCGAGGTGTGAGGGGCCTCCCGCATAACGATCGGGATCGCTGCATTGGTGATCGGGACCACCATGCCCAAAGACTTTTGCTTGGGTTTGCCTCGCATTGTGACATGGGACACTGGGTCCACTCTTTCGCCAAGTCTCGCTTTGCCGATACCTCCCGCTTGGGGCACCTTGGTATTCGCCGCCCTTGGGAGCCCGTAGGCTTGTTTTTTTGCCACTTGTTTGCCTTTGCACTTACGCGCTGCGATGCTCGCGACGGCTATCACCCTTGCCGCGCTCGTGCGACTGTAGGCGTTTTTGGCGTTGTACCGCCTCCATCCGTCGTAGATGACATGCCTTGGTCCGAGCGATCCAACCTCACGGTTGCCGTGCTGAGTATTGTCGAACCTCTCCGTAGCTTCGATGGCGAGGTCCATGCGGGAGGGCTGGGGTGAGGGGTATTCCCATGACATTTTCTTTTGAAAGGGTTATAGGTATGTTGGAAGGGTGTCCCTCAGGGGCGGGGGACTCCTTCAAAGATGCTAGTTCCCCTGCCTCGAGTTGATGCGGAGGGCCATTGTAGTGTAAGCCAGCGAGGGTCAAAGATTCTCCTGATGAAAGGTAGACACTAAATCTGGCCCCTCCTTCTAGCGCCAAACTGTTGATGCTCAATTTAAGCACCAACGAATTCTCACGTGTGTAACGTTGATTGGCTGTTTAATATACGTGAAAATGGAATATATAAAGAGAAATAAATGCAAAGGGAGTTTTTTAAGTGGTTCGGATGCTAAGGTAGCAAGTCCTACGTCCACTGATTTGTATTGATGTTGGTGTGTGTCAGGTCGCGGTCGCGAGCTGACTTACATAAGATGAGAAAGTCAAATATGATTACAGGAGAGAGATTTCTTTCGTTGTATGAAAAATGGCCGAATCCCCTTAACGAAGGGGTCTTCTTCCTTTTATATCGACTAAAACGTATAATCATCACTAAATCCATGGTTTGGTGTGATTGTCCAGGATGTAATCCGCTTTACGTCCCCATTTCCCTTTTTCCAAGCTGACATCGCACGACTTGTGGCAGAAAACAGGACGCCGTGTGGGCTCCATATCACTTGGCAGGTCTGACGTGTGCGTGCTGCTCTGACGGGAGTAGGTCACCCTTCACGTGACTTTCCCACGTCAGCTCTTCATTTTCCTGGGCATTACAACACGTATACAAGTTTTGTTAATAGAGAATTCTCTAGGGTTTATGAGATGTAGAATCTACCCATTGAATCCCACTTTTTACTTTGTTTGAAGTAAATTTTAGATATATGTAATCACAACATAAGTTTTGCTATTAGAGAATTCACCTGGGCTTATCAAATATCCATTTTCGGCTTAGGTAAAAATATCTTAATCCCACCTTTTTTATATATTTAAAGTTAGATCCATCAATTTTCTAGTTAATGAGGAAGTCTCATCCAACTTTTTATATATTCAAATTCAATTTTTTAAATGTGATGATCAAGAATACCGATTGCATTCTTATATTAGAGATAGAAAATAATGAATAATATTAAACATACAAACTTCTATAATTGACAGGTTCTCGTTGTTTCTTAATTGATAATTATATATGTTTTGAGTGCTTCTAAAAATCGAAATTTTTTATTTTATTTTCGAAAGTCTGAAAACAATTAGAAAGATATATAGTGGTGAATGAAAAAAACGTTTTTGAGCAAAGAAAAGTTGTTTTTCAACTTATAAAAAAAATATTCAAAAACGCCATTTTAATGTTTTTGTATCTTGTAAAAACCAATCCTAACACATGTATTTCATCCTTCCCATTTTTAGAATTTGATCTTTTTTTTTTTTTTTTTTGTTAATAATCGGGTTAGTCGGACCAACTTATGCAATCTCAACTAATCTCCTGAGACCCTAAAACTATCGACTGAGTAAAAGCTCTAATGACTATCCCTACTAGTACCCGAGGAGCAGGGGCGGACCCTGCCCCTACCCTCACATTTTTTTTAAAAATTGTTTATATATGCCAATAAAAAAATTGTTTATATATGCCCATAAAAAAATTCTATTAATATATATATATTCACGCCTACCTTCAGATTTAAAAAAAAAATGAGAAATATTATACATATATCCAGACTCATAAAAAACTTGCTATTAATATATATATTCCATGTCACATCATATTAAAAGTTTAAAACTCTCTCCACTATTTTATACATCCACCTGTTTTTTATGATTTTATCCCTAAAATTCTTTACTCTCTCATTCTTTCTTTCACTTTCTCTATGTTATTCGTTCTTAAAACTTTTAAAGACTGAAATTGTTGAAGCTTTCACTAATCAAGGTGCCACAATTAGGTTCGTCTTATGTTTTATCAGTTTTAGGTATGTGTATTGTTCATTTCATTTTAGTTTTTTTTTAGGGTTGAATCATGCTTATTTTTTTAAGGTTTTTTATTCTAATTCGATGGAAAAAAGCACGGATCTTGTGAGTTTGTTTTGTGTTTTATGTTTAAGAATGTTCTTGCTTTCCCAAATTAAACCTTAACTATATTTTACTGAATGTTATTCTTCACCATTCACCCTTCACCTATCATTTTCCTATATTTCAAATGTCACCGTTTGGCTGCTCAAAATTATTAAAGAAGTTTGAGTTATTATTTATGTTTATATTAAGAAAATTTCCTTTTTTTTTATTAATTCATATTAAAAGTCAAGACAACATTGACTTAATTTAAGTTTTGATTGACTTTAACTTAGGCTATGCCTGATCAAAGTCATGAAAATTTATATTATAATATTTGAAAGCCGAAAAAAAAAAAAAAAAAAGAGGAGGAGAAATAAGAAATTTGTGTAGAACATTTTTGGTGGATTATGATTGCTGTAAACTCTTTTAATTATATTGGATTTAAGTGAATCATTAGATTCCCGTGGTCTTTTGCTCTCTTTAATTGAAGAGGTTTTTTCAAGTAAAATTTTGTTTGTGTTTCCTCGTGAATTGGATGTTATTTTCAACATAATTTGCTCAAGGTTTTGCTTCTCATAGATTTATTCAAGTAGTAAAGTATCGTGTTATTGCATTATTTTCTTTTAGATTATTGATATTGTATTATTTCCTTTGCTTAAGTTTGATGATTTTTTTAAAGTTTTTACTAGTTGTTTGACAAACAATGGCGAAACTGCGAAGGCCCCCCTTGGGCAAAAATCTTGGGTCCGCCACGGCCGAGGAGAGACTGAAACTCAGGACCTTTTGAATAATACACTCAAGAGTCCCTATCAAATCACAATCGATCACTCAGAGGTAGTTTATAATTTGATCTTGAAAACATCAAATCCATTTTTAGAAAACGCATAAGATAAATTGACTCATGTTCAACCTCATAATTATCCCAGAAGATGGTTTAATTTTAAAATTAAAGTTACATTGATTTCTTTCCCCAACAATTTAAGCAATCTAGCATTCATAAAAGTTCCTGCAAAGTTTTTTGTTTTCTTTTTCTTTCATCTCATTTTCTTTTTCCTTTTTTCTCATCTACCTTTACCTTTACTTTTTCATTTTCTGGATAATCATACTTAACAACTAAATCACCATCCATCTCTCTAGATTATACAACTCATTTGATGCAAAATAAATTAAGTATGACCTAATCGTCGGCCACGTGTCCGATTAATTAATAATTGAATACTTGTAAGCTAATCCCATTATAATCACTAATATTATTTGTTAATCTTTTGTTTAATGGACCCTACAATTAGATTTTTCATCTTAGATTCCCACTCTTATCTTAAATTTTTTCTTAATCTAAATGTATATATAATTATGTAAAAGTAGGCCCTGCCATGTACGTAAACTTTTATTAATATTAATATTTATTATTAATTATTTTTATTTTGTGTAATTCTTGTTTAATCCGTCAAAAAATTCCAAGAACAAAGCAATGTTATAAGTCTCATTACATTATATATGTTACCGACAACTCCATAATATTTCACTTCTTCTTCTTCTTCTTCTTCTTCTTCTTCTTTTCCTTTCTTTTCAAGTTTCTGAATATTGTTTTTTTCTTCTTCTTTTAATTTCTTGATATTGTTTGTTTTATATAAATATGCATGGTGGTTCTCATGCTGTTTGTTTAAGCGGTGGAGCAGAAGAAGAAGAAGAAGAAGATCATGAAGATGACATCCATGGCATGTTCGGAGTTTGAAGGAAGAAGAAGAAGATTATTATTTCATGGCGAAATTTCTTCCATGGTGAAGAATTTGGAGCCATGGCCTGAAATAATCAAAGGTTATCCTGAATAATATTCAGGAGAGAAGTTTAATCTCTAGGCAAGTCTGATGCTTGGCTTTCAGTTATCCTCATTTTTAATTCATTTTCTTTCCCTTTTCCCCTTTTTTTCCCCTTTAGAACTTGTTTGGTAGCCAAGAAAATGCATGGAGGATATAAGACTAATTAGAATAAGGTATGGAATCTTGAAATCCATTTCTATGGTTGCAAGATTTCTCTTTCTTTTCCATATTTGTGTGTTTATATTAATATGGGCAACCAAACAAATTGATTTTCTTTGAGTGCTCTATAGCTTTTGTGCTCCGACATTGTAAGACACGAAATTACAATATCTTTGTAAAACATAAGGGTAATTTTCTTGTTTGTTCATTTAGATTTATTAACTTTAGATTCATTAACTTTCATTGTTATATATCTTTAAATTTCTGTCATTTTTTTTTTTGGGTGAAAGCCTCAAGTCTCCCCATATCCGAAGGTATGAGGCTAATCCCGATCAGGGCTCAGGTAAGTACCCCAAGGCCCTTTCCACAAGGTGCTTCTAGTGCGTGGTTTGAACCCCTGACATTGCTGGTAAGTTCACCCCACTTGGACTCCAGTTACCAGCTGACCACACCTATTTTTTCTTAAATAACAAAGCAAAGATGTTTAGTTTCTGGCTGGTAGGTAAGTATAAGTAAATGCTAGCTATAGTTATTTCAGTGGGAATTGTTTGAGGGAACAGTAGCGCCTGATCTATCTGGCAGCTGCATAAGATAATCGACATTCATGAGCATTAATTTGCAATTTAAAAAGTTAACTATATGTCTACAAATTAGCTGTCTCTCATAATTGTTTTGCCAGTTTGGTGTCTAAGTGGAAAGAGTTGAAAACCTGAAATGGGAACGTTTATAAAAAACTGCACAAGTAAGAGAGTTCATATGGAGAGAATTTTAACAGTAGAAGAATATATGTGGGTTCTGACTTCTGAAAAGTATGGAAAAAAAAGTTTTAAGGCTAGCTCATCAATCCAGATAATAAAACTTAATGTTATGGAGTCTGCAAATATTCTTTATCCAAATCTTTTATTGGTGATTCCAAGCATCTATTAAAAGTCAACTTCAAGATTTCTCTAAGTGTCAGAATTACATATTTAACTTTCTTTTTTAAGTGTGTGTTCTCATTGGTACTTCAAATTTTCATGCTCCAATGGGAAACTGGGCAGTGTGATAACTGATAATTCCATCAGTATCCTGGAAAATAACAAGTGTCTTGCACTTAAAGGCTGGTTTCTGCGGCCCAGACTCCAAATACTTGGGGAGAAAATCTATGGGATAATGTATTAAAATCCTCATTAATTTACCTTCTTATGCAAAATTAGCTAGAGATTGAGCAAAAAGGTAGTCAAATTGATGATCAAGTGATCATTTTTATGTGTTGTGTAGTTGTAGTAGCAATGAAGCAAGCGGAGAGAGATTTTGATGAAGATAATGAGTAAACGACTTTTTCGGTCCCAAGGTTTGCCTTAATGACACTTTTCCACCCAACAAATTTTAAAATACCACTTTTTTATCTAAAGTTTATATTTGTTAATACCCAAAGCCAATTTCGGCGACGAAAATTCTCTTTAACACTACTATTGAACCTCTGGTCTTCTCCCTACAAAACCTCTTTCACTCCGACACTTAATTTCTTGTTGATTGTTAGCCACTACAAAATTAAGGTTTTTTGTTCTTAGTTAATTTTCGATGGCAAATATTCAATCTGTCACCACCACTCGATCCACCAGCCTCTACTCTATAAAACTTCTCTTAACCTGGCTCTTGACAACTTGTTGAACATCGACTGAGAAAGTAAAGTATGTTTTGGGTATTAATGAAGAGTAATCTACACATACAAAGAAATCTTATAAAAATTCTCATACAAAAGTGATGTGACAAAACATGAATAGAAATATGATTATAATAAGTTTAACTTTTTGTTTTACTCTTCCATTTATTTTTTGTCACCACACTTTATATAAAAAATTTTTATATAATTTTTTTAATAAATATAATATTATTGTTAATGGAATATAAACATTAGATTAGAAAATAATATTTTGAAACTTTTTAAATGAAAAAAAAGTATCATTGAGGGCAAACCTTGAGTGGGAAAAAGTCGTTTATTCGAAGATAATTCATGTTTGTGACATAGTTGGTCAACAAATTGGGACATCTGTCCCTTCAATATATAAAAGAAATGAAGTTTTTTCAATGGAATCTTTTTTCCCAATGTAAAAAAGGAGCTTGAATACAGGTACAAATTTGTAGCTCTCTGCAATTATCTTTCATCAGGATAAGGATGAGGACTCACTAAAGTCCCAACTTTCATCGTCTCCTTTTTTTTTTTTTTGATAATTAATCCAACTTGAGTTAGTTGACATGTGTCTTCTTTGTTCAGTGGGAAAACGACGTGCAACTCAAAAAGAAAAAGTAGAATACAAAATTAACATCATCAATTAGTATTTTTCTATTGGTTCATGACTCATCAAAGGCCAAAGTTAATACTATTCTACAAAATGGTGGATTCGTTCAAGCGTCTTAACATTATTGTGCGGATTCGTTCAAGCGACAGTTCACCAGAAACTGAAGAAGAAGAAAAAGATTTTAACCATCAATAGTGGTCTAATAGTAAAAGAGTAAGAGGAAGATGTAATATAATATCTTAAATTTGAATCTTATTGAGGGTAAAAGAGCAAGAGTAGAATTTAACATAGTCTTTTAAGTTTGAGTTTTCACAGGTGCTATTAGAGGTGACACTAAAGCTTGTACCCAATCGATAGTTTCAGTATCCGAGGTGATTAGTTGAAATATATATAAACTGGTTTCCACAGTTGCTACTAGGATACTAAAGCTTGTACCCAACCGATAATTCCAATGTCCCAGGTGATTAGTTGAAATATACATAAACTGGTTTAAATACCCCGATCATAAAATAAACAAAATAAATAAGAGGAAGATTTTCAAGAAGAAATTTAGATACCCACTGGCAGTTTTGACTTAGTAACTTAGTACTAGTGGAAATGGTGATATCACTTTAGGATTTTTAATTATTTATTTTCTTTTGTGGTGGATTGCCGTTGCCTTCTAAAATATTGATTAAAAAAATTAGGTAAATTGGGTTTGTGAAGAAACTTTGAATCTTTAATATATGGGTGCATGCATTGCTGCTAATGGAGGAGGAGGCTGCTGTTTTTTTATTGATTTTGTAAAGCAAAAAGGGAGGTGACCTGAAAGCTTTTTCTATCTGTTTATTCTGTTACCAACAGAATAATTATCATCCTCCATTGACTTCACCAGTGTGGTGGCTATTGGCTAAGTTGGATGGTCAATTGATTCTTCGTAAAAAAAAATAGAACATAAACATAAACATATTATTATATTATCTGTATGTCCTTATATTGTGAGGTTATATAATTTGAGAAAATAATACAGTCACCGAAAGTAATGCACCGAATTCATGCACCGAATGACGTAACACAATTCTGACCATTGATTAATTATGAATTAACATTAATCAACGGTCAAAATTATACCACGTCATTCGATGCATGAATTTGGTACGCTCCTTTCGATAACTGTAACATTACTCATATATCAGGTATTAATGCATCTATAATTTTATATGGTTTTATCGTATCAAATACAAATAACGTGATATACTTGTAATTTGTCAATAAGACATTGTAATAAAATTTGAGAATGATTAATCACTTGAACTGTTCAGGTCAGCTTACGCATACCTCAACTAATCTTCCAAGGTCTTGAAAGTTAAAACTACTGGTCAAATAAGAGTCCCAATAGCCACTGACCACCTCTATTAATGGTTAAGGATGAGAAGACTCAAACTCAAAAGCTCATAAAAACCTCCCTTTGCTCTTTTATTATCATACCACCCAATGGTGGCCGAGAATGACACTTACATAATAGAGAAGGGTTATATATGCTAATGAACCTAATTTTGTAAAGAATTTGAGGATTAAAACCTAAAATGTTCAAATATTAATCCGATAGTTAACAAAGTTAAGATTATATTGTGAAATGATGTGCCTTGCTGAATGTTTAAAATGGGAGGCCAAAAAGTGTGAATAATAGTGTATAATGTAAGTATCTTTTTGGAATGGGAATAATACTACACTTATAACCCAATCTCAAATTTTTTCTTATAACTCTAACATAATATCTTACAATTGATCAACTCACAATTAGATCTCATTTGCTCACAATAAATCCCTCTTGTCTAATTGCAGACTGTCAGTGTCATATTGAGATTGTGAGAAAAAACTTATAAGATTGGATTATTTACCGATCATTATTGTTCAGAATGCTTTTGATTTTGGAAGTCTCTTTCCAAGCTTCTACTCTTACAACAATGGGTAGGGTCATACGCCCAAAAGCTTATAAAGAACAAACAAAAATGTCACGTTATATTTGATCCTTTCAAAGCATATCATTGACAAAACTCAAAAGACAAGCAGCCTTTGTCGGTTTCCAAAACAGCTAGTAGTTTTCACAATTAAAGTCTCACGATTACCTGACACAAACAACTCCATATGATTCATTCTTTGTTTTTTTTCCATGGAGTTTCTTTCAATTGGAATAATCTAGGCGTGCACCCACTATGATTGGACCCCATTTATCAATTCATCATAACCAACCTAACCTATTCTATTCTACTCACAAGGACAATAAAAACTCTTTGAGGGAAAACTGAGATTGTGGGGGGAAAAAAAATTTGATTCTAGAAAGAATACTACAAAAAAACCTGATGGAAATAAGGCAATCTAAACTGAGAAATTATTCTGCAATATTTTACATGTTAAATGAATTACAAGGAAAAATACATTGCATTTAACTTACATAATCAATTTGAAGCCTTTTGTCAGCATAGGAAACATGCACTCCCTGGTCGTGTGGAGTCCCGGTCTTCGAGGCCTCTCAAAAATGACCTAATTGCAAGGTGCTCTGAAGCGTATGTCATGAAAGATGCCAAAACTATGCCTCCCGCAACCATCAATCCTAACCTGCTCAAATGGACATAATACCTTTTCTTAGTTCTTGTTCTCTTTAATCTATCAAACAAGACCAAAGAAATGTAACCATAACTTAAGTTTTCAATTCCCACTGAAATTATTATCACAAGCAAGTTACAGGAATCAATGCTGCAACCTTCAACATTTTGTTGTCTTCCAAATTCCAATTGTTTAAACCAAACCACAACAACAAAATCATCACATTAGCATCACAATGCAAACCATTTTCAAAGCAAAATTACCTCAAAAACAGAGCTGTGATTCCAAATAAAAATGGTAAAGAAGGGACAGCTACAGCCAAAAATGCCATCCCGATTCCGTAATACCATGTAACAAAATCACAAGCCGACGCCTGCCGCTGATGACCTGAAACACATACAAAAAGTAACAACTTCTAGTTAAGACAAAAACGAAAGGAACCACAGTGTGTATTTCATTCAAAAGCACTGGCATCTTTTATTCCATTAACCCACATAAACCACCCCTCGTACATAGTGAAAATTAACACACCTTTTCCAGAGTCTCTATGAGAAGAGAAGGATCCTGCTTGGAATGCCACTGTCCTTCCCCATTGATAAATCAAATGGAGAAAACCTCCAAATAAAAGAAAGAAGAGTGTGAAAGTCCACTCATATACCAACAGCAAACCAGTCCATGGCATCACTTGCCGAGGCACAATTGCAAAAGACAGGCCAAGGGACAACAGAGCAACCATAAAGCACACGAAGATTGAAATTCCACCCAGATAGCCAGGCACCTTCAACTGTGCACCATTAGAAAACTGTATAACATCACAATAAAGAGTTTCAGCATACATAGAAAACTGAGAATTCAATATTTAGAATTACTGGAGGCCATCCAACATAGCAAAACTGAAAATGTCACGAGCACATCATTTGACTAAAAGAACTTAAAGCAATAATGAACATAAAATTACTTAGGGGAAGAGGAACTAACATGGTGGTTGGAATTAGTAGCAGATGATGACGACACACTGGTATAAGCCAGTGCTCCACAAGATCTGATTTTGAAGTAAAGTAGCCTAATCTGATCACATAGTGAACTTCTACAAAGTGAGCCGAAGTGCTCCCGTATCTGCACCAAATTTTTTTTTTTTTTTTTGAGATCGAAAAGACAACTATTTTACTGGCTTGATGTCTGGGAAAAAAAAATGAACTGCAAGGCACTAACCTGAAGGAAAGAACGGTAGTAACAGAAAAGCAGAGCACAAAGCGGTAACAGGAAAAGGACTTTGACCAAAACATCATCATTTGGATTTCCGCCCCCTCCCGTTCCAGGAAGAGTTTCCTCGAGCCTTATTCTGACGTCCTACAGCATTAATTGGAGGAAACTACACTGATTAGACGTCTCTTTTTATTTCAGAAAACAATAAAAGACAACATAAACTTCTACCTCAGATACTATTACACAAAGATATGGACTTAGTTCAGTACTAGCACCATAAAATAAAACAGGTAATGATCACAATAAGAACATGCAGTGCAACCTATATAAACCACAATGCAACAGCCTCCAGATCCTCTCTCTTCCCAACAAACACCAAGCAGATAAAAAGAAAAAGCAAATTAGAAAATTGCACAGAGTATAGGTAAAGCAGTAGAGAGAAATACCTGCCAGACATCAACAGGTTTTAATAGCCAAGATGTCCACCAGTCCCAAGGTTTAAGCGGACCAAGTGTATAGTGAATAACACGGAGTTCAGTCTCATTTACCATCCACTGCATATATAATTCAATAAAAGTATAAGGATATTTTAATCAGAAAAGTAAATGAAATAGATATATTCCTCGCTTTATAAATTTAACGGAATGCCATAAATAACAACCAAACAACGGAAACAAGAAAGATCTTCACAATTTAAATATAGGAAATTTCATAAAACAGGTTAGTGTTTATTTCAGCATTCAAACTAAGTTTCTTCCGTGATGTTGGTGTCCAGTTATAAGTAATGTAAGTGATTTATCCTTACATGCTAATAGGTTATCTACGCTTAATCAAAATTTTCAATGATTTATGAATATGAAAGGCTTTCATAGAGATAAAAATTGTTAAAGAATTAAAAAAATAATAATAAATTTAAAAAAAAAAAACCCTAAAAAATAAACAAGTCATCAACATTTCTGAAATTGCACCCATCTCTTAACTTGCTTTTAAACATGAAGATCAAAGTGCAAGAGAATATAGTCATTACTATGATGGCATCAAAATAGTTCAACTATACCAGCATCATGACATAAATCATCCTAACATCTATAATTTTCATACCTTATTTGCAAGCATGTAAAGACCAACATCTGCATTGTATAGAGTAGAGAGTCGCTCCATATCAGGAACAGGTCTAGACTTCAACATCTCAGGGGATAAATTTGGCTCAAAAACATGTGCATTGGGAAAATCAGGGTAATATGAATTTAGAAATCCCTGATCACCTGCCATATAAGAAACATCAGAGAGAAACAGAGAGAGAAAGAGACTGTTCAATATGAACTCAAACAACCACAAGCTTTCATTTCATCACAGGTTTAAGCAATGGCAACCAACATGTTCGAATTGGGATACCATAGTCCAACTTTTGAATACGAACATCAGCTAGACCCATGGTAGTCTGATAATTTTACTCATTCTATATGTTATTTGCATAACGTAACTGACACATAGTGAAGCTCAAATATC
>CM047748.1:7699928-7754928 GCA_026225825.1 Pistacia integerrima
AAGCTCAAATATCAAGGATACTGACAATTAACATTAATTATTCATGCAAACAGAATTACAAATACATTAGAAAACATTCTGGAAACATGAATATTGCAACTCGCTTTGTTCTTAAATGGATACAGCTGACATAACCACCATTACTGCTGTTACCACGTAGGTTTCACCAGAATTTCTTTCCTACTAATTAAATTGGGAAACTCATGGCTACACATAGATATTTTAAATGTCAATTCGTAACTTTACAACATTTTTTAGGCTTTTTCTTAATGCAAAAACACAAAGATTAAAAGGTTAAATTAACCAATTAATGAATAACCATCCCAAACAAATTGGATGAAAGCATAAATTTGCTAGAAAGAGAGAGGCAGTGGATTATAACCACAACAACACACAAGAAATGCCTTACCTCCAGTGTATGAATGTAACGTGTTCACTTTGCTCATCATATCATTGAAAACTGTTTCTGATGGTTCAACAACCATGACCCCTGAATTTAGCCTCTCAGAATGCTTCAGGTTAGCACAGAATTTTCGACATCTGAAAAGATCCTCAATGTTCTTGACCACAATAGTATCAGCATCAAGATATACAACTGCATAAAACAAAAACCTCATTGGTTAAAAGTAAAAAAGATAGATGAACTCAAACTTAAATTGCAGAAATTAAAAAGCTAATATTTCTTTGCTGAAAGAATGTGGGAAAAGTCTCATATATAACAATCTAAATGCTAGACACATCATATAACATAGAAGAAAACCGAAATTACATGCATCAACAAAATGAGCTTTAATTTAAAAATCCAGTAAAACACAACACCTCATGCTCTTATTCTTTCATAGAACAAAGAAACTAAGGAAAAAAACTTTCTCCCAGAAAAACAAACTAAAGAGAACATGCTCCAAACAATCCACACATCGTAATCACTTTACCAGGTAAGACAAGGAATCCAAAAAGAGTAGTCCACAGAAATAGAAGTTTTTCAAATAAAATGATCTCCCGCCGCCAGACCATTATCCAGCGTTCTAGTATCCAAATGATTCTTGGAAAAAGGAACACTTTACATTTAAAGGGACTGTCCAGTGGTCATATCAAGTGGCATTGTACAGAACACTGGTTCCTCATTATTCCCATTTATGTAAATGAAAATTCTAACAAAGCAAATCCAATCACAACACATACAACCTATAACTAAAGCCTATTTTCTAACTTTACATCTACAGACCAGACACACAATTATTCCCATGAAAACAAACAAAACCATACCTTTTCTGTAGTTAGTCATATTGAAAATCTTAAGCTTAGTATAGACACCCCAAAACCTTTTCGGACGCACTTGATTTGGATTCGTCAATAAACTTATCTCCTCCACCTTCCACCCATCTGCCTGCAAAATTCTCCACCAAGTAATATGTTAAAAGCTCAGAACTTAAATTTCAAGTAATATTTTTCTAATAACTGACTTATCAGCCAACCAAATTATTAACTTCATTAATAAATCCCACAAAAAAATGGAAGTTAAAGAGTATAAGTAACATCAATTGGTTAAGTCCTTAACCAGTTTAAATGCAGATAAAGATTAAAAATTGCCACTCTATCTTGAAATAAATCAATAACTTTCCTTCGACTTCCCATTTTAATCAACAAAAAAGTCCCGACTTTCAAATTCACTTGATTAAATTACCTGGAGAAGCTTCTTAGCGTAACCGGAGACACCATCAGAGACCAAAACAACCATGTCTTTCGTGGATCCAGTATCGCGTATTGACTTCCCCAAAACCCTAGCACCCAATAGAAACTCATCGCCGTACAGTAGCGTCACATAGGCCTGGTCGGTCGAGTGCAATCCGAACGAAGCCCGAAATTGAACCGAGAGCAATAAGATCAGTAAGAAACTGGAAAAATATGGCGTCAATTTCATTATAATTGCACAAATTCTCGAGAAAATAAATAAATTTTTCTTGAGAAAATCAGGATCTTTTTGTCCTCTTTTTTTTTAAAAATAATTTATGGAGTTGAAAGAGGTTTTAAGTTTTGAAATTTCTTCTTCAAAAGTGTTGTGTGTCGTATTTGATAGCCTCAGTTTCGTTAGTCGTCGTTTGCTTTGCACTGTGAAAAAAAATGCTGATCTAGTGCGGTCGCGTATAGTATAAACTGCTGGAAGGGACTACGATCTGTTGACACGTTATCAGAAACCCACTAGTTTTAGATTTAAAAGAATTTTGTTGTAGGGGGAATAACAATTTCCCACCCAAGGTTTGGCATAGTTATTTTCCACCCAAACAGTTTGAGAAAAATAATTTCCTCCGGTTGGTAATTTAGATGGTATAATCTATAAAGACGAAAATACCCTTAAAGATGATAATAACCCAATTAACCCTAACCTCATTTTTCTCTGATAATCAACTGCAAGTGCTCTACTACCCTTTCTCTCTCTCTCTGATTCCGCCGTCGTTGGCACAACCACCACCATATCACCAGGACAGCTATGCACGCAACTCGACCGAATGTCCAAAACGCTCCTTTACTCGCACCATCTGTATTCCCAAACAAAGAAATGAAACTACAAATCTTGGCGCGCAAAACCTCAAGCCCATAATCCAACCACCCATTCTCGCCCTTCTCAGAACTCAAATAATACGACGATAGTGACAAAGACGGCGACGGAGGCGAACGTCGATTTTGATGATGGGTGTTGTGTGATAGGATTTGGAGATTTTCGTGGTTAACAGGAGAGGAAATGCAGGATTCAATGTCGTTTTTGGGGTTGGGGAGAGAGTGAGAGTGACTTATTGTTACCATTGGGGGATTATTTGGATTGAGTTTTGTGGGGGATTTGTAGTTGTTCCAATAGGCCTTTTAAGATATCATCGTCTTGTAACATTTTCGCAACTTGGCTGTTTGTTTCAGAAAAAAGTGGTCCGCTTGTAGCTGTTTTGTTCTGTTCTGTTATTGAGGTGAGAATGTCTCTGTCAAGACTGTTCCTATCGGGTGTGGCTGTGTCCATGGCAGTCAATTGTTAAAGAAAAACAATATATCATGTCGATCCCAAAAATAAAAAGGTTTGGGTTTATCAATTTACCATTTTGTCCTTTACAGTTAAACCTTAACAGAGTAACAGATATTTTAATTAATAATGATAAATGGAAAAAAATTTCAAACTATTTGGGTGGAAAATTAATTACGCTAAACCTTGGGTGGGAAATTGTCATTCTTTGTTTTGTTGTATGAGAACTCGGACCTATATAAAGTTTTAAGAAGTGTAAGAATCTAGAAAATAAAGTTTAATTATAATATTTAATTGAATTTTTGAAGTAAATTTAAACATTTATCTTGTTTGAAAGGCTTCAAATAAAGCTTATATTATTGTTATGCCTAAAAAATATAAGAGCTGACGTCAGGTCCATTCAGCCCACAAAAGTCAGATCATTGGAACAACCACCGCCTGCTTCCGTCATGATAAGTGGGTGCGGGTCAGGCCACAAGAGCTGTGGTGCTCCCACGAATCCAATCCCTGCTCTAAATCGCACAAATCACTCTGGAAGTTGGGCAATGTGACATAAAGAATGATTTGCACGGATAATCCCACCAACTTACAGATTTAGTGATCATTGCCTCAATGCATCCCACTATAAATTGGGAGCTCTTCTCTCATTGAAAGAGGATTGGCACATTTTTGCACTTGATTAATTATTCTCTCTTTCCCTAGAATTCTTAGCATTCAATACCTTATAACATTATTGTAAAGTCAGTCAGCTAAAAGCGACGACCTTTATCATCAATATAAGCATCAGTGGACGTAGGACTTGCTACCTTAGCATCCGAACCACTTTAAAAATTGTCCCCATTGCATTTACTATCTCATTATCCTTCACATTCACGTGTGTCTTCTGGGTCAGCTCAGCATTTCACACACACCAACAATTATTTTAATTATTTTTGTTATCCATAATTAAAGTGTCTTACTTTTGCATGTGAGTTGTATGATTGAATGCGTTTTAAAAGAAAAGAATATGGAATTGGAACCTAAGAATATGCATGTGCTTAGACCCCCATAAAAATTCTATGGACCTTTAAATTCAGACTTTGAATTTAAATTCTATGGTTGGGTCTCGGGTTGAATGGTTTGACCGGTTTGACCCAACGGTCAAACCGATGATGTCAACATGTCCAAAGGTTTGAAATTAAGAAAAAACACCCCTAAAAATTCCCTCAGGTCCCTACAGATTTGAAATCTTGTAAAACACCCCAAATTACATTGCCGATGTAAACAATCCAGGCCAAATATGGCATGTTTCTGGTGTCAACAACACACTCCATCACCACAAAAACTCACCCCTTAGCCTCTTGATCAAAACCCATCTCACCGCACCCCCGTTCGCATCACTAATCGCCAGCAACAGCTTGTTGTTGCCACTGATCAGTTTTTTCAATTTTCGATCGTTTCACTCATCGTAAATGACCCCGTCATCCACCTTTTGACTCACCGACCCTTCCTCTTCAAAACCCTCAACATCCCAACCACCAATTGTTTGCTAATCGTCATCCTAATCTCTAGGGTTTGCCATGAATAATCAAAATTGGTAATTCGGTCTGATGAAGGCCCCAGGTCTCGGTTCAACTGGTTTAACCAGTCGGGCTAGATTTTAAAATGCTGATTTCATAGTAATATTTTATGACAGTTGAATTGAGGAATTAATTCACTTATCTCATCGTCTTATAATTAAAAAGATTTTATCAAATCAATTATCACATGGGTTGGGAAATGTAAACCCTGCGAATCGTATTCTTGATCATTAGCGAGACAAAAAGATCCAAACCTTCTCTGAAATTCGCATCATTCTCAATGCATGTAGAGTCTTTAAACCTTGTAACATCCTCCATCAGGAACCCGTTTTTTATTTTTTATATTTGTTAATTTTTCCTCAACCACATCTGTGGGATCCACGATTGTGCATGGAAACCAGGTGATAAAGAAACATAAAAATGAAGGAATAATTAAGTTCTAAAAGAGATATTACCGATGAAAATCACATGATTTTTTTTATATCTTTAATTTAATGCTGAATTGCGCAAGTTCAATTAGTGGGCACTGAGATATACACCTCTTTAATCATTTACCCCATTAAAAAAATGAAAAAGGAAAAAAGAATAAACTGACATAATGTTAATATATATCACTTGAAAATGAATTTTGATATATATATATATACAGTCAGAAAGAAGATCAAAATAATGGATAATTAGATTGGTAAAACAACGATAAAGATTAAAAAAAAAAAAAAAAAAATAGCCACCATTAGACAGCAAGACGTGACTCCATCTTTCAATGAAAATAGTTATTCACTCATGAGAGAAGTGATCAAAATGTGACAAGAACCATTTTTGAACATCTGCAAGCTAGCTGGATACAATACTCTCTCTGTAACATAAATACATTTCTTGACCTGCAACTAAGATAGTAACTTTTTCGCAATTTTGTATGCAGCATATGCATAACTGTAGCGCACTTAATCTGCTCATCTGAGAGAGGAGTTGCGCACCAATCAGCATTCGCCATGTTAAAAGGTCTCGGTTTCCATGGTTTTAACAAAACTCGACTTGCCAGGCCTCTCACACCATAGGCAGTGAGGCGCGGCTGGTGAAGCACAGTTTCCGCCAAGTCGCTCAAATCTACAGCATTTCTTATGTAAGTCCCGAAATCTGACTGCAGGTTGTTAATGTCTTCCTTGATATGAACACCAGCAATCACTGTGTCCTTGTTAATCAGGAAATTTTTAAGGAAGGGGTAATCTCGTATCAAGGTCACTCGAAGCTTTATTAGCGCACAACCAGCTTGAGTGCAGAGCTTCAATAAGGCAACTTTCACTACTTTCACTCCTATTTTATAATAGATATCAGAATGCTTAAACGTCCATTCTGTGTCAAATCCTACTATCATCTCACCCTGCTCATACATATGCTTCAACCATAGATTGAGACGGCTTTTGCTGCTATTCCAATCATTCGGTTGATCGTAAAAAATTTCAGTCGATAGCATTGTACCATCCTCCATTAAAAACTCATAACTATGAATTGGCGTTGCCATTTTTATCAACTAGGAAGAAGGTTAATACCTTGAAAGCTTTGATCTGGTGAGACTATAATATACAACTTAATATTTATACAGAGTTTTTAACGATTGGGATTCTTTTCCTTTCTGGGAACTGCGATCGCAGTGCCTCTCATTAATTAAATCTAGCTGATTCCCAATGTTCCATTGTTCCAAAGTTTTTCTTGCTCCATGATTCATGAACGTGTGGCTTCCATTCCAATAATACAGCTTTTTTTTTTTGAAAAAATTCATTTCTAAGCATTAACTGATTTGATCAAGCTGACCGTCCAATATATATAAATTCTCATTTTTATCTGGTCCTAAATCTCAAGTGTTGTACATAGCCCTTCTAACTCTTCAAATAATATAAATCAAAATCATACAGGAAAGAAATAGAATGCTTTCCTAGATGTTAACAGGGATAACGACATTTTTCCCACCCAAGGTTTGGCGAGACGACACTTTCCTACTCTTCGTCAAGTTCTATTATGTTTTTGTTAATATTTGATTGAAAAGACAAAAATACGCTTAAATATTTATTATTTTTTAATTAGTCAAAAAGTTAGATATTAAAAAGTAAAAAAAAAAAAAAAAATAGTTAACCCCAACTAAAAAGTTAGGAATAATACTATGGATTAAAGTTAAATGACGTTAATAGTTATTTATTTATAATGTCATCAATATCTCATCACTATTATTCAATAATTTACTAAATTTATAATGTTTTTCATAATAAAATATTTTTTTTATTTTTACTAATTAACATGAAAAATCCTAATAGATTATGAAAGAGCAGACAAGAAGCTATTAAGAAATAAACTATTTAAGGGTATTTTTTGTCTTTTCAGTCAAATATTAATAAAAAACAATAACTGAACCTGACGAAAGATAGGAAAATGTCATTGTGAAACTTGACAGGTGAGAAAGTATCGTTTCACCAAACCTTGGGTGGGAAAATGTCGCTCTCCCATGTTAGTAATATTGCTTTTGCTTCATGCATGCCCCAGTGGCATCCAATTATTTTAATCACGAGTAAACTGACTTTTCCGCACCCAAATAATGGTTTGATGATACTTTCCCACATATAGACTTTTAAAATACTTTTTACTACCCATATTTATATTTCATTTTCGATTTCGGCATCATTGCGATTCTACATTACCACCATTCTCTTTCTGATCATTACTCACCAAAAACCTTCAAACCCTACTCCCGCGACCCCACCAATTTTTGGCAATCGAGCAATTAGGGTTAACCCAGCCACCCATCCCAAGTCAAATTTCAATCAATCTCAACCACCAAAATCCAACCTTCAACCACCAAAAGACTCATCGGTCTCTCCTCTTCAAAAACCTCAACAGACTGATCGAGTTTGCTCTTTGTTAGTTGTTGGAATATAAATTTTGGTAATAAAGTGGTATTTTAAAAGTCTACAGATGAAAATGTGTCATTAATCCATTATCTGGGTAGGAAAAATTCGTTTAACTCTTTTAAAACTCAACTCAGATTTGAAGTTTGACCTGGCCAAAGTACTTTTCAAATTATTATCATTTTCCTTAATCATAAATATTGAGTAATTTTGACTTCTTAGAACTTAATACAAACATCTAACCCAAGATCTAATATAAATTATAATGTTGTTTTATGTTGTTAAGGTAATTAATGGAAGGGTAAATGGAAAATATATTGCTATTAATTTATTAATTATTTTCCATTAAAATTAAGATAATATCTAGTAACTATTAGATGGTTGAAAAAAATGCAAAGCTAAGTTCTTATTTTCCTTGAAGAGAAATATATTCTGAAGAATAAATTCTAAAGAACATGCATGTACCACAGCTAAAAGAGCATGATTTTCTTTGTTTTTTTTTTTTTCGTTTTACTGCTGAAATTCACAATTTCAATTGGCTAGTGAGCCCCAAATATACATCTTTAATTATTGAACCCAAATGCAAATAAAAAAACAAGTGACGAGAAAATGTTATAACAAAACTCAACTTCTATAATGTGCTAGCTTGAGATACTATGAAAATTGCAAAAAGAAAATCATAATAACACTGAACACTATTAAAAACAATGACAAAATAAAATGCTTCTCTTTAAACATGGACTGCAGATTACACAAAAATTAAGGCAATAGAGACATAATATAGTGAACATTTCTTCAACCACAATCAACCTATCAACTTCTTGGCAATCTTATATGCAACATAGACATCAACTGTCGCACACTGAATCATCTCATGATCAATTAGTGGTACTGCGTACCAAGCAGCCTTTACCATATTCCAGGATCTTGGCTTCCATGGTTGTAACAAAACTTCACTTGCCAAGCCTCTCACACTATAAGCAACTAGGCGGGGCTGGTGAAGTACAGAAGCTGCCAATTCGCTTAAATCTACAGCATTTTTAATGTCAATCCCATACTCTTTTTGCAGCTTTTTGATGTCTTTTTTTATATGAACACCGGCAAAAACTATGTCCTCGTTACTGAGGAAATTTTCCAGGTATGGTGGACCGCTACTGTATCAAGAAAGCCGCACTAGCACACAACCAACCTGAGTGCAAAGCTTCAGTAAGACAACACGAGGTTCCATATGCGACCATTTTGTGCCAAACCCAACAATCATGTCACCGCTTTCGCACATATTCTGAAAAATCCTTTTGAGGCAGCTTTCTGGGATGCTATTATCATCATAAAATACTGTTGTCTCTATCTTTATACCATCCTCAATCAAAAAAGAAGTATGTTCCATGTTATGATCTAAAACGAAAATTTTAATCATTACGAAGGAAGGAAACTATTGTAGGTAGTGATTTAATGAGACAAACCATTCACTATTTATATGGAATTAGTAACGATTGATCTGCTTAAGAGTCTCTCCTTTCCATGCTAAACCAGTCTGTTTGTCTGTCTCTTCATATTTAGTTGTGTTAGGAATGTGAACATTTTTTTGGTAATTAATGAAGAAAAAGAAATCAAAGAATAAAAGGCAAGCAGGAATAAAAGGCAAACAAAAAGAAAAAAAAAATATTAGGTTTTAAGCAAATTTCTAGTTTAGGAATTTATAATTGAAAATAATTGTTTTCCTTTTTTATTGTGAGATGTATTAGGAAAGAACAATTGATTTAGGACTTTATTTGAGTTAAAATAGGAAGAATAATTTAAATTAGAGGAGTTTTATTAGGAATAGAAATATGAATTCTAGTTGAATAAAAATGCCCTATTTTACCTATAAATAAGAGAGTTAAAACCAATTTAAGGTTATGAGAGAGAAGTAAAGAAAGAGAGAATGTAAAAATACAAGGGGATGTTTTGATATAAGGGTACCACAGGATATTAAACACTATAGGAATAAGATATACACCTAAATAAAGGTATTAGGTTGATGGTATGATGAAACATTTGTATCGTATTTATATTATTATAATGAAAACTCTCTCATTCATGAATGTAGACAAATTATGCCAAATCCAAATATATCGTGTGCCTTTATAAGTTGTTTTGTTCTTATTCATTTATTTTAATGTTTTTTTTTTATTCTTTTGGATTTTCAACATGATATCCAGAACATATTCTGATTTTCCAATAAGTTGTGCCTTTACTGCTTTTAATTAATTAAGCATGCATGCTTGGAGTCGGCCTCGAATTATCTAACTCTGATTAATGCATATTGCTTCAATTTACTAAGCATGCATTTACATTAGTCAATCTAAATTTGAATTTACGATGTAATACATATCTTTTCAGAGGATTGTGGCTCATTTTTTACCTCAACTTTCTCTGTGTATTACGTTGTGTTGTGGTAATTGGTAAGGATAATAGGGTATTAATAGGTATCAATTTATTTTAAAGGCACTAAAAAACTAATTCAAATGTTTTATTTTGATGACCAAGGTTTCAACTTCAAATTAAAGCATTGTAAACATACAAATATAGAGTTAAAAGGATCTCATGATTATATCCTATATGTAAAACTCTTGTCATGCATATAAAACATGTACAAAATAATTTGAGTAAACGACTTTTTCCCACCCAAGGTTTGCCTTAATGACACTTTCTCATCCAAAAAGTTTTCAAAATACCACTTTTTCACCCAAAGTTAATATTTTATTACTATTCAAAGCCGATTTCGATAGTGAAAATTCTCTCTATCACCACCATTTGAAACTCCGGTCTCTCTCGTTTCTTCTTCTTATACATTCAATCACCTCCTCTCCTTCTTACCCTAACTCTTAGGTAACTTGCTAAACACCGACTTATAAAAGTAAAATGTGTTTTGAGTATTAATGAAATATAAACTTTGGGTGAGAAAGTGATAGTTTGAAACCTTTTAGGTGGAAAAGTGTTGTTAATTAAGGCCAAACCTTGGGTGGGAAAAAGTCATTCACTCAAATAATTTATTAGTATATCTTTATATAAATTCAATATTTATTTCAAACAATCATTTCTAACAATTCTAGCTCAACACATCTTTTACTCTTCAACAAAATAATCCATAACAAAGGCTAGTGGACTGAAAACAAGTTCAAAATGGAATCACCATACATGCTTCTCCATTATTTTCATAATATTATTCCAAAAGATCACAAAATACATACAGATATTTAATCTCCAAACAAGCATGAAATGAAATATATATCATAAAGGTTTTTTTTACCTCTTCTGATAACCTTATTGTAAAGTTATTAATTGACTTAAAAACTTAAACCTAGAAGTTTTAAGTCCAATAAACTAAACCCCTGTGTGACCGAGTGGATTCGATAGAGACTCTTAAGTATATTATTCGAGATATTCTTAAGTTCAAGTCCTCATTGATATCTTAATAGAGATAATCACTAGAGCTTTTACTCGGTTGGATAATTCCAAAGTTCCTAAGGAATTAATTAAGGTGCACATAAATTTAATTTAGACACCCCAATCATTACTTAAAAAAAAGTCCAATAAACCTTCTCACATAAAATTTGGATGTTCTTCTTTATTCAATTGAAATGTAAAGGATTCAAAACTTAAAGACTTTGACTTCAATACTACGATCGAGTGGTAAAAAGCTTAACACTAATATTTAAGTCCAATATTTATCAGTAACTTCTTCGCAATCTTGTATGTGAAATAGGCATCACCTGTTGCATACTCAATCTGTTCCTCTGTAAGAGTACTCCCAGACCAGTCCGCTTCCGCCACGCACAACGGCCTTGGCCTCAGCGGCTGAGACAAAATTTCACTTGCCAAACCTCTGATACTGTAGGTACAAAATTTCAGCGCCTGGTTAAACATTTGAGGCTGAGGCGGGTGGTGAACAATCTGAGCTGCCAATTCACTTAACTCCAAATAGCTCTTAATTTCAAGCCCATACCCTTTTCGCAGCAATTCAAGATCCTTTTGAATGTTAACACCAGCAAAAAGTAAATCCTTGTTAACGAGCAACCGGCTGAGTTCTTCGATAATCGACGTCGAAGACATATCGAGTTTTATCAGCAAACAATAAGCTTGATTGCATAACTTCAGCAAAACAACTTGTGTTTCGTTGGCACCGGTATCTATGGAACTGTTTCAGTGACCATTCTGTATCAAAACCAACAATCATGTCACCATGTTTATACATGGGCAACAGAAACTCTTTCAGCCAAAATTCTCTGCAACTTGAGCTATAAATCATCTCCGTCGTCATCATTGTTCCATCCTTCATTAAAAATTTATATATCTGCTCCTCCGTTCCTTATGGCGGAAAATTAAAAGAGAGTTGAAATCTCCAACAAATTTATGAAAAAAGAATATATAATAAAATAATTTAGAGAAATTACCCAAAAAAAAAAAAGATGATACTAACACTATCGATACTAATTTTGTTTGAATCATGGCCTCCATCTAAAGACTGGTTTGGAATTATTTTTGTCCCAATGACAGCTGATTATTCCTTCAGCACAGTTAATTCGTGATTGTTTTATAAGTTATATCAATACCAAACTGACCCTTACACTATTTCATCAAATCCATTTTTTTAAGGCTGATCTAATTAATGGTGTTCAATCGGGGTGAGTTATAACGCTGTAACATTGAATCAATAAGAATGAAAATTATTGGTAAAGCTATATTTTCTACCATCTTTACGAATGATTTAAGGGTAAAGGATGCTAATTTCCCAAGATGATAATGGGGAATGTTTAAAACAAGTGATAATAATGGAAATATATAAGAATAACTCAAAAAGATCATAGATATCGGAGATAAGAGTCATAAAAGTTAAATCATTATTAACGAACCTGGAACATTATCACCGTAGTTTGTGAGGGCGGCAAGGGGACGGAGTGGGGGGCGGGGGGGGGGGGCTGGGGGAAGTGGGATTGGTGGGGCTTGGTGGATCTGGTTGGTCTGGTGGTTGCATGAGTCTCCCTTGTGCTCAAACTTTGTTTTATGGCGAGGTTCCGCTAGATAAATCAATTCCGAGTCAAGTGATTGTGAATAAGAAACTCTTGTTTAATCTCTAATTTTTGGAAGTGGCCTCTTGTGATGGTGATTAGTGGTAAAAAAATGAGTGCGGCTGTTTGTTATGATAAACGAAATGGTTTAGGGTTTCTAAGTGAGTTTGAATATAGCAAAATTATCAATGAGATCTACACGTTTGCCATTTGTGTGGAAGATCTACAGTGCTTTCATTTTGTTTACAAGTTATATTGATTTATTATAAGGTTAAAGAATATATATTATTTAACTTATCAATAGTGTGTGTCTATATATATGAAATCAAAATTTAATCTAGCCCTATTAAATCTAACTATAGTAAAACATCTCTATAATCATAATGGTGTGATTAACTAATTTTATTACTATAATGAGGTTATTATTTAATAGAGGTATAGTTATCAAAATTTTTTTATTTTATAATTCATGTTTTAATAGTAGTATTAGGATTTAAATTCATGTTTTAATAGTATTATGATTTCAAATTTAGCGCTTCAATTACCTACTTTTAAAAATGATAAAAGATCATGTCTTGGAATTAATAAATATAAGTGTCCTTGAATGGAATATTAAATTTAGTTGTTGCATGATCAATTGATGTGAAGTTACAAACAATTGCCAATTATTTTAAACATTGCAAGATTAGGACCCTTGATATCAATAAATTGCAAGTTATAAATTAAATGGAGGAGGAAAATCAAAGAGTCATAGTAGAATTGAGTGATTATATTCGACAATTTCACTACACTAATCGAATAAATATTAATATCTTTCTCAATCATTCAAGTTATATATCTTTTATTTGAAGAAGAAATCATTGCTACAATTAGAAAAAAATAATCATGAGTATGATAGTATGGGGAATACAAAAAATTTCGTGCCAAAAAGAAAGTCTAAACATACTTGGGACGCTATAAATATTTTGGTTTCAACAAAAAGAAAATGTTTATGCTAGCGAAGTAATGTCCTCATAAGTTAAAAAGATGTGGTATTAACTTCTAAAGTATAAATCATTGTCCCAAACAACTTTAAATAAATATTTTATTTCATCTTTAAACCTTTAATGTAATATAACATATATTTTTTTATAATATACAAATAGTTATTACTATGTGGAGGCAATATTCCTTAAGACAAGAATTAGAAAAATTATAACTTATTACAATGTGGAGTTTATTCTTATTTATAACTATCCTAAAAATGGGAAAATATAATTTTTTATGACTATGTAGAGTTTATTCTTATATAGAGTATCACTATAGAGAGGTTTTACTATAATAAGATCTAAACTAATTCAATATTGTATTAATTAACATTATATATATACCACACTCATACTTTATTACTTGCAAGCCTTAATACTTTCTAAGAAAATAGACAAAAGGCTAACTATTAATCAAATTACACTATTGACGAGTTCAGGCTAAATGAAAAGGATCATCTAACTGGTGTTGTTTGTTCTAAGCATGTGCAGTCTTGTCGAGAAGCCTGTGCCTATTTTCTCTTTTTGTTTGGTTTGAGACTGCAAGCTCCGTTAGGGCATCTATGCCTATCTAAAAAGATGGGCACATCTGTTCCCGATCTTCTTTAGACCTCTTTTTTGGGCGTATATCTCTAGTTTATGTATAGTTTCTCTTCTTTTATAAAATTTACCTTTTCTCAAAAAAAAAAAAAAAAAAAAATGCATCGTCTACTAGATGATAGTATTCTCTTCCTTGTATATGTTCTCCAATTAATACTTAAATTCAACAGATAGTGACCATGTAACTAAGAAATATAAGATATAACTAGAGATGAACATCTTTCAGACATGATTATCCAATTTTCAATCAAACGCTACTCCAAGAAAATCATTTATCCATTTTGCTTCAACTTAGTGACTTCTTGAAAGTAGCAATCTCTAATTCTCTATAGTTAAACGGGCATGACAGTTGCAACTTCAACTCGGTAACTTTTTGGCTATCCTGTAAGTTAAATAGGCATCTACAGTTGCAGCTGCAATATATTCCTTTGAAAAGACAAAGGGGAAATTAAAAGTTGTGGAGGAGTACCACTTAGTAGCTATGATGCTCGATGGTTTTGGCTTGCATGGCTCCAACAAAACTTCATATGACTTAATTGTAAGTAAATTATTATTGCGGGATTGGTATTCTTTCAACTTTCAAGGAACATTGCCAACATTAACACAGACTAAATATATTTTACGAGGATTTGGAAACGAAATCTTCTAGACCCCAACTGGAGAACTAGCTGAGCAAATGAACACATTAAACTTCAACAACAACAAACTCTCCTTCACGATCACAACTTCTTTCAACCTTCATCTAATCTAGTTTGTGTTTTCTCATTTCTCTTACTGTTGTGAAGTTTGTGAAGGGAATAAATGATGTGGCAATTTGTTTGAAAAGAAAGAGTTAAGGGCGCCTGTTTGTTATATTATTTGAAATATGATATTCTTAAAAACTATTCTGAATAGAATATACTAGGATTAAATCAAATATGATTTAAGGATTTTGAGAATGTGTTTGGTACATTTTGGAAATTCATTTTTTTGAAAATATTTAGACTATTTTTTAACCCCAAACATTTGTTAATTTAGCTAAACACTTCCCGCCACAATAAAAGTTTATAAACTAACAAAACCACCCCCACCCACCCCACCGACTATGGGTAGCCGCCACCATGCCGCATGGCTGGTCGGCGCGCGAAATGGCATACGACTAGTTGGATCTGGCTAGTCGTGCATCGATCTAGCATTTTTCAGCGATCCACCGTGTATCTGTGCGTTATTGACGACCAAGATATGGTCATTGTCAACAACCAAATCTAGTCATCAACGGACAAATCTCTGGCCGTAGATTTGGCTAAAATGGCTAGATTAGCTGACAATTGGATGGATCTGTGTTACAATAGGTGCACTAAAGCCAATAATTTGTCTCTTGTAAACATTATTTATAATGAATAAAAAGGCGTTGCTTATTTACAAGCATCTATACTATAGCATCTTTTATTGCATATAAAGAAAACATTATATGTCCTTAGAATGGTTGAAACTTGTGATGAGGGAATTAAGTATTATAAATCTTAATTGTGAGAACCCTATAAGCATATGTGGTGGCCATTTTAATATTGTTCCGTAGTCATAGTATAAATCTAACCTAGGACATAGATAATATGGAAAAACTATCATCACGTTGAACAACCATATCTAAAGGTAGTGACAGATCTCACATGTTAAGGTTGTGGGCATCAACCTGGTATGGCTCATGGGTGCTTGCTTATGCAAGTCCACTGGACTGACCTATTAGAGGATTCCATATAAGATGGTATCAATAGAATATATCCTTTTATAGATGGTGATGCATGTGATCCCTCGACTTGAGATCACCAGAGCGTCATGTGTAAATATCGATGTGATTTGACACTAGCCTAACGTTGTCTCTCTTAGAGATGGCCAAAACAGTGGTGATTGGTTACATCAAGAAGTACACTATAACTATGGTAGGATCAATAAAGGATTCATCACTCTTACCGAAGATCTTATCTCGGTGAGACATTTGGTTAAGAACCACGACCGCAAATCTATGGCCATAGTGGAATTGAGTTGGTGCTCGAATATGATTTTATATAGTTGTAGATTTGACAACCAAATGCAAACATGTCAAGGTTGATACTTTGAAGTAGACACTAATTTTTGTACTTCAAACCTTGATGAGATATAAGATGATGAATGGATCGAATTGCACGATAACCATACTATAGAAAAGGCAAGCCACTTTGCTGATTCTTTATTTACTAGGTAGTCATGATGTCTTGCTAGAGACCACTCTTGATTAGGTGTACGGAACACTAATTGGTTAATGCTTAATTAGTTATCGGGACACTACCACCAATATAAAAGAGTCTTCGGGTCACACACATTAAAAGTAGTTAAGAGAGAAAACAGATTGGAAGGGCATTTTCATCCTTTTTGGCAAAAAGGTTATTTGGGTAATTTTGTTGTAAAGGTTGTCGCCAATATTCAATATTTATATTGAAGGAATTTTAGCAAAATTGTATTCATATTAATATTAATTAATATGGAGGAATATATTTAATTTAATTAAATATATTAAAACCCATTAATTAAATATGAAGATATAAATATATATGGATTAAATAAATAGCAATATTTATTTAATTAGGAATATGTATTTATATAAGAATTAAATAAATAGGAATATTTGTTCAATTGGGAAACATATTTAATTAGAGAATATCTTTTAGAGATATTCCAAATCCTAATAGAATTGCAATCCAACCTAAAAAGGAATTAGGAGATTCATTCTCCTAATTGAATTCGTACTAAGGAGGCCTTGGGTTTTAATTTTAGACATGTTTTTAGACACAAGTTTGAGATAGGGGTGAGCGGTTCCAAGTACCTTGCATTTTTTGATGGAACCTATAAGCAAGCACACAGTGAGTTCCAAAAAAAAAAAAAAAAAAAAACCAGAATAGGAACCGCACAATACAGGTTCTTAAATTCAAGGAACCGGAACCTAAAATGCAAGTTCCAGGTTCCTTTCCCAAGTACCCTAAAAAAATTAATTACCCCCTATTAGTTTAAAAAATAACAAAAATACCCTAAAAGTTTACAAATACACCCCTAACAAATTTTTATTACTCATTCATTTGTGTCCAATGTAACTCATAAATCCTCTAATCTCTAGGCAACACTTGTATTCAATCAATTCACATAAAATTCCTCAATCAAAACCAAAATACAAACAATTAATTAAACAATCATACTATAAATCTATAATTTAATATTATAATTAATTAAATTTCTAATCATTTAATTAAGTATTATACTAATGTTTATAACGGAATATTATAATTAATTAAGTAATCATACTATAAATCTATAATGTAATGTTATAATTAATTACAATTTTAATCATTTAATTAAGTAATGTACTAACGTAATAAATTACTAATATTTATAATGTAATGTTATAAATTTATAATTAATTACGTAATCATTTAACTATGTAGTGCTATAATTAATTAAGTGATTATAATATTATGCAATATTATTATTAATTAAGTAATTATTTAATTATAATGTAATGTTTTAATTAATTAAGTAATCATATTATAAATTTGTAATGTAATGTTATAATTAATTAAATTTCTAATCATTTAATTAAGTATTGTGCTAATGTAGTAAATTACTAATATTTATAATATAATGTCATAATTAATAAAGTAATTATTTAATTATATAATGTTAAAATTAATTATGTAATCATACTATAATGTAATATTATAATGAATTAAATAATTATCTTATAAATCTTTAATATAATATTATAATTAATTAAATTTCTAATCATTTAATTAAGTATTGTATTAATCTCTGGATTGATATAATTAATTAAGTAATCATTTGTTTATAACGTAATATTATAATTAATTAAGTAATCATACTATAAATTTATAATGTAATGTTATATTTAATTAAATTTCTAATCATTTAATTAAGTATTGTGTTAATGTAGTAAATTACTAATGTTTATAATATAATGTCATAATTAATTAAGTAATCATTTAATTATGTAATGTTATAATTAATTATGTGATCATACTATAATGTAATGTTATAATAAATTAAGTAATCATATTATAAATCTTTAATGTAATATTATAATTAATTAAATTTTTAATCATTTAATCAAGTATTGTACTAATGTTTAGAATAGAATGTTATAATTAATTAAGTAATCATTTAATTAAGTAATCATTTTTTTATAATATAATGTTATAATTAATTAAGTAATTAAACTATAAATTTATAATTATTTAATTAAGTAACTTACTAAATTACTATTGTAATGTTATGAATTTATAATTAATTAAGTAATCATTTAACTAGTAATGTATTAATGTTTATCAATTTCTTTTATATAATTAATTAATTACTAATTTACTACAAATATACTTAAAACTTGATAAGTGAAGTAAATAACTAAATATTATATTAATATTCAATCAAATATACTATTTTATTCAAAAATAATTCTTTTAATTGGTCATAATTCCAATTATACACTTAATTAATCAAAACTTTAATATTAATATATTAAAGTTTTTTACATGTTGTAGTTTATATGTAATAAGTATAATTGTATATTTATCTAATTAGGTTATTGTAAAAAATTAACTTTTCCATTTTAATTTTTAATATGTAAAATTACAATAGACCTCTCATTCTTCATATATATTTCATTTCAGCTCAAGTTCCAAAACAAGGTACCCATTGCAGGTTCTAAGCCGGGTAGCTACTATAGGTTCTTTTTTTCATGTTCCGGTTCCTCCACATGTAGGAACCAAAACCTAAAGAACTGTATAGTGTCAGTTCCAAGTAGGTTTCAGTTTCGGTTTTGGTTCTACCCACAGGTTCCTATATATTCTACCCACTACCCATGCTCAACCCTAGTTTGAGAGCTTTAATTTATTTTAAAGTTTTTGAACTAAACGCCCAAATTAAAACCCTAGCTGCAAAACCCTAAAAATGGAGAGAAAAACTTTTCCTCTCAAATCTGCCACCTCCTCTTAAGCTTTTGTAGTATCTAGCAGTCAATACAAAAGTGATCCCCTCCTGCTTTTGTGTGGATATTGTCAAGCTCGATCAATACCCCATGAACAGTGCCATATGAACAGTATCCCATGAACAATTCTTGGAAACAGTACCGGTGAACAATAGCCATTAACAGAGCCAGTGAACAGTGAATAGTGTCAATGAACAGTATTGAAAATAATCCAGAGAAGGAGCCACCAATGAAGGTATAATTACTAATCCTTGTATGAAATATATTGTGGTTGTAACTCATTGGATCCTAATCTTGGGAAACGGGGTTATCGAAGCAAAAAAATTTATTATTCCCTACTTAATGATAGAATTCCCTACAATCCAGTTGATCATGAGTCGTTCTGATGCTAGTGACCGATGGTGGCAGTGGTGACAGATGGCAGCCGATAGTGGTTACTCGTGGTTGACAATGGCTTGGGTGGATAAAGGGTGTTTTTGTTAATTTATAAGCATTTACTGTGAAATGTAATTATTAAATGTTTTGAGTTGAATAGAATATGATTGATCTTTGAATTGAATTCCATCAATATTAAAACAAACACGTTTTTTTATTATTTACTTTAAATAGGATAATAGAATAGAGTTTTAAAAAGCTAAACAAACAAGGGGGATAAGAATATGGATATGAGAAGTTGGTTTATATACAAAGGGCATTTGCATCTTTAATGGGTCATGGAATTGTTATGAGGCTTTTTATGTAAGAGAACAAAGGGCATTTGTGTCTTTGTACAAGAGTTTGTACAAATAGCTTTACCCTTTGAGAAAATGTTAATTGTCAATTCACACCTCAAAAAAGGTTATTTAATATAATTTCCATTTTTTTTAATTATTAAGTATATTAATAATTTATAACATATTTTAATTATATAGGATAATATCTCTTAATTATTTTAAATAGTTTTAATTCTTTAATTTCTACAACACTTTTTTGTTGATATTTATCGTAAACTATCTTTTTTGTTTTTACACGTATTTCTTCCTTTATTTTATAAAATTTCTTCGTTAATGTAATTTTTTCATATCAACAAGATTAATAAATTTTTCTAATGTATATGTAAAAAATTTGTTAACCTCTCAAAAAATTTTATATTAACATTTTATTTTACAAATGATTTGTTTATTCTGCTTTTGTTTATGATAATCTAAAAATCCCTAGCACTTGCTTTACAAACTTGAGTTTGAAACTGGAGTCTCATCGAACTTTGTTATCATTGGGAAACAGTTAAATATGACTTCTTTTTACCATGCGTGTGCGCATAAGGGCATAAGGAGGCTCAAAACCTAGACTTTACAAAAACAAACCACTTACTTACCATTTGATTAAGCGCACATGAGTAAAAATATTGTTTTTAAAGCATACATTAATTGCAATCTTCATTTATAATTTCCTTCCTTGCTTTGAATATAGAAAACAAAGGTTGTGTTTGTTTGAGTATTTATAATAGTATTTTTGAAAAAGTTGAGTTGGATTGTTTTTACGAGAATATGATTTGAATTTGAAAATGTGTTTAGTAAATTTTTGGAAAACATTTCTGAAAAAATTTAGACTATTTTTTAACCCCTTACATTTGTTAATCTAGCTAAAGACACCCTACGATAAAAGTTTATAAATTAAAAAAACACCTCCACCCACCCTTTAAATGTTATAACTCGGCCACCACCACCAGACGGTGGCCGAAAATCGTCGGAATGGCACATGATAGGCTGGATTTGGCTGGTCGTGTGTCGATTTGGCCTTTTCCGACCAGATGGTTGTTGATGACAGCCATATCTTGGCCATCAATCTTCGGTCGTAGATCTGGTCGTTTCCAGCCAGATTCATGGTAGATCTAGCCGAAAATGGACAGATCGACGCACGACTGGCAAGATCCGGCTGGTCATGCATTGTTACGACATCGACGTTTGACGGTGGCTACTAGCGGGTGGCAGTGGCTTGGGTGGGTAGGGGTGGTTTTGTTAATTTTAAAACTTTATTGAGAAAGGTGGGCTTGTTTTTGTTAATTTAAAAACTTTTATTGAGAAATGTGGGGGTATTTTTGTTAATTTTAAAACTTTTTTTTAAAAAGGTAGGGGTGTTTTTGTTAATTTTAAAACTTTTATTGAGAAAAAAATTGTTAATGTTTAGAGTTGAATAGAATGTGGTTGAATTTTGAGACTATTAAAACAAATGCATTTTTCATTTTTTTTGGATAAGATAGTAGGATATGATAGGGTTTGAATAATGCCCCAAACACAGCCAATGTTTTAAAATGATCATATATGTTGATGCTTGATTTTGAACACCAAGACTCGCACGTGCAAAGTGCTAAAAGAGTCTTAGAAATTACAAGCGATGGATCCAGGAGATTTAAATATGGTGCTGAGATTATATATGTTGCGGAAAACATAAATAATAGACTGAAAAGAGAGGTTTTTATAATGGTTCGGATGCTTAAAGCAACTCCTACATCCACTGTTATTTTATTATTCTCTGATTATTTCTATGATATTGCCTGTAAGACATACAAAGATAAAGAAATACTTTGCTTACAGAGAGAAAGAATGAAGCTGAAATCTATGTCTAGCTCTCATATGCCTAACCTTCCCTTTCCGTGAAGAGAAGTGTCAATTTAGACACATTTGAGGTCAATGTAATGAGTGTTTTGCAAGTTGCCTTAACACATGGAAAGCTCTCATCCGTTCTTCTCTTAAAATAAGATAGGGTTGGTATAAGATATCTTTGAGGCGGTATGAGCTTGACAGGAAGTACAATTTGTCTTTTAGGCACTTGTTGAGCTGACATTAGCGTGACTTTTTATGCATAACAGAAGCCCCCCAGTTTTTGGAGTGCTTAATCGCGCTTCAAAAACTCAACTCTTTGATCTGAATGGCTTTCGTACTATAGGCTACAGTCTCGAATTGAAGAGCTCGAACTATACTTGGGGCGATCGGGTGCTAGAGCTAGGACTACGACCTAAGCGCTTGGAGCGATTTGAAGCTGAACACGATCTGATAATTGACCTGAAATGTCCAGTAAATGAATTCCTAGAGGAATCTAACGTCATAAGCCCAAACGCACAGCTTAGAGGTTTTAAACGGATAAGCCAACTTAAAACAGTCATAACTTTTTATCCGTAAAGAGTTTTGGAGCCCATAAGATATCCACGAAAAGCTCGTTCCGAGCTCTACGTCGTGGCAATTGGAAAACTCAATTGTGACTGTATTCGAGGCCAAAATCAACTATTTCGGCATGTTTCGGGGCTGTTTTAAGTTTTCTATGCGTTTTTTCTGATGCTGGTAGCTAGTCACAATCTGAGAACTAAGAACTAAGAACTAATCATGATTTGAGAGTTGAGAACACGACCTGAGGCTATTTGCAATATCAGAGCTAAGAACTGATCACGATTTGAGAGCTAGAAGTTGATCGCGATCTGATAGGAGCTTGACCTGAGAGTCTGAGGCATGCAATCTGAACGATCTAATGCGTACAATCTCAAGTAAATGAGCGAGCTTATGAGCTCAATCTGAGAGCATAAAGAGCTCAATCTAAGATCATAAAGAGCTCGATTTGAAAGCGCGGAAAGAGTTCGATCAGAAAGCATGAAGCTTAATATGAGAACATAAGGAATTCAATCAGAAAACGCGAAGCTTAATCTAAGAACTCGAGATCAACTATCTGGGCGTGCAATCGGAGAGCTAAAGATCAACGATTTAAGCATGCGATCAGCGATCCGACCACGCAATCTGAAGCTAAAGATCAACGATCTTAAGCTGAAGATCAAAACGATCTGAGTGTGTGATCAGTGATCTGACCACGTGATCAGAGAACTCTAATGCTTATGATTTGCGATTTGGCCTCGTGATTGGAGAGCTCTGGCGTGTGTGATCTGTGATCTGGCCACGCTATCGGAGAACTCTAAGGTGTGCGATCTATGATATAGCGACGCGATCGGAGAGCTCTGATGCATGCGATCTACGATCTGGCCATATGATCGGAGAACTCTGAGGCATGTGATCTGTGATCTGGCCATCCGATCGGAGAACTCTGATGCGTACGATCTACGATTTGACCACTCGATCAGAAAGCTCTAACGCGTGCGATCTGCGATCTGGCCACACGATCAGAGAACTCTGAGGCGTGCAATCTGCGATCTGGCCACGCGATCGGAAAACTTCGAGGTATGCAATCTGCGATATGACCACGTGATCAGAGAGCTCTGACGCGTGCGATCTGCGATCTAGCCACACGATCAGAGAACTCTAAGGCGTGCGATATGGCCACGTAATCAGAGAGCTCTGAGGCGTGCAATCTATGATCTCGCCACGCGATTGGAGAGCTCTGACACGTGCGATTTATGACTTGGCCTCACGATCGAAGAGCTCTAACGCATGCGATCTAGCCACGCGATTGGAGAACTCTGACTCGTGCGATCTGGCCATGCGATTGGAGAGCTTTGACGCGTGCGATCTGTGATTTGGCCATGCAATCGAAGAACTCTGAGACTTGCGATCTGCGATCTGGCCACGCAATCAGAGAGCTCTGACGCTTGCAATCTACGATCTCGCCACGCGATCGGAGAGCTCTGACGCATACGATCTACGATCTCGCCACGCGATCGGAGAGCTCTGACGCATGCGATCTACGATCTCGCCACGCGATCGGAGAGCTACGATGCATGAGATCTGCGATCTACCCACGCAGTCGGAGAACTTGGATGCAGGTTCGAGACCTGCATGGGCCACCAAACTGTTGATGCTTGATTTTGGATAACAACGACTCGCACGTGCAAAATGATGTAGAGTCTTAGAAATTACATGTGATGGATCTATGAGATTTAAATATAGTGCTGAGATTATATATGTTGCAGAAAACATAAATAATAGACTGAAAAATAGAGGTTTTTATAGTGGTTCGGATGCTTAAAGCAACTCCTACATCCACTGTTATTTTATTATTCTCTGACTATTTTTATGATATTACCTGTAAGACATACAATGATGAAGAAAGAAATACTTTGCTTACAGAGAGAAAGAATGAAGCTATCAAATTTATGTCTAGCTCTCATATGTCTAACCTTCCCTTTTCGTGAAGAGAAGTGTCAAGTTATATACACCTTTAAGGTCAATGCAATGAGTGTTTTGCAAGTTGTCTTGACACATAGAAAACTCTCATCCGTTCTTCTCTTAAAATAATTAGATAGGGTTGGTATACGATATTTTTAAGGTGGTATGGGTTTGACAAGAAGTACAATTTGTTTTTTAGGCACTTGTTGAGCTGACATCAGCATGACCTTTTAGGCATAATAATATAGAATATTTGTGAAAGCAAATAATGTTGTAATAAATCATAGAAGAGAATATGAAGAAGTGTGGAATTGCGAAAAAACAGAAGAGAAACTCAATTACAAATGTCAATCTATGACAAAAGAAATTAAGAAAGAAACCAAACAATTTATTAATAAACCAAACCTGTAAATAATAAACCTAACATAAGTTGAATAAATCAAACAAAAATCTTAATTAATGAAGTCTCAAATAGAAAACTCAGACTTAATTCATTAAGATTAAATCTTAAACTATAATTCATAATTAAACTAGGGAAAAAAAAACCATTATAAATAGAAGAAGCCAAAGTAAACTCATCTCAAACTTGTCCTTCCACATAAGGCTACACCAAATTATATTAATTTACGTACAAATAAAGATTATTTGACATCACCCCAAATATCTTGGCCAAACAATCTGATTTTCCTCTTGACTTGAATCTTAATCCTTGCTCCCATAGCTTGATCCTTCACAATTTCTTGAATAAAAATAACCTCATCGCCAATTCTAACATCTTTATGCCTCACAAATTCAAGCCAATCCACAGAAAGAGCACATCCTGCATCGCCATTCTTCTGAATTGAGCAACGAAACATCCAGAGTTGCCCGCAGTCATCCTGAACATGCATATCCATTAATTGGTTTTCTTCAAAATGTATTAATCCCATTGGACTTGCCGGGAGCGATAAGCTTCTTGTCATATCAATTTCATCAACGAACTTCGAAAAGAGTTTTGCCATAGCTATAGCTCTATGATATTGAAAACTTGGTTTGATTCTTTTGGTAGCTTCCAGTGTAGAGATATATCTATTTATAGACATGTTTCAGGGGATTTTATGTTAATTTCACTGGTTATTCCTCGAAGTTACAAGAGAAAATTTAGTCTTTTGGGGTCACAGGTCGTCTAATAAATATAATGAGAATTTTGCGTTAAAGCCGACGCGGCCTTGACTAAGTCACTTTAGTTGTAAGCAAGCTAGCTACTTTGCAATTTCCATGCAGCATGCTGCATGCGTTAAGCAACTCCGAGTTTTAGTCATTATGCAAACCCAAACTTAAAGCCTTTTTTGCCATTGGTTGATAATAATAGGTTATAAAGACATATCTTAAAACTACAAGATAATTAAAATATAGAGATTAGAATCAATTTTAGGAAATCAAATATAAACGGGCTACATAGAGTATGTAATGTAAAATGTGTTAGGAGAGCACACCAAAAACATAGTAATAGATATCTATCATGTTATTAAAATAAGATTTTTTTAATTTTTATTTTTTTGGTGACTGGAGGTATCCAAACCAGTTTAGGCTTATCTCAATTTATCCCTCGGAGCCTTAAAGTTGACAGCAAGATAAATCCTCTCAATAATTACCCTTATTAGCAACTCATATGGATCGATGATTGACCGTTGGGGTTGGACCACCCAATTATAGTTTTAAAATAAGAGTTACACATCACATAAAAGATATCATACTTATAGATATCTATAAATGATAAAGAAATCTATTAATAATTAATGTTAGGAATTACCAAACTTTGAAAACACTGAACTTCGTCACCCAACCCATGATGTTTAAAGCACTCTTAAATTATGATGCACTTAGGATACATCATAATATCTTTTTCAAAGTTTATAAATTCTAATTCAATAAAGGTAGGAGCGTAGAAATTCCAATTTTTAGCTTTATCATATTAAATTCTATTATAATATAAATATAAGCAACTTTTTGCCTTCACTTTCAAGATGTATGTTGCACGTTTTCATTCGTTTTCTCCAAGTTAAATAAAATTTTCTCAAAGTTGTTGAAAATCTGCCTAATTAACCAATTAAAGTGCTGAACGAAAAAGAGATGTCCTTATCAAACATATGAATATCCTTTTAAAAATCGAAGTTTCTCATGCATCCCGGCAAAGAAACAAGGGAACTATTGCTTAAAAGCCAACATCATCAAGTCAACTTCATCAAAAAGGGGTTAAAAAAGTTAGCAAAAAGTCTTTTATTATTAACACGGTGATGTAGAACAGCGAAAAATTCTCTAAATTTCATGGAATCAGCAGTGAACTTTCTCAAATTCATGGAGAAATGTCTTGTGAACCTATTGAAAGTTTTCGAATATAAATTCTTGTTGAAGGTAGCAAAAGAACCATATTAATTTTTGGAAATGGCCTCTTGTGATAGTGATTAATGTTAAAGAAATGAGTGCGGCTGTTTGTTATGATCATAAAAGAAATGGTTTAGGATTTCTAAGTGAGTTTAAATATATCAATGAGATCTACACGTTTGCCATTTGTGCTTTCATTTTGTTTACAAGATATATTGATTTATTATAAGGTTAACGAATATATATTATTTAACTTACCAATAGTATATATATATATAATCAAAATCTAATCTAGCGCTAATTCAAATCTAACTAATAAGATCTAAACGAATTCAATATTGTATTAATTAAAATTATATACCACACTCAATACTTTATTACTTGCAAGCCTTATACTTTCTAAGAAAATAGACAAAAGGCAAAATAGTAATCAAATTACACTACTGATGAGTTCGGGCTAAATGAAAAAGATTGTCTAAGTGGTGTTGTTTGTACTGAGCCTGTGCGCTCTTGTCGGACGCCTGTGCTCTTTACATATGTTAACTGATGTCTCTCTTAAATCCACCGCATTTATGATGTCTAGCCCAAATACCTTTTGCTGCTTGTCGAGATATTTATTTTATACCAACACCAGCAAAAGGTATGTCCTTGCCGAGAAGAAAGTCATGCAAGTACCCAATATTCAAACTGTTTTCTTCAATCTTCATCAACACACAGACAACTTGAGCGAAGAACTTCTGCAGCAATACTACATTTTCAAATCTCTCGGTAGACTCACAAACTGGTTTATCTGAAAACTCTTGTCTCACCAGTCTTGTACATTTTCTCTAGGAAAAAGTACTAGATCTGGCCTCGGGCAAAAGACATGATGTATTACAAACCATTTCAGTCAATACCTCTCTACCATCCTCGATTACAAACACATATCGCTACGTTGGTTAGAGAAGGGATTTCAACTATTTCAAGAGAAATTAGGAAAAGAAACCAGAGAAACGCATAACTGTTTTTGTACATTAGTTACAAATTGAAACGCAACTTATTAGTTACAATATGAAAGATTACAACACTAAACCCCCCATATTCATAAAGGCTTAATGGCTTATTTTACAAGATTTAGTCTAACATGTGCACTTAAACTGAACTGTCCTCCTTCTCTTCATCTCGATATCTCCTTGTAAACCAAATTATTTTCCTTGTCCTGGTTTCAACACCTTTTCTTGAATAAGAAAAAACACCAATACTCATTTTCTATAGCAACATTCTTCAACTCACAGCATCAAAATAGACATATATCTATCAGCGCACAATAGCAGTAAACTTCCCATAACAGCATTCTCCAGATCACAGCACTTTAGCAGTAAGCTTCACATAACAGCAAACTTCAGATCACAATCAGTACACAATAGCAGTAAACTTCCCATAACAGCATAAATCAGATCACAGCACTTGAGCAGTATCAGTCAGTCTGTAAGTAAAGCAGCACTTTAACCTCATGTTCAATACACCATCAGCAGCACACTGATCACTTCATCATCTCATCACCTCAAAAATAAAACACTACTATAATCACATGTTCAATACATCACCACCAGCAACCTGATCATCACTTCACCCAACATTCTGAGTACTCTGACTACCACTAGATCAGTCAACAGCCATTCAAGACACCAAAAACAATACCACCAGCAACTTTCATAATGAACAGGTACAGACTCAAGAAACCTGATAGCTATTGCAATACAAACAATTTGAATTACTATCACCATCAAACAGATTTGTAGCAAGAGTTGTCCAGGACTCATTCAGGTAAAGTATCAGACACATTTAGTTTGTTCCTCAGCATAGTAAACCTGGTTCCAGATAGAGCTTTGGTCAAAACATCAGCCTTTTGGGTACTCTGAAGCAACATATTGCACAAACAAACTCTTGCTTGCAACTAGCTCTCTAAGATAATGCACATCGATATCTATATGCTTAGTGCGAGCATAAAAAATAGGGTTAGAAGATCAGGCGCCCCAGCACTCATATGATCACACCATATCACAGGAACATGTGGAAGATCAGTACCTGGTTCTTTAAAAAGATGCTGTACCATACAACTTCAGTGGCAGTTTGGCTGAATGCCCTGTATTCAGCTTCAGTGAATGACAGAGAGACTACCTTCTGCTCCTTCGAGCTCCATTGTACCAAATTATCCCCAAGAAAAACAGCATAGTTAGCCATTCACATGACAAGAGATGAAGGAGAAACGCAACAAAGAATAAATAGAGCAGATTGAATAAAAAGAACTAATTTAAAATCTTTCTACGAGCCTTTTGGAAGTTCTATCTCTCACTATCTATGGGGGAGTTTGTTAGGATCTCTTTACTTATCATGTTAAAATATCTCTCTCTTCCATGCATGGTTAATTGATCTCCTGTACATGAATATATTTTGCGAGGATTTGGAAACGAAATCTTCTGGACCCCAACTGGAGAACTAGCTGAGCAAATGAACACATTAAACTTCAACAACACAAACTCTCCCTCACGATCACAACAACTTTCAACCTTCATCTAATCTAGTTTGTGTTTTCTTGTTTCTCTTACCGTTGTAAAGTTTGTGAAGGGCATACTGGCGATTTGTTTGAAAAGAAAGGAGTTAAGAATCTGGATATGAGAAGTTGGGTTATATACAAAGGGCATTTGTGTCTTTAACGGGTCAAGGAATTGTATGCAAAGGTACAAAGGGCATTTGTGTCTTTGTACAAGAGTTCATACAAATAACTTTCAATAATACTATATTTACAAAGAAATCTTACAAAGATTTCTATACAAAGTGAGGTGACAAAATATGAATGGAAGAGTGAAATAAAAAGTCAAACTCATTAAATTCACTCTTGTATTCATTTTTTGCCACATCACTTTGTATGGTGATCTTTGTAAAATTTCTTTGTAAGTGTAGTATTATTAAATAACTTTATCCTTTTTTTTTAAGGTTAATTGTCAATTCACACCTCAAAAAAGGTTATTTAATACAATTTTCATTTTTTTTAATCATTAAGTAAACTAATAATTTATCACATATTTTAATTTTATAGGATAATATCTCTTAATTATTTTAAATAGTTTAATTCTTTAATTTCTACAACACTTTTTTGTTAAAATTTATTGTAAACTATCTTTTTTGTTTTTACACGTACTTCTTCCTTTATTTTCTAAAATTTCTTTGTTAATGCAATTTTTTCATATCAACACGATTAATAATTTTTTTTAATGTATATAAAAATTTTAATATTAACTTTTTATTTTACAAATATTTTTTTATTCTGCTTTTGTTTTTGATAATCTAGAAATCTATAGCACTAGTTTGAAACTGGAGTCCTCGTCAAATTTTGTTATCATTGGGAAGCAATTAAATATGACTTTTTTTTCCATAAGGGCATAAGGGGGCTCAAAACCTAGACTTTACATAAACAAACCACATAATTGACCATTTGATTATGCCCCTATGAGTAAAAATGTTGTTTTCAAAGCATACATTAATTGCAATCTTCATTTATAATTTCCTTTCTTGCTTTGAGTATAGAAAACAAAGTATTTTAAAATGATCATATAGAATATTTGTGAAAGCAAATAATGTTGTAATAAATCATAGAAAAGAATATAACAAAGTGTGGAATTGCGAAAAAAACAGAAGAGAAACTCAATTACGATTGTACAAAAGAAATTAAAAAAGAAACTAAACAATTTATTGATAAACCAAACTTGTAAATAATAAACCCAATATAAGTTGAATAAATCAAACAAAAATCTTAATTAATGGAGTCTCAAATAGAAAACTCAAACTTAATTCATTAAGATTAAATCTTCCTAAACTATAATTCATAATTAAACTACCAAAAAAAAAAAAAAACCATTATAAATAGAAGAAGCCAAAGTAAACTCACTCAAACTTGCCCTTCCACATAAGGCTACACCAAATTATATTAATTTATGTACAAATCAAGATTATTTGACATCACCCCTAATATCTTGGCCAAATAATCTGATTTTCCTCCTCACTTGAATCTTAATCCTTGCTCCCATAGCTTGATCCTTCACAATTTCTTGAATAAAAATAACCTCATCACCAATTCTAACGTCTTTAAGCCTCACAAATTCAAGCCAATCCACAGAAAGAGCACATCCTGCATCACCATTCTTCTGAATTGAGCAACGAAACATCCAGAGTTGCCCGCAGTCATCCTGAGCATGCATATCCATTAATTGGTTTTCTTCAAAATGTATTAATCCCATTGGACTTGTCGGGAGCGATAAGCTTCTTGTCATATCAATTTCATCAACGAACTTCGAAAAGAGTGTTGCCATAGCTATAGCCTATAGCTCTACGATATTGAAAACTTGGTTTGATTCTTTTGGTAGCTTCCAGTGTAGAGATATATCTATTTATAGACATGTTGTTTCAAGGGATTTTATGTTAATTTGGAAAAGTTCGCTGGTGATTCCACGAAGTTAAAAGAGAAAATTTATAGTCTTTGTGAGTTTCTGTGTTCATCCAGAAGTCGTCTAATAATATGATAATTTTGTCGTTAAAAACCATACGGCTTTGACTAAGTCACTTTATTAATAAGCAAGGCAGCTACTTTGCTATTTCCGTGCAGCATACGGTAAGCAACTCTGAGTTTTAGTCATTATGCAAACCCAAACTTAAGGCTTTTTTGCCATTGGTTGATAATAATAGGTTATAGAGACATATCAAAAACCTAACTTATGACTGGTGATAAAACAGGAAATTAAACAGATTTCGACTACATGTTAATTAGAATATAGAGATTAAAATCAATTTTAGGGTATCAAATATAAACGGATTACATAGAGTATGTAATGTAATATGAGTTAGTTAACCACCACCGAATGGCCCAGTGGTCAATTAGGACTCTTGTGTGTATTACTCAAGAGATCCCCAGTTCAATCCACTTGGGTTGCTAATAGAGATGGTCACTGAGGGGATTTACCTAGTTGTTAACTTAAGGGTCCCAAGAGAGTAGTTGCGGTACGCAAAAGCTGGCCCGGATACCCCCGCCAACCAAAAAAAAAAATGTGGCTGGAGAGCACAACCAAAACATAGTAATAGATATCTACTAATTAAAAATAAGAGTTACACATCACACAAAAGATACCATCTTTATAGATATCTATAAATGATAAAGAAATCTATTAATAATTAATGTTAGTAATTACCTTACTTTAAAAACACTCAACTTCATCACCCAACCCATGATGTTTAATTTTGTTGATGCGTGATTTTGACAACAACTAACCGTACATGGGAAATGCTGAGCTGACTCAGAAGACACACGTGTGTGGGGGCATTGAACTGAATAGAAGATGAAGAACAATGTTTAAAGTGGTTCGGATGCTTAAGTAAGCGAATCCTGCGTCCACTGGTATCGTATTAATATATGAGGTCAGGTCACGTTCAGCAAGCTGACTTACAAGAGAGAGAGAGAGAGAGAGAGAGAGAGAGAGAGTATGTCTATATGCTAATCCAGAGAGAAATTAGCTAATCCCACAAACGGGAGAGGAACCCTCTATTTATAGTGGGATGAGTTAAGGTAATGATTACTAAATTAGGGAGTGAGGTTAGATTGCCGTGCAAATCCTTCCTTGCGTCTCGTTGCTCAACTGCTCGAGTGATTTACTTAATGTTTGCAGGGATTGGACACGTGGATCATCTCCAGCCTTTCACCAGGCTGGCGCATACCCATTGCACTAGCAAGAGCATGCCGTTTGCGTCAGCGTGCGACATAGCTTCGTTTGAATGGCTACAGGACTTACCTAAGCTCTAACCGCTTATGTTGACAGGGCTCTGCGTCAGCTCTACTTTTTCAGGCATCCACGACAGAATTGTTGTCCTTAGGAATCTGTGTGATCGTGAAGTGCTTAAATGGCTCGAGTGCGGCCTTAGCTTTCTTCAAATAGTCAATCATGTTTTCTTCCTTGGCCTGATATTCTCTCAAAATCTGGTTGGAAACCAGTATGGAGTCGCTGTGGATGCTGATCGGGATTGATACTATTTCTCTTGCCAACCGCAATCCAGCGAGCAGAGCTTCATACTCGGCCTCATTGTTGGTCGCTTTAAACCCGAAGCAGAGAATGCCATGAATGCGAGTCCCTTCGGGACTTAAGAGGAGAAGGCCTGCCCCAACCTTTTTCCTATTCGATGACCCATCGACATAGAGGCTCTAGGTCGATAGGTTCTGAACAGTTTACTGGGTGACTTCGCGCCTGTTGCTCGGATTCCTTTATCGACCGATATGAGAATTCGGAGATGAAATCGGCAACAGTCTGCCCTTTGATGGTTGCTTTCGGTTTATACTGTAGATCGAACTGACTTAGTTCCATGGCCCACTTGAGCAATTTACTCGATGCCTCTGGCTTCTGAAGGACTTTCTTGAGCGGGTAGTTGGTCATTACATGGATTGTGTGGGCGTGGAAGTAAGGTTGCAACTTTCTGGAAGCGATCAACAGGGCATAAGCCAATCGCTCCATTTTCGGATACCGTATCTCGGCATCCAACAGACGCTTGCTCGCATAATACACTGGCCATTGAACCCTGTTCTCTTCCCAAACTAAAGTTCCACTGACCGCGTACTGAGAGACGGATAGATACAATAGGAGAATTTCCCGCGGGAGAGGCTTGGACAGAAGAGGTGGTTTTTCGAGGTGCTCTTTAATGCTCTGAAATGCATGTTCGCACTCGTGAGTCCACTCAAACTTCTTATTGGCCTTGAGGATGTTAAAGAATGGCAAGCAGCGATTTGTTGCCCTCGATATGAAGCGACTGGGTACTGCTATTTTCCCATTGAGACTCTGAACCTGTTTTCGGTTGGTCGAGCTTTTCATGTCAAGGAGAGCTTGGATTTTCTCGGGGTTGATCTCTATTCCCCTCTGGTTTACCATGTACCCCAGAATTTTTCCTGAGGATACTCCGAATAAGCATTTGAAAGGATTGAGCTTCATTCTGTACTTCCGGAGGATGTCGACCATCTCAGCGAGATGCGCTATGTGATCTGAAGCGACATGCAATTTGACCAGCATGTCATCGACATAGACTTTCATTGACTTTCCGATCTACTTGGAAAACATTCGGTTAACAACCGTTGGTAAGTTGCTCCAGCATTTTTCAGGCCGAAGGGCATAACCCTATAGCAATACAACCCGCGATCTATAATAAAGGAGGTATGCTCTTCGTCTAGCGCATACATCGGGATTTGATTGTATCCCGAGTATGCGTCCATAAAACTCAACAGCTCGTGCCCGGAGGTTGCATCCACGAGCTAGTCAATCCTTGGTAGAGGAAAACTGTCTTTTGGGCAGGCTTTGTTGAGGTCGGTTAAGTCGACGTAGGTCCTTCATTTGCCATTGGGCTTTTTTACTAGAATCGGGTTGGCAACCCAGCTCGGGTAGAGCGCTTCTTTGATGGATCCATTACGAAGGAGATTATCTACCTTATCTTTTAAGGTAGCATATCGTTCTGAATCCATCGCTCTTCTTTTCTGGCGGACCGGCCTAGCTTCACTATCGATGTTCAAGGCATGACAAATGATGTTCGGGTGATCCTAACCATATCGACATGCGTCCATGCGAGCACATCAATATTTTCTCTAAGGAAGCTGGTCAGATCAATAGCGAGCTATGGGTCGAGATTGCTTCCAATCCTCAACACTCTGCTCAGCTCGTTCTGGCCGACTGACACTTCAGATAAATCCTCAACTTGCCCACTGGAAGGGCATTCCTGGATACGAGGATCCATATTATCTTCGGCTAGGCTAGGTTGTGGTTCGATCCGACTAATCACCATTGTCTATTTGGGAATGTCATAAGGGATGCCTTTCCCCTTGCACGTCATCTGCACTGCCCTAACATAGCAGTCGCGAGATGCGAGCTGAGATCCGCTTACTTTCCCTATTCCCCGTCGGGGTGGAAAACTTCATCTTGAGATGGTAGATCGAAGTGACTGCCTTGTAGTTTCTTAGTAGAGGTCGCCCTAGGATGCCATTGAAACAGAGGGGTAGTCCACTACCAAGAATTCAGTGACCCTGGTCACCTCGTCGGAGTCACCCAACGTGACTGGAAGCGAGATCGTTCCCCTAAGGATCAGGTGATCCCCTATAAAACCATATAGGCGGATGGAGACGGGCTTCAGGTCGGCCTAATCCAATTTCATTCTTTTGAAAGCTCGATGGAACAGGATGTTCACCAACATTATGTGGACATCGTAGCGCCCTATTTGAGGCGTGATGACAAGAGCATAGTCATGGGGATGATGCAATCAGACTGCATCTTTTTCGGAGAAGGTGATTTCCTCCTCTCTGTGAACCTTTGATGGTCACTGCGTCGTGTTCATCACACGGATAGGGTCGTTGTAGGCTACGCGAGCATATCTTTCTTGGGCACCTCGTGAGATCCCTCCGAAGTGTGGTCCCCCAAAGATTATCCCCATGCTACAGATACCCTTGCGATCACGACACTTCTTACCCGGTTCCTCTCGATTTTTCTCCCTTACGGAAGCAGAGTCATCAACATACTCTTTAAAATGCCCTTGCTTAATAAGGTCTTCGATTGCCTGCTTGAGAGCTCGGCATTCATCGGTGTGATGCCCATTGTCTCGATGATAACGACAATATGTTTTACTATTTCTAGCTGAAAGGGGATTTTTCATGGGCTCATGTTCTTCGAGCAGGCCAGCCTCTTTCGATTTGTCAAGAATGGCCAAGACAGATGCATTCAAAGGGGTATATTGACGCTTGTCGCGATCGCGACGAGGAACTGAAGCATAAGACTTCTTGGGCTCAAACCGCTGTTTCTTTCCTTTTCGCTGATCATTGTTAACCCATCGACGATCAGCCCTCATATTTTTCCTCCGACCTGGCGCATTGCCTAAAGTGTTCGGGGTCATGGCGGTGGAGCGCTATCACGGCCCCATCTTACCGGAGGCACGGCCGAGCCTTGGCCCACTCTTCATGACTCACTAGGAATATCTCCCCCCCCAATAGCCCCTTGGTCTTAGGTTCAAGTGGTGGGGAAGGCGAAAGAAATCCCTTAAGGGGGAGGGGGAGACATTCCTAGTGAGTCACGAAGAGTGGGATGAGTTCCTGGTGGTGCCTTCAAGTAAGATGGGGCCGTGACAAGCGCCGCCACGGAGTTCTCAATACGAAGGTATTTCTTCTAAGGCTGTAGAAGCGGGTGAGGGAAACATCGTCCTATGATTGCAACTATTTCCACAGATCTGTCTGTGGACGAACTCCCGTGATGATGAGAGTCCGAACGGACTCTTCGGGAGTGTGAGCTACTTTATGGAGTTCCCTATGGAACCTATTGATGTATGATTGGAGGGATTCATCCCTCTCTTGCCTTATGTTGCTAAGGTAGCTCAAAGGCATTGAGAACTTCATGTTCACTTGGAAGTGTCTTAGGAATGTCGAGTTCATCTGCTTCCATGAGCTGATCAATCCCGTTAGGAGCGACCTGAACCATCGCTTGGCATGTGAAGTTAGAGTTACTGCCAAGCAACGACATTTTGCCAAGTCAGAAACTTGGTGAAGTTCCATCAAGTCGTTAAATTCGTACAAATGATCCTGCGGATCAGAATTCCCATCGAACGCTCGCATATCCGGGCATTCTGAATCTGGATGAGAGAGGGGTGGCTAACACAGCCAAAGAAAAGGGAGACGCCTCTACGACCTGCCCTTGCTCATTTTGCTGAGCCTTTAGCCGATCCAAAGCTCGCTGTAGCTACTCAATCTGAGGCAGCGGAGCCATTTGGGGATTGTTTTCCCCAATGCAAGTTCGACCCTCACGATTGCGGTTGAGGAAAGTCCGAAGGTCGAATTCCTCCTCGCCTAGGCCGGCAGTTCTAGCCGCTCTTGACGCACTCTGGCTAGAGTCGTGGATGGCACTGACTGGTTCAAGGAACTTTCCCGACCTTCGCGGATGGTGGGAACTTCCCGCGTAACAACGATCGGAGTCGTCATTTTGGCGATAATGGGAATCTCCCTGCCTTGCACTTTTGTAGGAGTGCTCGCGCGACGTGGCACGAGACAGCTCGGGCCACGACATGTCACCGAGTTTGCACACCACGGGTATTCTACCCAGGGTGCGGTCGGTGTTTGCTGGTCCCTCAAAGCCTCTAGGCCCGTTGTTCGCCACATGTTTTCCCTTCCTTTGACGCGTTGCAGTGCGCGCAACATGGGGTATTGCCCTTTTCTGCGCTTTTATGCGACCTATAGACGTTTTTTACGGTGGCACCGCCTCATTTGATTCATGTGGCGCGACCCGATCCAAGCGGTCCAGCCTTTGGTTGACCCTTTAGAGAGTATAGTTGAACCTCTCCAGGTAGCTCATGATGGCTAGATCAAGCCATGAGCTTGAAGGGATATCCCCCACGAGATTTTGCGGGACTGGGGGCACTTCGGAAGAAATGTACTCTTGTACCTAGGGGATCTCTTCCTCACCATGATTGGGCCGCTCAAATTCGAATCGGCGAGCCAGTTGCTGTTGGACCGATTAGTCAAAGATTCTCTTGATGAAGGACGAATACTAAATCAGGCCCTCCTTCTAGCGTCAAACTGTTGATGCGTGATTTTGACAACAACTAACTACACGTGGGAAATGCTGAGCTGGCTTAGAAGACACACGTGTATGGGGGTATTGAATAGAATAGAAGATAAAGAACAGTGTTTAAAGTGGTTCGGATGCTTAAGTAAGCAAATCCTACGTCCATTGGTATCGTATTAATATATGAGGTCAGTCACGTTTAGCAAGCTGACTTGTAAGAGATTACAAGAGAGAGAGAGAGAGAGAGAGAGAGAGAGAGAGAGAGTATGTCTATATGCTATTCCAAAGAGAAATTAGTTAATCCCACAAATGGAAGAGGATCCCTCTATTTATAGTGGGATGAGTTAAGGTAATGATTACTAAATCAAAGAGTAGGTCAGATTGTCGTGCAAATCCTTTCTTGCCCGTTGCTCACCTGCTCGAGTGATTTACTCAACATTTGCATGGATTGGACACGTGGATCGTCTCCAGCCTTTCACCAGCCTAGCACACACCCACTGCACTGGCAGGAGCATGCCGTTTGCGTCAGCGTGCGACGTAGCTTCGTCTGAATTTCTGCAGGACTTACCTAAGCTTTGACCGCTTATGCTGACAAGGCTCTGTGCAAGCCCTACTTTTTCAGGCATAACAAATTTCAAGCACTCTTAAATTATGATGCACTTATATTATAATATCTTTTTCAAAGTTTATAAATTCTAATTCAATAAAGGTAGGAGCGTAGAAATTCTAATTTTTAGCTTTATCATATTAAATTCTATTATAATATAAATGTAAGCAACTTTTTGCTTTCACTTTCAAGAGGTATGTTACACTTTTTCATTCGTTTTCTCTGAGTTAAATAAAGTTAACTTAAAGGTATTGAAAATCTATCACTTTTCTGTTGGTCTGAGAAGAGCAAACTGTTGCCTAGCTTAAGGAAGGCTGTTGGTTTGTGAAGAGCAAAACGCTGCCGTCTTAACAAAACGTTGTCGTTCCAAGCCAAGGAACACTGTATGAAGAACAAAACGAAGTCGTCTCAGCCCCAGCTTTTACTAAAACAGTGTTGTCTTCTTTGTTGTGATAGAAGTCTGTTCTTTCTCCCTATAACCTTGCTGTAACTAATTCTGTTTCTTCAGTTCAGCAGCTCACTATATCACGTTTCTGTTGGTCTGAGAAGAGCAAACTGTTGCCTAGCTTAAGGAAGGCTGTTGGTTTGTGAAGAGCAAAACGCTGCCGTCTTAACAAAACGTTGTCGTTCCAAGCCAAAGAACACTGTATGAAGAACAAAACGAAGTCGTCTCAGCCCCGGCTTTTACTAAAACAGTGTTGTCTTCTTTGTTGTGATAGAAGTCTGTTCTTTCTCCCTATAACCTTGCTGTAACTAATTCTGTTTGTTCAGTTCAGCAGCTCACTATATAAGTACACTTGTAACTGATTCTATTATCAATTAATACAGAAGCAAATTAAAATTTTCGTCTTTTCTCTCATCCCTTTTTTGTTCGTTTAACATTCTTGAAAAGTTCCATAGATTAGATATGATCGAATGACAAGATTTTGAGTTATTTAAAAATTTTGTGTTCAAGTACTATAAAATGATCACTTACCACGTATGTGACTTACCTAACATATGGAGTAAAACTTACAAACGTTTAACCTAGGCTTTCATTAATTTCAGCTCTTATAAATACGACACATGGAAAAGAAAAACGAGTCTAATATTAACTATGTCATTTTCTTTTATCCACCATTTTCAATGCCTCAATTAATTATCACTTTAAGAAGTCTGTTTTCCAATTGTCGTATATGCGTACCAAACTTTGAAAATAATAGTATTATATATATATATATATAATGACGTCCCTGGTTACCTATACTAATTGTTTATATATATTTTTTTTAATGTGAAACACATATTACACTCAAAACATATAATATTCATGACAAGAATAATTTCTTGACAACAAATTCTAATACATTTAATCACCTTGAGAAGTCTAGCGGTAAACTAAAATTTGTTGGTGTATTAGTCAATAGATACTAATTTTGCCTGAATTATTAGTGAGGATGATCATTTTAATAATTTATTTAATTATTAATTTTAAAGTCTTAAAAAATTTATTAAAATACGTATAAATTGATCAGAACACCATTAGTTAAAAGGAAAAAAAAAATTTATCACATTTAGTGAATGGTGTGGGATGATAATTAATTAATTAACTAGAGTGCTGAACTAAAAAGAGATGTCCCTATCAATCATATTATTACTCTTTTACAAAATCGAAGTTTCTCATGTATCCCTGCGAAGAAACAAGGGAACTTGCTTAAAAAGTTAAAAGCCATGACTCACTTCGTCAACATCATCAACTCAACTTCACCAAAAAGGGATTAAAAAAGTTGGCAAAAATTCTTTTATTATTAACACGGTGATGTAGAACAGTGAAAAATCCTCTAAATTTCATGGAATGAGCAGTGAACTTTCTCAAATTCATGGAGAAATATCATGTGAACCCACTGAAAGTTTTCGAATATAAATTCTTGTTGAAGTTAGCAAAAGGAACCAAATTAATTTTGGTAAATGGCCTCTTGTGATAGTGATTAGCGTTAAAGAAATTAGTGCGGCTGTTTGCTGTGATCATAAAAGAAATGGTTTAGGGTTTATAAGCGAGTTTAAATATATCAATGACATCTACACGTTTGCCATTTGTGCTTTCATTTCGTTTACAAGATATATTGATTTATTATAAGGTTAAAGAATATATATTATAACCCTATTAAATCTAATTAATAAGATCTAAACGAATTCAATATTGTATAAATTAACATTATAACAAATCTAAGCTGTGGAGGAGTACCACTCAGTACCTATGACGCCCGATGGTCTTGGCTTGCATGGCTCCAACAAAACTTTACCTGCCAATTTTCTGACACCGTAGCTCTTTACGTATATTAACTGCAATTTCCCTCAAATCCACCGCGTTTATGATGTCTAGCCCAAATACCTTTTGCAGCTTGTCGAGATCTTTTTTTATACCAACACCAGCAAAAGTTGACAAGAAAGTCATGCAAGTACCCAATATTCAAACGTTTTTTCTTCAATCTTCATCAACACACAGACAACTTGAGCGAAGAACTTCTGCAGCAATACTACATTTTCAAATCTCTCTGTAGACTCACAAACTGGTTTATGTGAAAACTCTGTCTCACCAGTCTTGTACATTTTCTCTAGGAACAACTACTAGATCTGGCCTCGGGCAAAAGACATGATGTATTACAAACCATTTTAGTCAATACCTCTCTACCATCCTCCATTACAAACACATATCGCTACGTTGGTTAGTGAAGGGATTTAAACTATTTCAAGAGAAATTAGGAAAATAAACCAGAGAAACGCATAAGTGTTTTTTTACAATATGAAAGATTACAAAACTAAACCCCCCATACACACACAGGCTTAATGGCTTATTTTACAAGACTTAGTCTAATATCTGCACTTAAACTGAACGGTCCTCCTTCTCTTTATCTCGATATCTCCTTGTAAACCAAACTATTTTCCTTGTCCTGGTTTCAACACCTTTTCTTGAATAAGAAAAAACACCAATACTCATTTTCTATAACAACATTCTTCAACTCACAGCATCAAAATATATATATATATATATAATATGTGTATATATATATATTTTGATGCTGTGAGTTGAAGAATGTTATTATAGAAAATGAGTATTGGTGTTTTTTCTTATTCAAGAAAAGGTGTTGAAATTAATTATAATTAATTAAATTGTTAATCATTTAATTAAGTATTATAATATTGTTTATAATATAATGTTATAATTAATTAAATAATCATACCATAAATTTATAATATAATGTTATAATTAATAAAATTATAATAATTCGATTAAATATTGTGCAAATTAGTAAATTACTAATGTTTATAATATAATGTCATAATCAATTAAGTAATCATTTAATTATGTAATGTTATATTAATTATATGATCATACTATAATAGTATAATGTAATGTTATAATGAATTAAGTAATCATACTACAAATCTATAATTTAATATTATAATTAATTAAATTTCAAATCATTTAATTAATATACTAATGTTTATAATGGAATGTTATAATTGATTAAGTAATCATATTACAAATATACAAAGTAATGTTATAATTAATTAAATTTTTAATCGTTTAATTAAGTAATGTAATAGTATAGTAAATTACTAATGTTTATAATGTAATGTTATAAATTCATAACTAATTAAGTAATTATGTAATCATTTAACTATATAATGATATAATTAAGTAAGTGATCATAATATAATGTAATATGATAATATTATAATTTAATTGAGTAATTATTTAACTATAATGTAATGCTTAATTAATGTTTATAAGGTAATGTTATAATTAATGAAATTTCTTATCATTTAATTAAGTATTGTGCTAATGTTTATGTAGTAAATTAGTAATTACTGATGTTTAAAAGTATAATATCATAACTCATAATCAATTAAATAATTATTTAATTATGTAATGTTATATTAATTATATGATTATATTATAAATAGTATAATGTAATGTTATAATGAATTAAATAATCATACTACAAATCTATAATTTAATATTATAATTAATTAAATTTCAAATCATTTAATTAATATACTAATGTTTATAATGGAATGTTATAATTGATTAAGTAATCATATTACAAATATACAAAGTAATGTTATAATTAATTAAATTTTTAATCGTTTAATTAAGTAATGTAATAGTATAGTAAATTACTAATGTTTATAATGTAATGTTATAAATTTATAACTAATTAAGTAATTATGTAATCATTTAACTATATAATGCTATAATTAAGTAAATGATCATAATATAATGTAATATGATAATATTATAATTTAATTGAGTAATTATTTAACTATAATGTAATGCTTAATTAATGTTTATAAGGTAATGTTATAATTAATGAAATTTCTTATCATTTAATTAAGTATTGTGCTAATGTTTATGTAGTAAATTAGTAATTACTAATGTTTAAAAGTATAATATCATAATTCATAATCAATTAAATAATTATTTAATTATGTAATGTTATATTAATTATATGATCATATTATAAATAGTATAATGTAATGTTATAATGAATTAAATAATCATACTACAAATCTATAATTTAATATTATAATTAATTAAATTTCAAATCATTTAATTAATATACTAATGTTTATAATGGAATGTTATAATTGATTAAGTAATCATATTACAAATATACAAAATAATGTTATAATTAATTAAATTTTTAATCGTTTAATTAAGTAATGTAATAGTATAGTAAATTACTAATGTTTATAATGTAATGTTATAAATTCATAACTAAGTAAGTAATTATGTAATCATTTAACTATATAATGCTATAATTAAGTAAGTGATCATAATATATAATATAATATAATAATATTATAATTTAATTGAGTAATTATTTAACTATAATATAATGTTTAATTAATGTTTATGATGAAATGTTTATAAGGTAATGTTATAATTAATTAAATTTCTTATCATTTAATTAAGTATTTGCTAAATGCTAATGTTTATGTAGCAAATTAGTAATTACTAACGTTTAAAACATAATATCATAACTAATAATCAATTAAGTAATTATTTAATTATATAATGTTATAATTAATTATATAATCATACTATAATGTAATGTTATAGTGAATTAACTATTAAATAATCATACTATAAATTTTTAATGTAATATTATAATTAATTAAATTTTTAATCATTTAATTAAGTTTGTACTAATGTTTATAATAAAGTCAATTAATTAAGTAGTAATCAATTAATGTAATGCTATAATTAATTATACTATAAATCAATTAAGTAATGTTATAAAATTATAATTAATTAAGTAATCATTTAACTATAATGTAATGTTATAATTGATTAAGTATGATATTTAACTAGTAATTAAATTTATTAATGTTTATCAATTTAATTATATAATTAATTAATTACTAATTTATTATAGATATACTTAGAACTTGATAATTGAAGTAAATAACTAAATATATTATTACTCAATCAAATATACTATTTTATTCAAAAATAATTCTTTTAATAACATTAAAAATGTAAAACACTTTTAATTGGATCATAATTCCAATTATTCACTTAATTGATCAAAACTTTAATATTAATGTATTATAATATATTAAAGCTTTTAATATGGTGTAATTTATATGTAATAAGTATAATTGTATTCGTATATTTATTTAATTAGGTTATTCTAAAAATTTAACTTTTTCCATTTTAAATTTTTTTATATGTAAAATAATAGAAACTCCCCCATTATTTACATTTCACAAATATTTCATTATAGTCCAGGTTCCAAAATAGGTTCTAAACAGTTCCAAAAACAGTTCCAATATAGGTTCCAAAATAGGTTCCAAACAGGTTCCAAAACAGGTTCTAAAACAGGTTCCAAACAGGTTCCAAAACAGGTTCCAAAACAGGTTCCAAACAGGTTCCAAACAGGGTACCCCCTACAGGTTCCAAACAGGGTACTCTTTTTACAGGTTCCGGTTCCAGTTTCGATTCCGATTCCTCCGGGGGTAAGAACCGGAACCGCACAGTAGCGGTTCCAAAAAATTGGAACCGGAACCTACCCGCACAGCAGGTGTTCTCGGTAGGTTCCTGGCCTGCTTCTTACCCCTGCCGCCTTCTACCCGCTACCCGTGCTCACCCCTAAATTATATATATCAGCACACAATAGCAGTAAACTTCCCATAACAGCATATCACATCACTTTAGCAGTAAGCTTCACATAACAAAGAAACTTCGATCACAATCGGCACACAATAGCAAGAAACTTCCCATAACAAAGATACTTCGATCACAAGACTTTAGCAAGATCACCTCGTACATAAAGCAAGACTTTAACCTCATGTTCAATACACCATCGCAAAGACACCGATCACTTCATCATCTCATCACCTCAAAAATAAAACACTACTATAAGCTCATGTTCAATACACCATCAGCAGCAAAGACACCGATCACTTCATCATCTCATCACCTCAAAAATAAAACACTACTATAAGCTCATGTTCAATACATCACCACCAAAGAACTCCGATCATCACTTCACCCAACATTCAATACTCGACTACCACTAGATCACCAACACCATTCAACAAACCAAAAACAATACCACCAAAGAACTTTCAAAAAAGAACAGTATGACTCAAGAAACTCCGATAGCTATTGCAATACAAACAATTTGAATTACTATCACAATCAAACAGTTCGTAGCAAGAGTTGCCCAGACTCATTCGTAAAGTATCGACACATTTAGCTTGTTCCTTAGCATAGTAAACCTGGTTCCAGATAGAGCTTTGGTCAAAACATCAGCCTTTTGTGTAATCTGAAACAACATATTGCACCAACAAACTCTTGCTTGCAACTAGCTCTCTAAGACAATGCACATCGATTTCTATATGCTTAGTGTGAGCATGAAAAATAGGGTTAGAATATAAGGCGCCCCAGCACTCATATGATCACCCCATATCACAAGAACACGTGGAAGATCAGTACCAAGTTCTTTAAAAAGATGCTGTACCGTACAACTTCGGTGGCAGCTTGGCTTAAAGATTCTTGACTGGATTTGAAAAGAAAGTTAACTAAAATTGAAGACTTTGAGAGAAACGGTTGAACATATAACAAAGAGAACTGAAACTTTTTACTAACTAATTTAGGAACATAGCAGGTTGCGTTTTTACATCAGGAAGATGATATAAAAACGCCACCGTATTGAGTTTAATACAAAAGTACATCATATTGGTGTTTTTACAATGAAACCCAATCTACTTTCATTCTTTACACTTTAACCCAAACTTCTTTTGTCTAATATTTCCCCTTAAAAAAAACATCTCTTGATCTTGATCTTTAACTCTTCCTAATATTTCCCCTTAAACAAAACATCTCTGCTATTTCTTCACATATACTGACTAAAGCAAAAAATAATACCATTCACAGATCACTCCCACAACTGCATTTGCTGCACAGACCACTCACACAACTGCATTTGCTGCCATCTCTAACTTCTTTTTGCTGCAGTTTATGCAAACTGAAACTTTGAACAACAACAATAAACTCAAGCTTGAAACTTGAACAAACCAACTCAAACCAAACGAGATCAAATTGAACAAAAACAACAAATTGAATCTTGAGCAAGGCCGAAATTAGGCGATTCGAAATTGAACAAACCAACTCTAAAACCAAAACTGAGTTGATCTGAAATTGAACAAAAAAACAACTGCAAATTGAATCTTGAGCAAGGCCGAAATTAGGCTGATCTGAAATTAGATAAACCAAGTGCAAATGAAACACAAAAATCAGCTTCATCAATCAACTGCAATCTGTAAAAAAATTCAGCAATTTCAGCTCCATCGATCAACTCCAAACTGTACAAAATTCAGCTCCATTAATCTATTGCAACCTGAACAGATTTCAGCTCAATCAATCAACTGCAAACTGAACAAAAGTCAGCTCCATTAAACAACTGCAAACTGCACAAAATTCAGCTCCATTAATCAACTACAAACTGCACAAAATTTCAGCCCATTAATCAACTACAAACTGCACAAAAAATCTGCTCATCAACAGAAAAACACACTCTGCCAACAACAGTCTGCTCATCAACAACCAGTAAACTTTACTACTCAACACAATTCAAACCTGCAAACACAATTCAAATCTGCAAACTGAAATCAAAAAATGGAGAGATTAAACTGCAGTGGCTGAAATTTCCACACAATTCTACTACTATCTACTACTCAACACCATTCAACTCTTTGCAAGCTGAAATTTCCACACAATTCTGCTACTATCTGCAGACTATTCTGCTACTCAAAACAAATTGTGCTACTCCAGGTTGCTAGAGAAACAACAACAAAAGAAAATGCTTGCTGCATCTACAACTCAAGTCTCTGCATCTGCATCTCAAGTCTGCAACCAGACTGAATCTTCAACTCAAAATAAAAAAAAATAAAAATCTCCAAATCTAATCTGCTACTTTGCAACCCAGTAATCTTCTCAACACATATTTTCAACAACACATCTTCTCAACACATATTTTCAACAACACATCTTCTCAACACAATGATCTGCTCAATTTTCAGAATTACGCCAAAAACTGACTGTTGTTGCAGTTCAGAATGAAACAGTTAGCTTGTCTTTCAAATAATTAAACCTGATTTCTTTGCGAGCTTTGGTTAGAATGTCTGCCACTTGATACTCAGAGGCTACATACTGAACACTTAAATTCTTCTTTACTACCAGATCTCTTACATAGTGCACATCAATCTCGATGTGTTTAGTCCTAGCATGAAACACGGGGTTTGAGGATAGTGCTCCAGCACTCATGTTATCACACCAGATGACAGGACAACCATTCAGAGTAATACCAATTTCTTCAAACAAACTCCTAATCCATACAAGTTCAGTAGATGCCTGACTCAAGGACCGATATTCTGCTTCTGTAGAGGATAGAGAAACGACCTTCTGTTTCTGTAAACTCCACTGAACCAGGTTGCCCCCAACAAAACAGTATATCCACTTGTGGACCTCCTGTCATCTACATCACTTGCCCAACCTGCATCAGCATAAGCTTCCAGATAAAGTGTTCCTTTTTAGTGAATACAAGACCATGATTTAGAGTGCCCTTTACATATCTAAGAACTCTTTTACATGTAGTCCAATGATTGACAGTACGCTGTTGAAGAAACTGACTGAGTTTATTCACAGCAAAAGCAAGATCTGGTCTGGACAGCGTAAGGTACTGCAGTCCTCCAATGATACTCCAATATAATGATGGTTGATCAAATTGAATATTGTCTTCCTTACTTAGTTTAGTTCTAGTGGCCATAGGAGTTACACGCGGTTTGGAGTCATGCATCCCAGCTTTTACTAAAAGGTCTTGAGCATACTTGCTTTGTGTTAAGAGTAATGCCTTGTCATTTCTCTTAACCTCAAATCCAAGGAAGTAGTTAATTGGACCAAGAACTCTCAAAGCAAACTGTGTATTCAGATCTGTCATAACCTGATCAACTAAGGAGGAATTGTTGCCTGTAACCAAGATATCATCAACGTACACCAGTAGATAGACAACATAGGATTCCTTTTTGTAAAAGAACAAACTCACATCAAAAATTGAATTCTGAAAACCCCAGCTTAATAAGTAATTTTTCAGTTTCTCAAACCAAGCTCTTGGAGCTTGTTTAAGTCCATACAACACCTTATGTAGTTGACATACCTGCTTGGTTTGAGAAAAATTAGAAAAACCTTCTGGTGGCATCATATAGACTTTTTTTGTCAGCTCCCCATTAAGAAACGCATTGTTTACGTCAAGTTGCTGCACTTCCCACTGATTATATACAGCAAGAGACAAAATAACTCTAATGGTTACTGCCTTGACTACTGGTGAAAAAGTTTCAAAGTAGTCTAGGCCAGGAGTTTGTTGAAACCCCTTGGCTACAAGTCGAGCTTTGTATTTAGAAAGGGACCCATCTGAATTTAGCTTAGTCTTAAAAACCCACTTGCTACCAACTACATTCATTCCCTCAACATAAGGAACTAAATCCCAGGTCTGGTTTTTTAAGAGAGCTTGATATTCAGCCTCCATGGCAGCTTTCCATTCTGGAATTTTCAGAGCTTCAGAACATATGGTGGTTTAGGCTGAATAACTTGAGTGGAGAGAAAAGCCTGAGAGACAATATTTGGAACACCAGCTTTGAACCCCTTGGACCTGGTGATCATGGGATGCGCATTGACAGTTTTTCTTGTGTCAATAAGCTTGGGATCAGCTAATGGAAGGACCACCTCAAGTTGAATTCCAGGGTCTGACTGTGTCAAAGTAGGTACAGCAGAATCATCTTTTGTATCATCTCTTAAAGAAGATTTCTCAGGTTGAATTCCAGGACTGTAATTAAAAGGTTTTGCCTGTGTAGCAGGCTCTGTTGGAAGAGAGGGTAAAGAGCAGTCCTTTGCAGATTCTGCAGTGAAATTTCCTGAACTAATAACTTCATTTGTGAATTGTGTAGATGATAAAGCTGAAGACTTGCATTGTGGCAATGTCCACGCCTTTGTATGCACACACACATCAGGTGAAGTAGTAGATAAAGAGTGACTTTGAAAATCAGACTTGAATGGAAAGTCTTCCTCATTAAATCGTACTTGTTTAACGATATACACGCTGGCTGAAGAATTCATGCATCGATAACCTTTATGAGCAAGGCTGTATCCCAAGAAAACACACTTTTCGGTATGAAAAGACACCTTATGTTTGTGGTAGGGCCTGAGATATGGATAACATCCACAGCCAAATACTTTAAGATCAATGTAACCTGGTTTTTGCTTAAAAAGAGTTTCAAATGGAGAGACAAACTCAATAGCAGCAGAAGGAAGCCTATTTAGCAAGTATACACCAGAGCTAAAGGCTGACCACCAGAATTTTAGTGGCATAACCGCATGAGCTAGGAGAGATAACCCAAATTCAGAGATGGCTCTATGTTTTCTCTCTACTCTACCTTTTTGCTGATGAAGGTATGGACAAGGATGCCTAAACATAACTCCATATTTCTCCAAATAACTAGACAAGGGTATAAACTCCCCTCCCCAATCTGTTTGTAAACATTTCAGTTTTGTATCCAACTGATTTTCAACAAAGCAATGGAATTGAGTGAACACACCAATGACTTTAGATTCAAGCTTTAATGGATAAATCCAGGTATACCTACTAAAATCATCCACAAAGATCACATAATACCGATACCCTTCAGTAGATATAATAGGTGCAGGACCCCATAGATCTGAGTAGACTAATTCTAAAGGTTTTTGTGCTCTTGAAGTGGAAACAGGGAACTTACACTGTTGTAGTTTACCAAATTGACATGCTTCACAAAAAAAAAGCTTTTATTTCCAATAATAGTATTCTTTACATGCAACTTTTCAAGTAAATTATTCAAGACTTTAGTATTAGGGTGACCTAACCTAGCATGCCATAGAACAATATCACTAGATGGCTTAACAAACAGAGAACTATCTGTAGAAGTACATTCAAGAGCATACTCTCCACCATTATCAGAATGTTCTCCTTTATTAGATGTAGATGAATTAACAAAGCATGAATTTCAGGAGCTGGAGTGAAGCTCGAAGCATGAAATACTGACTTTATTTGAGAATCAGCAGTACAGAAATCAGTTGTTGGTAAGGTAAGCTGATAGAGGTCATCCTTTACTGTCCCTTGAAGGAGTGTAGCCTTGCTATATTTATCCTTTATTAAGCAACAGACAGCATGAAACTCAACTATCACATGGTTATCTTTAGTGATTTGAGATATGCTTAACAAGTTTTTAGCAATCTTTGGAACACAGAGAATATTCTGAAGTTTTAGAATTCTATTCGAATCAGTGGAAGGTGTATGAGTGATAGGGATGGACTGCCCATTGCCAACTTGCACCTGAGATGTTCCTTGATAATTGGACTTCACAACCATGTTGGTAGCATCTGCAGTCATATGATTGGATGCACCAAAGTCCATATACCAGATCGGGTAGTGCTCATTGGTAGCATCTGCAGATCATATTGATGCACCAAAGTCCATATACCGAGATTAATAGCGTAAGTGTTTGTGGTGTAGCAACATTTTGTGGGGTGATAGTTGATGATGTAGGCACAGAGTTGGCAGGTGACAAGGCTGAGTTATTAGTGTAAGGTAAACTAGTATTCTGGACCGGTAAGTAATGTTCAGGTAGGTGTGATTGAGAGTTTGGATTAATGTAATTTGGTGAGGAGTTGTTGACCAGACCAGTACTTGAGAAATCATGAAATGCTTCATACAGTTGAGAATGATGCTGGTGCTTTGTTGGGATATAGCTTGCTGCAAACAAAGCTTGAGCTTGTGTAGTAGGTTCATGTGAAACGCCTGAGTAAGCTTGTCCATTATTCACTTGAGATGGAAGAGATGCTGATTGGACTTGAGAAGGGTTAAAATGATTGAAATTAGAGTTTTGAAAGCCCTGATAATGATGGTCAAAGCGATGATAACATTGAAGGGCTGAGTGGCCAGTTTTGCCACATACTTTGCAGATTAATCTAGGCTTGAAATGCCCTCTGCCTCGACCTCTTCCTCTCAGTCCATTATTACTATTAAACTGAAATCCACCAGGAACTGAGTATTGAGAGATGGTAGTGTGAGGAAATGCAGTGGTATACATGTCTGCACTAGAGGGTTGCTGAGGATATACTTCATGATGTTGATAGTTCACCATGCCTGGCTGAACCATCGGTGAAGAGCTGGTGTTCTGAATTCCAACTGGTTGAACCATAGATGCAGAACTAGGATTTTGAAATGGTATCCCTCTAGAGCTAGTATTCTGGAATGATGATACTACATGACTTTAAAGTTGTGGCACACTAGTAATATCAGTTGGAACTTGCTACTTTGCAGCTAATAATGCAGAAGTCATTTCATGAAAATTTGACAGTGTACTATTTTGTCTTTCAATCCGCATCTCATGTTTATGAAGAAGCAACTGAGCTTCTTGAAGGGTAACAGTACTACTATTGGCTACAAGATTGGCCACCATAGCATCAAATTCTGGTCTTAACCCATCCAAGATATACAAGAGCAGTTCCTCATCTCCTATTTGAACTCCACTAGCTACTAACTCATCCCCTATCTCTTTCATCCTCAGAATATATTCATTAACACTCATCGAATCTTTCTTAGTATTTTGCAACAAATTCCGCAAGTGTAAGGTTCTAGCCTTAGAGAAAGATTGAAAATACAACTCCAAAGTGTTCCAAATTTCATATGCACTTGTGCATTTGGCAACATGCCTAAACATAGGTTCAGAGATAGATGAAATTAACCAACTCACTAGAAATTGATCAGTCTTTTTCCAATCAAAATACTTAGGGTTAGGTTTCTTGATTATTCGTTCAGAATCTAACATCTATTCATTTAAAAACATGGAAGGACGCGGATTCACACCTGTGACAAAGCCATCAAGCTCGTACGAAGTCAGCGCAAGTAGAACTTGAGATCTCCAGTAGTTGTAGTTCCTCTCGCTTAACTTGACTGACAGAGTTGGAAGAGAAGAATGGGCAACTGAACTCATGGTGCCTGCATTATCAGCTTGCTCATTAACAATCTTTGAACTCGAATCTAAAGATCCAGAACTCAGATTAGCCATAGACGTTTGTCAATTGGCTCTGATACCATAAAGATTCTTGACCGGATTTGAAAAGAAAGTTAACTAAAATTGAAGACTTTGAGAGAAACGGTTGAACATATAACAAAGAGAACTGAAACTTTTTACTAACTAATTTAGGAACATAGCAGGTTGCGTTTTTATATCAGGAAGATGATATAAAAACGCCACCGTATTGAGTTTAATACAAAAGTACATCATATTGGTGTTTTTACAATGAAACCCAATCTACTTTCATTCTTTACACTTTAACCCAAACTTCTTTTGTCTAATATGGCTGAATGCCCTGTATTCAGCTTCATTGGATGACAGAGAGACCACCTTCTGCTTCTTCGAGCTCCATTGTACCAAATTATTACCAAGAAAAACAGCATAGTTAGCCATTCACATGACAAGAGGTGAAGGAGAAACGCAACAAAGAATAAGAGCAGATTGAATAAAAAGAACTAATAGAATAAAAAGAGCAGATTGAATAAAAAGAACTAACTTAAAACCTTTCTGCGAGCCTTTTGGAAGTTCTATCTCTCACTATCTATGGGGGAGTTTGTTAGGATCTCTTTATTTATCATTTTAAAATGTCTCTCTCTTCCATGCATGGTTAATTGATCTCCTGTACATGGATATATTTTACGAGGATTTGGAAACGAAATCTTCTGGACCCCAACTGGAGAACTAGCTGAGCAAATGAACACATTAAACTTAAACAACACAAACTCTCCCTCACGATCACAACAACTTTCAACCTTCATCTAATCTAGTTTGTGTTCTCTTGTTTCTCTTACTGTTGTAAAGTTTGTGCAGGGAATACTAGCGATTTGTTTGAAAAGAAAAAGGGTCAAGAATTTAGATATGAGAAGTTGGTTTATATACAAAGGGCATTTGTGTCTTTAATGGGTCATGGAATTGTTACGACTTACGAGGCTTTTTATGCAAGGGTACAAAGGGCATTTGTGTCCTTGTACAAAAATTTGTACAAATAACTTTACCCTTTAAAAAAGGTTAATTGTCAATTTACACCTCAAAAAAGGTTATTTAATAACATTTTCATTTTTTTTAATTATTAAGTAAATTAATAATTTATCACATATTTTAATTTCATAGGATAATATCTCTTAATTATTTTAAATAGTTTAATTCTTTAATTTCTACAACCCTTTTTTGTTAAAAAATTTCGTAAACTATCTTTTTTGTTTTTATATGTATTTTTTCCTTTATTTTCTAAAATTTCTTCGTTAATGCAATTTTTTCATATCAACACGATTAATAATTTTTTTTAATGTACATGTAAAAATTTTGATATTAACTTTTTATTTTACAAATGATTTTTTTATTCTGCTTTTGTTTTTGATAATCTAGAAATCCCTAACACTTGCTTTGCAAACTTGAGTTTGAAACTGGAGTCCTCGTCAAATTTTGTATTGGGAAGCAATTAAATATGACTTTTTTTTACATAAGGGCATAAGGGGGCTCAAAACCTAGACTTTACATAGACAAACCACATACTTGACCATTTGATTAAGCCCCTATGAGTAAAAATGTTGTTTTTAAAGCATACATTAATTGCAATCTTCATTTATAATTTCCTTCCTTGCTTTGAATATAGAAAACAAAGCATTTCAAAATGATCATATAGAATATTTGTGAAAGCAAATTCACAGAAAAGAATATGACAAAGTGTGAAACTGCGAAAAAACAGAAGAGAAACTCAATTACGATTGTTTATCTACGACAAAAGAAATTAAGAAAGAAACTAAACCAGTATTGATTTCCTAAAATTGATTATAATCTCTATATTTTAATTATCTTGTAGTTTTAAGATATGTCTTTATAACCTATTATTATCAACCAATGGCAAAAAAGCTTTAAGTTTGGGTTTGCATAACGACTAAAACTCGGAGTTGCTTAACGTATGCAGCATGCTGCATGGAAATTGCAAAGTAGCTAGCTTGCTGCATGGAAATTGCAAACTCGGAGTTGCATAATGACTTAGTCAAGGCCGTGTCGATTTTAACGCAAAATTCTCATTATATTTATTAGACGACCTGTCACCCCAAAAGACTAAATTTTCTCTTGTAACTTCGAGGAATAACCAGTAAAATTAACATAAAATCCCTTGAAACAACATGTCTATAAATAGATAAATCTCTACACTGGAAGCTACCAAAAGAATCAAACCAAGTTTTCAATATCATAGAGCTATAGCTATGGCAACACTCTTTTCGAAGTTCGTTGATGAAATTGATATTACAAGAAGCTTATCGCTCCCGGTAAGTCCAATGGGATTAATATATTTTGAAGAAAACCACTTATTGGATATGCATGTTCAGGATGACTGCGGGCAACTCTGGATATTTCGTTGCTCAATTCAGAAGAATGGCGATGCAGGATGTGCTCTTTCTGTGGATTGGCTTGAATTTGCGAGGCATAAAGATGTTAGAATTGGTGATGAGGTTATTTTTCAAGAAATTGTGAAGGATCAAGCTATGGGAGCAAGGATTAAGATTCAAGTGAAGAGGAAAATCAGATTATTTGGCCAAGATATTTGGGGTGATGTCAAATAACTTTATTTGTACGTAAATTAATATAATTTGGTGTAGAATTATGTGGAAGGACAAGTTTGAGATGAGTTTACTTTGGCTTCTTCTATTCATAATGGTTTTTTTTCCTAGTTTAATTATGAATTATAGTTTTGGAAGATTTAATCTTAATGAATTAAGCTTGAGTTTTCTATTTGAGACTTCATTAATTAAGATTTTTGTTCGATTTATTCAACTTATGTTGGGTTTATTATTTACAGGTTTGGTATATTAATAAATTGTTTGGTTTCTTTCTTAATTTCTTTTGTCATAGATTGACTTTCATAATTGAGTTTCTCTTATGTTTTTTGGCAGTTCCACACTTCTTCATATTCTCTTTTATGATTTATTACAACATTATTTGCTTTCACAAATATTCTATATGATCATTTTAAAACACTCTGGCTGTGTTTGGAGCATTATTCAAACCCTATCCTATCCTACTATCTTATCCAAACAAAATGAAAAATATATTTGTTTTAATATTCTCAAAATTCAACCCTATTATATTCAACTCAAAACATTAACAATTATTTTTCTCAATAAAAGTTCTATAATTAAAAAAACACCCCTATCTAGTTAGTGAATTCGCGTTTTATACGGGAATTATATGGCTTTCCGTATAAAACGCGAATTCACATTTTATTAGGGCTGCCATATAATTCGCGAATTATATACCCTATCCGTATAATTCGCGAATTATACGCGAATTTTTGCGGACAAAAAAATAATTAAATGATAAGGCAAAACGACGTCGTTTTGGTTGGGTTTGACTAAAATTAAAGAAAATCTCCTTCCTCTTCCTCGCCTTCTCTTCCACATCTTCATCTCTTCTTCAAATCTTCAACAATTCAACTCTTTTTTCTTCATCTCTTGACTCTTTGGGTCTTGATCTCTTCTTCTCTTCTCTTTTTAACTCTCTTCTCCAAGCTTTAAGTCCAAGATTTCAACTC
>CM047748.1:7759928-7945879 GCA_026225825.1 Pistacia integerrima
ATCTTTCTACGAGCCTTTTGGAAGTTCTATCTCTCACTATCTATGGGGGAGTTTGTTAGGATCTCTTTACTTATCATGTTAAAATGTCTCGCTCTTCCATGCACGGTTAATTGATCTCCTGTACATGCATGTTTCTCTTACTGTTGTAAAGTTTGTTTGAAAAGAAAAGAGTCAAGAATCTGGATATGAGAAGTTGGTTTATATACAAAGGGCATTTGTGTCTTTAATGGGTCATGGAATTGTTACGAGGCTTTTTATGCAAGGGTACAAAGGGCATTTGTGTCTTTGTGCAAGAATTTATACAAATAACTTTAGCTTTTAAAAAAGGTTAATTGTCAATTCACACCTCAAAAAAGGTTATTTAATACAATTTTCATTTTTTTTTTAATTATTAAGTAAATTAATAATTTATCACATATTTTAATTTTATAGGATAATATCTCTTAATTATTTTAAATAGTTTAATTCTTTAATTTCTACAACACTTTTTTGTTAAAATTTATTGTAAACTATCTTTTTTGTTTTTACACGTATTTCTTCCTTTATTTTCTAAAATTTCTTTGTTAATGCAATTTTTTCATATCAACATGATTAATAATTTTTTTTTAATGTATATGTAAAAAATTTGTTAACCTCTCAAAAATTTTAATATTAACTTTTTATTTTACAAATGATTTTTTTATTCTGCTTTTTTTTTTTATAATCTCTAGAAATCCCTAACACTTGCTTTGCAAACTTGAGTTTGAAATTGGAGTCCTCGTTGAATTTTGTTATCATTGGGAAACAATTAAATATGACATTTTTTTACCATGCATGTGCGTATAAGGGCATAAGGGGGCTCAAAACCTAGACTTTACATAAACAAACCACATACTTGACCATTTGATTAAGCCCCTATGAGTAAAAATGTTGTTTTTAAAGCATACATTATTTGCAATCTTCATTTATAATTTCCTTCCTTGCTTTGAATATAGAAAACATAGTATTTTAAAATGATCATATAGAATATTTGTGAAAGCAAATAATGTTGTAATAAATCACAGAAAAAATATGACAAAGTGTGGAACTACGAAAAAACAGAAGAGAAACTCAATTACGATTGTCTATCTACGACAAAAGAAATTAAGAAAGAAACTAAACAATTTATTGATAAATCAAACCTGTAAATAATAAACCCAATATAACTTGAATAAATCAAACAAAAATCTTAATTAATGGAGTCTCAAATAGAAAACTCAAACTTAATTCATTAAGATTAGATCTTCCTAAACTATAATTCATAATTAAACTACCAAAAAAAAAAAACCATTATAAATAGAAGAAGCCAAAGTAAACTCACTCAAACTTGTCCTTCCACATAAGGCTACACCAAATTATATTAATTTACGTACAAATCAAGATTATTTGACATCACCCCTAATATCTTGGCCAAATAATCTGATTTTCCTCTTCACTTGAATCTTAATCCTTGCTCCCATAGCTTGATCCTTCACAATTTCTTGAATAAAAATAACCTCATCACCAATTCTAACATCTTTATGCCTCACAAATTCAAGCCAATCCACAGAAAGAGCACATCCTGCATCGCCATTCTTCTGAATTGAGCAACTAAACATCCAGACTTGCCCGCAGTCATCCTGAACATGCAAATCCATTAATTGGTTTTCTTCAAAATATATTAATCCCATTGGACTTGTCGGGAGCGATAAGCTTCTTGCCATATCAATTTCATCAACGAACTTCGAAAAGAGTGTTGCCATAGCTATAGCTCTATGATATTGAAAACTTGGTTTGATTCTTTTGGTAGCTTCCAGTGTAGAGATATAACTATTTATAGACATGTTGTTTCAAGGGATTTTATGTTAATTTGGGAAAGTTCACTGGTGATTCCACGAAGTTATAAGAGAAAATTTATAGTCTTTGTGGGTTTCTGTGTTCATCGACAAGTCGTCTAATAATATGAGAATTTTGTCGTTAAAAATCATACGGCTTTGACTAAGTCACTTTACTAATAAGCAAGGCAGCTACTTGGCTATTTCCGTGCGGCATACGTATAAGCAACTCTGAGTTTTTGTCATTATGCAAACCCAAACTTAGGGCTTTTTTGCCATTGGTTGATAATAATAAGTTATAAAGACATATCAAAAACCTAACTTGTGACTGGTGATAAAACAAGAAATTAAATAGATTTCGACTACATGTTAATTAAAATATAGAGATTAAAATCAATTTTAGGGTATCAAATATAAACGGATTACATAGAGTATGTAAGGTAATATGTTTTAGTTAACCACCACCGGATGGCCCAGGAGTCAATTAGGACTCTTAGATGTATTATTCAATTTGGCGTCAAAAATTTGTGACGAAATATTATCATAAAATGTTTTTCTTCACTAAATTAATTATGGGTTTCTTTATTGTGATAAAATATTGTCATACTTAATGTGACGTTTCTTTATTTTGTCATAATACCTATATTACTCGTGACAAAATAACATTTGACAAAATTAATTTTGTCACAATATAATATATTTCTTGTAGTGAAGAGATCCCGAATTCGATCCACCTGAGTTGTTAATAGAGATGACCACTGAGAGAATTTACCTAGCTGTTAATTTCAGGGCCCCAAGAGAGTAGTTATGGTGCGCACAAGCTTGTTAGAGTCATGAAAGTGACTCTATTTTGGTGATAAAAATACCTCATGTGTGATATAATTGAAGTATATTGAGATAATTAAAGAATTTATGAATTTATTCACAAAAATCGCTTCCTAATATTTTTCGTATGAATTTAACGTGTTTGGAATGATTTTGGAAAGTATATAAGTTGATATTAGGTTGTGGTTTATGGATTAAGGGTGATTTGGTCTCATCTATGCTGTTTAGGGGGTAAAATGTCATGTTTTAAGGGGCTGATTTTGTCATTTTTCAATTATGTAGGGACTAAACTGATATTTTACAAATTATTCTATGAAAGAAAAGTGTAGATCGCGTTTTCCAGAGAGGTGTTCACCCAGTTTTCCGACGACCCTTCGTCTCCCTCCGGCGACCCTTCGTCTCCCTCCGGCGACGATTCATCTCCCCATGCATCGATCCGTCATCAGCCACCGCAAGCCACCACCGTGAAACGCCACACAACACCGCAACACTTCGCCTTCCACCACCGCGTCGTTTCGTCTTCCCGGCCAGTTTTGGCCATTTTTCGACGACGTTCCAGTTCCCCAAGGGTAGATCTTCATTCCCCACGGTCGGATCTACACTTCCCTTGCTTCAGCCGCCGCGAAAACCGCTGGGACCGCGATTTAGCCGCGACTCTTCATCTTCCAGGCCAGATCCTGCTCATTTTCGACGACTTCTCACCTCCCCAGGACCTGATCTGAACTCTCCATCACCAGAGCTTTCCATCGGTACCTTCGAATCCCATTTTCGCCACCGCCCCTCGGAGACCCATCGAAAAATTAACGTTTTTCGGCGAAGTACGGTTGTTCGTATTCCGGGCTGTCTGTTGGTCGTTTCGGCCCTTCTTCGCATCATATCGCTGTCGGTTACCTCCTCTTCACCATGATCAGCTCCGTTTCCACCATTTCGGCCTCCGTCATCACTACCATGAGCGGCTAAGCTCCCGGTTGTCCGTTACGGTGTAGGCAAGATCGAGATTGACTCCACTGATCTCCTCATCAGCTCTCGACTAGTTGGATGTGCCCGAATGTTGGATATTTGGTTAAGTTTCTTGTATTTAGATTATATTTGTTTTCGTTTCAGTTTGTTTGCGATACTTTAATATTATTCTGATGCTCGACGTGTTGAATTGATAATGTCCATTGAGAACGGTTTATTGATATATAACTTTTCGCATAATTGAATGTCGGTTTGAGATTATTGAATGTTGATTATGACTTTAAATTGCTTCGGTACTGATTGCAATCAAGTTGTAGTAGCGTTTAATATCATTTCTACTAGGAATGCATTTATTGTGTAATTAGTTGATTGGATGATACAGGTTGATAGGTTGTACTTGTTAACGTTGTACCAACTAGTGGTGTTTAAGGGTTTAGCATTTTTCGGTTAATCAATGATAGTCTTTAACCAATCGATCTGTAACTAAGACGACGGAGAGACAGGATAGATTATGCCTAGATTGCCGGAAGATATTTCTATTGATTTGCCTAGCCTTGTAGGATTAGCAAATTGAAGAGCGAGGAGAGGAATTGTGAGAGTTGGTCTTGAGTCAAACCGAACCCGTAGCGACAATGCTTTTAATATTGTGTTTTAGTTAGCAATTTATTTAATGCTTTTAATTTCCTGCAAGTAATTAGTTTCCTTAGTTTTAATCAATCATTTTGCCAATTTCTCTTTCGTTAACTCAAATATACATTAGGTCGTTAGTCTTGCTCTCTGTGGATTCGACCCTGCTTACCGCTAACTACGGTACTTAGGTTTAATTTTGTGACCGTGACGACCGGTCTAACAAAGCTGACCCAGATATCCGCGACCAACAAAAGAAAAAAAAAAGGTGTAAGGAGAGCACACCAAAAACATAGTAATAGATATCTATTGATTAAAAATAAGAGTTACACATCACACAAAAGATACCATCTTTATAGATATCTATAAATGATAAAGAATTCTATTAATAATTAATGTTAGTAATTACCATACTTTAAAAACACTCAACTTCATCACCCAACCCATGATGTTTAATTTAAAGCACTCTTAAATTATGATGCACTTACATTATAATATCTTCTTCAAAGTTTATAAATTCTAATTCAATAAAGGTTCCTATCCATATTCCCAATCCTATTCCTAAAATACTTGTTTGTTTTATGATTTGAGAAATACTATTCTATTTTATTAATTATTTTTAAACCCCTTAAATTTATTAATTTAATTAAACACACCTAGAAAAAAATTTAAAAATTAACAAAAATACCCCCACCCACCCATAATTGCCAGATCCCGACAACCACCAATTTGTCACAACGGCGTGGAAAACGACTGAAACTGGCAGGGAATTTGCCGATTTGGCCGTCAGCGATGGCCAAAGAAACGGCCGTCATTGACGGCCAAATCTTGGCCGTTGTTGACCGACAATGACATCCATATCTTTGATCAACAACGACAATCATATCTTTGGCCGTCACTGACGGTCAAATCTACCCTTTTGCAGTCATTGACGGCCAGATCCGACCGGTGCGTCGTAACACCATTTTCTGGCCAGATTCCATCGATGGTGGCTAGAATCTGGCATTGTGGGTGGGTGGGGGTATTTTTTGTTATTTTACAAAAATTTTATATATTGGGGTGTTTAGTTAAATTAACAAACCTAAGAGATTTTTTTGTTAAATTTTAAATTTTACCTAGTAATACTCACCTTATTCAACTACCTAATATTATTCCCAAAATCCTATTCAAACTAACAAAATAAACGGATCCCTAACTTTTAGCTTTATCATGTTAAATTCTATTATAATATAAATATAAGCAACTTTTTGCTTTCACTTTCAAGAGTTCTGTTACACTTTTTCATTCGTTTTCTCTGAGTTAAATAAAGTTAACTTAAAGGTATTGAAAATCTTTCACGTTTCTGTTGGTCTAAGAAGAGCAAACTGTTGCCTAGCTTAAGGGAGGCTGTTGGTTTCTGAAGAGCAAAACGCCGTCCTTAAATAAAATCACCTCAGTATAAAACAAAACGTTGTCGTTCCAAGCCAAAGAACTCTCTATGAAGCTCCAGCTTTTACTAAAAACAAGATTGTCTTCTCTGTGAGATAAGTCCTGTTTCTTTCTCTCTGTAAGTAATTATGTTTCTTCAGTTCAGCTGCTCACTATATAAATACACTTGTAATTAATTGATTCTGTTATCAATTAATACAGAAGCAAATGAAAATTTTCGCCTTTTCTCTCATCCCTTTTTCTGTTTGTTTAACATTCTCTAAAAGTTCCATTAGTTTAGGTGTGGTTAGATGACAAGACTTTAGGTTATTCAGAAGTTTTGTGTTCTAAGTTTTACAAAGTGATCACCTATCATATTTATAACTTACCTGACACATCAGGCAAAACTTACAAACGCTTAACCCATGCTCTCATTAATTTTAATGTTTAACTCTAAACGTTTTGGGTTTAGGGTTACCCAAAAAATAAATCTAAACCTAACACTTTACTCAACCCATGCTTTCATTAATTTCAGCTCTTATAAATACGACACATGGAGAAGAAAAACGAATCTAATATTAACTATGTCATTTTCTTTTATCCACCATTTTCAATGCCTCAATTAATTATCACTTTAAGAAGTCTGTTTTCCAATTGTCGTATATGACTACTGTTGATGCGTGATTTTGACACCAACTAATCGACACGTGCGTAACGTTGATTGGCCAAGAGACACACGTGATTATGGATAGAATGTAGAGTAAATGCAATGAGAGCTTTTTGAAGTGGTTCGGATGCTAAGGTAGCAAGTCCTACGTCCACTGATTTGCATTAATATAGTGGGTCAGGTCGCAACAGCGGACTGACTTACAAATGATTAGGGAAAAATAAATACAAAGTTATATGAGAGAGAGAGAAAACTAATTCCGAGTGTAAAATAGCCGAATCCCCTTAATGAAGGGGTCTTCCTCTTTTTATAGTGAGATGAGTGCAAGTAATCATCATTAAATCCATGGGTTGGTGTGAATGTCAGGATTAAATCCGGCTTTACATCACATTGCCCACCTTCCAAGCTGATTTCACGCGATTTGGAGCAGGGAAATGGACACGTGGGAGCTCCATAGCGTTTGCGCCCGACGTGTGCTTACGTCCGCGGGAGCAAGTCACCCCCCATCACGTGATTTCCTACGTCCGCCCTTGATTTCCCAGGCGTAACAGAAGTCCCCTAGTTTTTAAGGTTTAAGGATTGAACCTTGGAAACTAAGTCATGCCGCAATTAGGGGTTCTGATAATTTCGACCTGAATGGAAGAAGCTCGAGACAGGGCCTTTTGCGAACACAACCTCGCACAAACCTCGCCCGAACGACCTGACAATCATCACCCAAGCGACCTGGCTTCATCGGGTGCTCCTTACTGCTTTAGAGATGAGGATTAAATGAGGTCGTCTCTGCTCTAAAAGGTGTTTTGCGCGTGTCAGGCGTTTGCCAAGCACATTAAATGCGTTGTGTGCTGACCCGGCGTTGTTTTGACAGAGCATTAATTGCATGACATACTCGAAACGACAACCCTCATCACAACATTGAATGCAACGTGGGGCACATTTAATGCGGAGAGAGAGAAGTGCGTCGTTTTGATTCCGAGGGGTGGTAACCGTCGATTCATAGTCCATATAAAAGCCCAAATTTTTTAGATGATGCCACCAGAACCCTTTTTGCCTCGAGTGAAGGATCTTTGCAAACCGGAAGTTCTTCTTTTTCGATTGGCATCTCTCCGATATCCGAAACAAGAACCGTCCTCGGTCATGCGCCCCAAAAGGTAAGGTCTCTTTTTCTCTTTATTTTGGGGGTGCAACGGTGTTGGGTCTCCTGGTGTTTCATCAGAGACGCGATGTCGGACCTTCGGGAGCCGTGAACGGCAGCTGAAAGTTATCAGTAGGATTTAGGGACTTTGTTCCATGTTTCTCCGTGGCCGGGCAACGTGCGATGGCTAAAATGACCTTCTGTCTGTCGGTGTTGTAGACTCTAGAATGGAACCTTCAACGTCCAGACCCGAGGAAGGAGCCGGTTCGTCTTCGCGGGATGTTTCCGTGGACACATCCCTCGATGTCTTCTCGATTCTCACCTGAGAAGAGTTCGAGAGGATAAAAAGACAGTTCGACGTCCGAGTAGAGGTGTTCCTCGACGCCACCCGGTCGTCGCGGTATCCTTCCGATGGCCTAGCAGCGATCTCCGAAGAGATCTTCAAGGGTGCAGGGATGATTCCTTTCCACCCTTTTATTAGGTCGATCCTGGATCACTTCAGGATCGCACCAATGTAGTTGACGCCAAACGCGTATGTCATCGCCGTCGCGATGTACATCGCATGCCGCGAGAGTGGCTTGGGCGAGCTAACGACGGCGGAGCTCGGCGTCGCATATTTTCTAAAAAAAAGTAAGGACAAGGACTCCTACTACTTGTCCCGGTGACCTACCATCGCCGAAGGGATACATAGCTATCCCAGCAACGCGGGGGCCTATGAGACGAAGTTCTTCTTTTTCTGCTACGACGGCCACTGCTGCTTTCAAAAACCAAGTAGGTTCTTCCTCGCTAGGTTCATTGGTTGTAGGCTTCCTTTATTCTAACGACCTGCATTCTTTTGCAGTTAACAAGACGACCAGCCAAGACCTGCTCACCGACCCGGACAGGCTCGTGTTTTTGGAGTCCTCCCCGAAGAAAGTCAGGACCCGAGGAAGCTCGTGACGACCGCGAACTTGCGAAAGTACGGTTTTCTTAGTAAGAACGCGTCTTTAGAGTCCCCAGAATGTAAGATACACTGATCCCCTTTTGGTCGTAGAATAATTTTTGTTTAGTTACTAATGTAATTGCATGCAACGACCATGCCTCCGAAAGAGTTCGAGCAGCCCCGACGAGCACCATTCAATTTCCCTCGATCGAGGAAAGAGAGGGCGGCCGAAGCTGCTCGACCCACGACGGTACAACCGGTGCGAACTATCGCGCCTTCCTAGACTCGTCCTGAGCAAGAAACGCACTGCAATGCAACAGTCGCCACACCACCACCTCGCCCAAAGCGGAAGGCTCCGGCCCAGCGGTCGAAGAAGAAGAAGTAGATTCAGGCCGACGAGTCAGAGACCGAATCTGAAGAAGAACCACTAAGGTCGAGGCGAGATGTCAGGAGGAGGTCGGGTAAGGAACCCGAGTAAGAGACGGTGGCTGCCGACAAGGCGAAAGACACACCAGTGCTGGACGCACTTGGGAACCTGCCCGAATACCTGCAGCCGATAGTCTACTCTCTACTTGAGTGTGGGCTATCGGAGTCATATGATCAGTTCACCGATTTGGGCGATGTCGACTTGATGACCACGTCGTTTCAGCATTTAAGCAAGGTCAACGAATTGTCCTTGTAAGAATGTCCGCCTTCTGTGTTCTAACTCTTTTTTGCTAGCAGGCTCTGCCGCCATGAGAATGTCCCTAGAGAAAGCTCGGCAGGGGGCCGCGAAAGGGGAAAACGATTTGAAAGATGAGATCACGAAGCTCGGGAGCACAGGACTGGCACGTTGAATCGAAGAAGCGTCGTCTAGGCGGCGAACAGATATCTGAACCAGAAGACAGCCGTTATGCGGATAGTTGACTTCCAAAAAGCGGAGCTTGAGCGACGTGCGGAGGAAATAAAAGAGCTCCAGAGGACAACAGCCAGGCTCTCCAAGGAGGTCGGAGAGAAGAAGAAGAACCGGGAGCTCCGCGGGACCTTCATACGGGCTCGGAGGACGAACAAGAGAGGAGGCCTCACGAAAATGAAAAGCTAGCTCTCGAGGCCGAACTCCAGGAGAGTCGGGGAAAAATTGCTTCCCTGACCGAAGAAATGCGGATCCAGTCAGTGGAGATCGAGGATAAGGCTGCTGATTGGGCGATCGGGTCCATTTATACACTGCGACCAAAGAACCCAGATCTGGATATGTCCGACCTCCCACAGGGGTGGCAAGAGACCTTGCAGATCTTGGCGAGGGAAGATGATCAAGCAGCAGCAGCAGTCGCCCGAGGATCCGACCAGGCAGAGGGTTCAGATCTTGCTTCGAAGGATCCCCCACCGAACCGACATAGCTGAATGAGCCGACCCATTGGAATTAATAGGGTCTTGACAATTTTTGTTGTAAATAAATGAGAATACATTTGGCTTTCAATTGCTATTCGCTTTATCATACATGAGTGCAATTTACAATTCAGTTTGTTTACATAGGCAATATTACACGCGAATTGTTACAAGCGAGCAGAATAAATGCGAACTATTGCAAGCGAACAGAATAATACTTTACAATAAAAGGGAACTAACAAAATCAAAAACTAATTTATAACAAGAGCTGAGTTCGGGATTACTGATAGTATGGTCGGAGGTGCTTGGCATTCCAAGCTCGGGGTACTTTAGAACCGTTCAGCCTTTTGAGATGGTAAGTCCCCGGTCTGATCACTTTGTTGACCTAGTACGGACCTTCCGAGTTCGATCCTAGTACCCCCGCACTTGGCTCCCTGGTTCTGAGGAGAACTTTTTTTAAAACAAGGTCTCCGACCTGGAAGTCTCTTCGCTTGACCTTTGAATCGAAGAACCTCTTCGCGCATTGCTGGTAGGCTGCTATCCTTCGCGAAGCCTTGCTGCGGTGCTCTTCAACAAGATCTAGACTTGCCCTTATAAGTGCTTCGTTTTCAATCTCATCGTACAAGTCTCTCCGAAGAGAACCAGTCCCTACCTCCACAGGAATCATTGCTTCGCAGCCATAGGCTAGCGAAAAGGGCGTTTCTGAGGTGGAAGTCCTTGGAGTTATCCTGTATGCCCACAAGACTTGGGGAGATCGTCGGGGAATTTCCCTTAATTTCTTGGCCCCTGAAGTTTGGCCTTTAGAGTGTGCTTGATGGTCTTGTTGCAGCTTCAACTTGACCATTTGCTTACGGTCTGGCGACTGAGGCGAACTTTTTATGAATGCCCAATTCATCGCAGGAGTGCTTGAACTCCTCGTTGTCGAATTGCTTTCCATTATCCGAAATGAGGGCGTGAGGAATTCCGTAGTGGCACACTATGTTCTTGAAAAAGAAGTCTTTCAGCTTTCTGATCGTGATCGCGGCCAATGGTTCAGCTTCCACCCATTTTGTGAAATAGTCTACCGTGACCACAACATACTTAACTCCTCCTTTTCCGACCAGCATGGGACATATAAGGTTGATCCCCCACATATAAAATAGCCATGGGCTAGACATCGTTACCAGCTCATGAGAGGGGGCTCGCGGAATGTTCGCGAACCGTTGACACTTATCACACCTCTTGACAAAATTGTGGGTATCTTCTTGGATTTGGGGCCAATAATACCCGTGGTGAACAATCTTGTTCGCGAGAGATCGTGCGGTGGTGTGATTACCGCATATCCCTTCATGGATTTCTCTCATGATATAATCTGCCTCTTCGCTGGTTACATATCGGAGGAGAGGGGCACTGAATCCCCTCATGTACAGATGATCCTCGATAGTGTGTAGCGAGCAGATCTTGTTCGCAGGACCCATGCCTCGACCTTGTCGTCGGGCAAGATCCCATCCTTGAGATACCTGTAAATGGGCGTCATCCAGGAGTTTGATTGCGTTACACTCACGGCCTGTTCGGTTGAACTGATGCTCGGGGTCTCGATGAACCGAACAAGAATGCTATCAGGTGCCTCTGAGTCCAACGATGAGGCTATCTTTGCCAAGGCGTCTGCCACAGAGTTGCTATCTCTGGGGATCTGGGAGATCGTGAAATGCTTGAACTGCTTGAGCGCGGCCTTAGCTTCTTTTAGATAACAGATCATGTTCTCTTCCTTGGCTTGGTATTCTCCTAGGATTTGGTTGACGACCAGCATAGAGTCGTTGTGGATGCTGATCATGGTTGCGCCTATTTCTCTGGCTAACCGTAATCCGACGAGCAGAGCTTCGTACTCAGCTTCGTTGTTGGTCACCTTGAATCCAAACCGTAGGATGTCGTGAATGCGAGCCCCTTCGGGACTCGAGAGGAGGAGACACCCTGCTCCGCCTGCACTTTTACTGGTCGATGATCCGTCGACATAGAGGTTCCAGGTCGATAAGTTCTGAATGGTCTCTTGGATGACTTCACTGGGCTGTTGGTCTAACTCATTTTGGAGATAGGAGAATTCTGAAATGAAGTCAGCGACAGCTTGCCCTTTGATGGATCGACACAGGGCTTGTATTTGAGTCAGGGCCTGAAACTTAATTCCATTGCCCATTTAGCGGTTTGCCCAGGCTTCCGACTTACGGAAGACTGCTGAGGGGTAATTAGTTATTACATGAATCGTATGGGCGTGGAAGTAAGGTCGCAGCTTTCTGGAAGCGATTAGCAGAGCATAGGCTAATCGTTCCATTTCAGGATACCGCATCTCGGCATCCAACAGACGATTGCTTGCGTAGTAGACAGGCCATTGAACTTTTTCCTCTTCTCGAACTAGGGCTGCACTGGCCGCGGACTGTGAGACGGATAGGTACAGGGGCAAAACCTCTTGCGGAAGAGGCTTAGAGAGGAGAGGTGGCTTCCCAAGGTGTTCTTTTACACTCTGGAACGCCTGTTCGCATTCGAGAGTCCATTCGAATCTTCATTGGCCTTCAGAATATTGAAAAAGGGTAAGCAGCGGCGGTCTATTAGCCTTGATATGAAGCGACTTAGTGCTGCTATTCGCCCATTTAGGCTTATGACCTGTTTTTTGCTGGTTAGGCTCTCCATATCGAGCAGAGCTTGAATCTTCTCAGGGTTTATTTCTATCCCTCGCTGATTAACCATGTACCCCAGGAACTTTCCTGATGATAACCCGAATGAACACTTAAGAGGATTGACTTCGATTACATAGAGCCTGGAGGAGGTCGAAACATCTCGGAACGAGATGTTCAATGTGCCACGAGGCTACATGGGAGGGATTTGACCAAAGCATGTCATCCCACATAGACCTCCATTACTCTTCCAGTCTGGATTGGAGAACATTCGGTTAACAAGCCGGCCGCCCGATAGGTTATTGACGCCCAAAGGCATTACTTGAGGCGAAAGGCATAACTTTATAACAATACAGCCCCCGGTCTGTAATGAAGGACATGTGCTCCTCGTCTGGGCCATACATAGGGATCTGATTGTATCCCGAGTATGCATCCATGAAACTTAGCAGCTCATGCCCCGAGGTGGCATCCACGAGCTGGTCGATTCTTGGTAGAGGAAGGCATCTTCGGGAGGGCAGAGCCTTGTTGAGGTTGCTAAAATCAAGCAGGTCCGCCACTTTACTATTGGCTTCTTTACCGGGGAGACCGGGTTGGCAACCCACGTCGGGTAGAGTGCCTCTCGGATGGACCGTTTGGAGGAGGTTTTCCACTTCTGATTTTAATGCAGCATACCGCTCGGATCCATTGCTCTTCTTTTTTGGCGAACTGGCTTGGCCTCGCTATCGACGTTTAATGCATGGCAAATAACGTCCGGGCTGATCCCGACCATATCTTCATGCGACGACGGGCAAACACATGACGTTTTCCCACCCCGAGGAAACCACAGAGATTCACTGAGCGATGGGATTGAGATTCTTCTTACCAGATTCTTAACACCTGCTTTCGGTTCCTTCAGGTCGACCGCCACTCTTGATCAGTCCTCGGTTGGCCACGCTGACAGGCGAGTCTTGAATGCAAGGGTCTAGGTTGTCCTCGGCAGCCAGTGCAGTAGATCGATCCTGTGTCGACCATGGCACAGGCTGGGAGGTGCATTTGCGGAATGTCCTTTTCCTTTCCAAAGTGCGCCATCGACTGCTTTTACATAGCGAGTCCACGCGATCTGTGGCCCGAGACCCAGACCCTTGACTTCTCCGATCCCCACCCAGTCGGGGAGGGTGGGAAACTTATCATCAAGGATGGTAAATTGAAGTGACCTTAAGAATTGTCTTGTAGAGGTACTGCCCAATGATAAAGTCCCAATTGTTGAGGCGGGCAATCTACCACTAAGAATTCAATCATCCTGGTCACTTCGTCAAAATCGCCTAGCTTGACTGGGAGTGATGTTCCTTTGGGGAGTAGATGGTCTCCTGTGAATCCGTATAGCAAGAACGAGGCAGGCTTCAGGTCGGCCTCGTCCAGATTCATCCTTTCGTAGGTGGATGCGAACAGGATGTTCACAGCACTCCCGTTATCCACTAGCATTCTCTGGGTGTTATAGCGCCCTATCAAGGGAGTGATTACAAGTGTGTCATCGTGGGGGTGGTGTAACCTAGCCGCATCCTGCTCGGAGAAGGAAATCTCCTCCTCCCGACGAACCTTTTGTGGTCGCCAATCCGCACTCATCACTCTAATGGGATCGTGATGAGCTTCACGAGCATACCTTTCTTGGGCACCTCATGAATTTTCAGCGAAGTGCAGTCCCCCAAAAATCAAGTTGAGCAGCACCCGCTTTACTGATGCAATGGCGCTTCTTACGTAGGCTCCCCCGATCTTTCTCTTTCGGGGAGGGCGAGTCATCGATGTATTCCTTGAAGTGCCCCTTCTTGATAAGTTCTTCGATTGCTTATTTGAGGGGCTCAAGGCACTACGTCGATATGGTGCCCATTGTCCCGTATGATAACGGACAGATTACTTTTTATTATTTGGGAACATGTCGTGAGGGGTTTTCATCCCATTAAGGAGGGTTCTCCGAGCAGCAGCTTACTTGTTAACTTTATCAAGAAGCCTGGCAATGAGATCTGAGGCGTTCGATGGAGTATATTGGGGTCTATCGCGGTCACGCCGAGGAACAGGGGCATAGGACTTTTTGTGCTCGTAGCGGGGTTTTTTCCCTTTTTGCTGATCGTCAATGTCTCTTTTGCGATCAGCTCTTCTACTTTCTCCCCGACCAGACATAGTGCCCGAAGATCCGTGATCGCGACGACGTAGTGCCGCCAATGAATTTTCTATGCGGAGGTACTTTTCCACGAGGTTATAGAATCTGGTGAGGGAAACATCGTCCTTAGCCTGTAATTCTTTCCACAAGTCGGTTTGCGGGCAAACTCCAGCTATTATGAGTGTTCGGATTGACTCTTCGTGGGCGTGAGCCACCTTGTTGAGTTCCCTGTGAAAACGGTCGATATAAGATTGTAGGGACTCGTCCCTTTCTTGCCTTATGTTGCTGAGATAGCTCAAAGGCATCGAGAACTTTCGATTTGCTTGGAAATGCCGTTGGAACGTCGTGCTCATCTGAGGCCACGAACAAATCGTTCCCACTGGGAGCGACCTTAACCACCGCTTGGCATGAGAAGTTAGAGTCACAGCCAAGCAACGGCATTTTGCAAGATCCGAAACCTGGTGGAGCTCCATCAGGTCATTGAACTCATACAAATGATCCTGCGGGTCATGGTTCCCATCGAACGGCCGCATGTCGGGCATTCTGAAACCTGGTGGGAGTAGAGCAGCTAACACTTCGGGAGAGAAGGGGGATGCAGAGGCGACCTGGGTCTGCTCGTTTTGCTGCTCTCTCAACCTGTCCAGAGCTCGCTGCAGCTCCTCAATTTGTGGTAATGGAGCCAGCTGGGGATTGCTTGCACCCATGCGAGTCCGGCCCTCGTGATTACGGTTCAGGAGAGTCCGGAGGTCGGATTCCTCTTCGCCTCGGCCGGCATTTCCGGCCGCTCGACACACGCTGGCTACAGGCGTGTGAAGGCGATGGATGGTGCGGGGTATTTTTACGACCCTCGCGGTGGTACGAACCGCCCCACGAGGTGTAAGGACCATCCTCACGATAGCGATCAGGATCGTTCTGCTGGTGGTGATAAGAATCGCCCCGTCCAGCACTTTTGTTTGGGTTCACTTGCGATGTGGCACGGGACAGCTCGAGGTTTATTTTTTCGCCGAGCCTCAGCTTTGCTGGCACCCTACTCGAGGCACGGTTTGTGTTCGCTGGCCCTTTGGAGCCCGTAGGCTTGCTTTTTGCCACTTGCTTACCCTCTTACGCCTACGCGCCGCAGCTCGCGGCACGAGGGCTATTTCCCTTTGCTGCGCTTTCGCGCGACCTGCAGGCGTTTTTGGCGATTGCACCGCCCCAACTGTTCTAGATGGCACGCCTTAGTCCAGGCGGTCTAGCCTTTGGTTGATCGTCTGAAGAGTATTGTCGAACCTCTCCAGGTAGCTTCTGATAGTGGGGTCAAGCGAAGCTGCTGGGATATCCACCGCAGCAATTTGTGGGGCTGGAAGTATTCTGGAAGAGGTGTCCCCTTGGGTCTGGGGAACTCCCTTAGCGCGCTGGTTGGCTTGTTCAGGTTCAGATTGATGGGCCATTTGTTGCTGTAGGACCAGTAGGTTAGAGGTTCTCCTGATGAAGGATGAACACTAAATCTGGGCGCTCCTTCTAGCGCCAAACTGTTGATGCGTGATTTTGACACCAACTAATCGACACGTGCGTAACGTTGATTGGTCAAGAGACACACGTGATTATGGATAGAATGTAGAGTAAATGCAATGAGAGCTTTTTGAAGTGGTTCGGATGCTAAGGTAGCAAGTCCTACGTCCACTGATTTGCATTAATATAGTGGGTCAGGTCGCAACAGGAGACTGACTTACAAATGATTAGGGAAAAGTAAATACAAAGTTATATGAGAGAGAGAGAGAAAACTAATTCCGAGTGTAAAATAGCCGAATCCCCTTAATGAAGGGTCTTCCTCTTTTTATAGTGAGATGAGTGCAAGTAATCATCATTAAATCCATGGGTTGGTGTGAATGTCAAGATTAAATCCGGCTTTACGTCACATTGCCCACCTTCCAAGCTGATTTCACGCGATTTGGAGCAGGGAAATGGACACGTGGGAGCTCCATAGCGTTTGGCAGGCCTGACGTGTGCTTACCGTTCTGATGGGAGCAGGTCACCCCCCATCACGTGATTTCCTACGTCCGCCCTTGATTTCCTAGGCGTAACACCTACCAAACTTTGAAAATAATATATATATATATATATATATATATATATATATATATATATATATATATATATATATATATATATATATATATATATATATATATATATATATATATATATTATCCAAGAGCTTCAGCCCTAGATTTAGTTTTGGAAGAATCCTCTCAAATACAACAAAGAAAATACAATGCCAATTCTATCTATGAATGGAACATAGATGGCATGTCTGATTATAATATTATTATGGTCTTACAACAAATGACTATGGTTAGCAATGCCTATAGGACTAAACATAGTTCAACAGACCAAGCCATAGCACACTTGTTGGTAGCTGGCTTCATTGGCTCTCTCAAATCCTGGTGGGATAGCCACCTACAAGAACAAAACCAAAATGAAATTCTTATGGCAACCAAAATTGATGATAATGGAAGACCAATTTTAGATGAAGATGGTAATGAAATTCAGGATGCTGTTAATACCTTAATCTTTGCGATAACTCTCCACTTTGTAGGGGACCCTGCTAACGTAAAAGACAAAAGTCAAGCTGCACTAATGAACTTAAAATGCAAAACCCTTCATGATTATAGATGGTATAAAGAAACATTTTTTGTTAGGGTTATGCAAATGCCTGATAGTAACAAAGCTTATTGGAAGGTTAAATTTTTGGCAGGATTACCCAATATCTTAGCTGAAAAGGTTAGAGAAAAAATTAGGAAACAATATGATGGTACTATACCATATGACAATTTAACTTATGGACAATTACATAGTTTTGTCCAGAAAGTTGGAATGAAAATTTGCAAAGATGAAAAACTCGCCTACCAAAGGCAAAAGGAGAGAAAACAGTTAGGAAATTTTTGTCAACAATTTGACACTAATCATAGAAATTCTTTTAAAGGAAAGAAAACCAAGAAAACAATAACCTGCAAAGGTCAATGTGATAAAACCATGAAGGATCGTAATAAAACCATGAATAATCCTAAGAACCATACATACAAATCCACATTTAGGAAAAAAACCTTTTCAACAAAACAAATTTTCTAAAAGCAGACAAACCCACAAAACAATTCACGTGCTTTAGATGCGGTAAATGAGGTCATATCGCTAGATATTGTAAAATTAGTAAAGGAATCAGAGAATTAAGTCTTGATAATGAGCTCATACATAAAATTGAAATGATAATGATACAATCCTCTGATTCTGATTCAAGTGAAAAAGAAATGTCGGATGACAACCAAATTGATGAAATTGAAACCTCTAGTGAAAATGAAATAAATGTCTTAACCAAAGACCAAGAATTCCTCTTAGAAGCCGTTAATAAAATTGATGATCCTCTTTTGAGAAAAGAGTATCTAGAGAGACTCAAAAATACCTTCGAAAAAACTGATAGGAAAATAGAAACCCATAAGGCTTATAGCTTTCAGAATATTATTGACAAATTCGAAAAACAAGAAAAACGAAAATTAACACTCGAAGATTTAACGAAAGAAATACAACAACTAAAAATTGAAGTTAAAGATTTAAAAGAACAACAAAAACAACATTCGAAATTACTTGCTGCCAAAGAAAAAGATAAATCTGAAGAATCTGAAGATGATGAAGATCATAATGAAGATTTCATAAATATGCTAACCCAAATAACTTATCAAAAATGGCATATTAAGATAATTATAACTCTTTTTGTTGATCAGTGGCAACAAAAAGAGTTATTGCATAAATCCTTTTCTTGGGCTTCTTCTTCACATACGAGTTCATACCATGATTTGGTGTTTGTGGGCTTTTGGGCATAAGAAGCCTTTGATTGTTTTTGAGTGATTGGAGGGTTGGTCTTTTTGGGAGGCATGATGGTTATCTCCCCTGAAGGAATTCCCTGGTGAGGAAGTCAGGGCGGGGGAATTAGCTTCTCCTTTGATGTATTCAATGTCAAAATCAAACACACATAAAATTGCTTGCCACCGTGCAAAAATTTGTTTTGATGCAATATTTTGAACATCCTTTTGTAAAACATGCTTAGCAGTTTGACAATCAATACGAAGTAAAAATTTTTGATTTAGTAAATCACTTTGAAATTTGGAAATGCATAGGACAATGGATAAAATTTCTTTTTTGATAGTGGAGTATTTTTGTTGAGTTTCATTCCAAAATTTGGAAGTAAATTGGACAACTTGTTCTTTGTTATCTTGTACTTGTTTGAGAATACCTCCATCCCCTAAATCTGAGGCATCGGTTTCAACTATTTTGAAGGCTAATGGGTCTGCTAAATGCAAACATGGTAAATGAGTGATTTGGGCTTTAATCTGTCGGATTGTATTAGTGTGTTGGTTTGCCCACGGTGTTGGATTCTTCTTCAACCTTTCATATAAAGGTTTGCAAATTTGACTAAGTTTAGGATAAAAGTCCATTACATAATTAAGACTTCCTAAGAATCTTTGTAACTGAGTTTTATCAGTGATGACATCAGGGAATTTTTTACCGAATTCAATGGATCTTTGAATAGGTATAATTGTACCATTGTAGATTATTTGTCCTAAAAATCAGATTCTTGTTTGGAAAAGGTTTATTTTTGTTTTTGAAACAACTAAACCATTTGTTTTGACAATATGAATAAATGTCTTTAAATGTTTAAAGTGTTGATCTATACTAGATGAAAATATAAGAACATCATCGATATAGACAATAAGGAATTGGGAGTATGGATTGAAAATTTCATTCATTATTCTTTGGAATTCGGATGGGGCATTTTTTAACCCAAAGGGCATTACATTCCATTCATATTGACCAAATGGTACAGTAAATGCGGTTTTATACCTATCTTCTGGCTTAATTTGGATTTGCCAAAACCCAGATTTCATGTCAAATTTGGAAAAGATTCTAGAATTGGATAATTTTTGTAGTAAATCTTTTTTGTTTGGGATTGGATATCTTATCCATCTTAAGGATGTATTAAGAGGTTTATAATTTATGACAAGTCTTGGAACTCCTCTTTCAAGTTCAGCATTTTTACGAACATAGAAGGCTGAGCAACTCCAAGGAGACTTGCTTTTCCTAATTAATTTTTTCTGTAGAAGATCATCGATTTCCTTTTTACAATGTTCCTCTAATTCTTTATGCATTTGTATTGGTCTGGGCTTTTGTAGGTATTTCTTTTTCATCAAAATCTTTTTTCATAAGGCGATGACCATATGTTTTTTTCTATCCCAAAAGGCATTAGGTAGGTCAGAGCAAATTTGAGTTTCAATAGTTTTTTGTATTTGTTTTATCTTTGTGCGGATATCATTATGTTGAAGTTGGGATTCGATTCTTTTAGTTTTAACTTCTTCTTGGAGGAAGTATATATGTTTTTGTTTATGTAGGATAAGGTGATTAATTTCGTTTTTTGATGTTGAGTATTTTTGGAGGATATTAAGGTTGGCCCAACAATCAAAAGGAAAAGGCATAGCCTCAACAAGCTCTTCTCAGAGCCCAACAAATACGTAACAAACGGAATTGGATCAGCTCTTTTCAGCAAAGTCCAGAAGTTGCCCTTGCTATGATTGGGTTAACACCAAATTTACCAAAAAATGAGATTTTGAAATTTAAAGAACTTCAAACTCTTCCAAAAAATTCCCAAGAATTTTCCCAATGTGAAAAAATTTCACTAAGCACATTGCAAAAGGCAGCTCAAATTGCTCTTTCAAAAAACAAAGAACTTGTTCCTGCGGCTACACCATTAAAAGCCCTAAAACCAGGACAAAAATACATTCAAAAAGGAATTGCAACTAATCTTTTGGTTTTCGAAGAAGGTTATGATTTTGAAAACCCTAAACAATTAGTTCAACAAATTTTTCCAAAAAACTTTCATTTTATACCTGAAGATTTAAGGAAAACGCAAAAATTTTATGAGTTTCTTCTTAGAACTTGAAAGATTAAACATTGAATGATTATTGAAAGAAATTTAACTTACAATGAAAGCTTTCTTTTTGGAGAGCTTTTGGGAAGTTTACATCAAAAGAAAGTGAAAGAGAAAGTTTAGAATTGGCTTGGCAAAAGCTTGGTTCACATTACACGAATCCTTCTAATTTATAGAAAAGCTTATCTCACTATAGCATCACATGAATACTATTGAGTGAATATTTTAGTAATTTTTTTTTTTTTTTTTTTTAAAGAGCACTATTTGTCTCTTTTGCAGGGAATCTCTGACTCTTCAATATTATGCCGATTGGATATCTTATCCATCTTAAGGCTGTATTAAGAGGTTTATAATTTATGACAAGTCTTGGAACTCCTCTTTCAAGTTCAGCATTTTTCTGAACATAGAAGGCTGAGCAACTCCAAGGAGACTTGCTTTTCCTAATTAATTTTTTCTGTAGAAGATCATCGATTTCCTTTTTACAATGTTCCTCTAATTCTTTATGCATTTGTATTGGTCTGGCTTTTGTAGGTATTTCTTTTTCATCAAAATCTTTTTCATAAGGCAGACTGACCATATGTTTTTTTCTATCCCAAAAGGCATTAGGTAGGTCAGAGCAAATTTGAGTTTCAATAGTTTTTTGTATTTGTTTTATCTTTGTGCGGATATCATTATGTTGAAGTTGGGATTCGATTCTTTTAGTTTTAACTTCTTCTTGGAGGAAGTATATATGTTTTTGTTTATGTAGGATAAGGTGATTAATTTCGTTTTTTGATGTTGAGTATTTTTGGAGGATATTAAGGTTTCTTTGGATGGGTTTGTGTATAAAGTTGAAGATAAGAACTTCCCCCATTATTTGTGTGGAAATCCCCGAATCATCAACACTAAATGGTTGTATTAAACTAATGAAGGGTGTTCCTAGTATCATACTTCTTCTCAAATTTTTTTACTAATAAGAATGAGGTGTTTAAACAAATATTTTGATTACAAACTTTAACATCTGATAATTTGTAATTGATAAAAAGTGTTGAGCCATTGGCTGATTTAGCAGATTCTAGTGTTTTTTCATAGTATTTTGTAGGAACTAAACCTTCTTGGATACAAAGGTTGAAGTCTCTCCCGTATCAAATAGAGCAATTGTTTCTAGGATAAATTCATCATTGATTAAGAGTTTTATCTTAATATGCCATTTTTGATAAGTTATTTGGGTTAGCATATTTATGAAATCTTCATTATGATCTTCATCATCTTCATCATCTTCAGATTTATCTTTTTCTTTGGCAACAAGTAATTTCGAATGTTGTTTTTGTTGTTCTTTTAAATCTTTAACTTCAATTTTTAGTTGTTGTATTTCTTTCGTTAAATCTTCGAGTGTTAATTTTCGTTTTTCTTGTTTTTTCGAATTTGTCAATAATATTCTGAAAGCTATAAGCCTTATGGGTTTCTATTTTCCTATCAGTTTTTTCGAAGGTATTTTTGAGTCTCTCTAGATACTCTTTTCTCAAAAGAGGATCATCAATTTTATTAACGGCTTCTAAGAGGAATTCTTGGTCTTTGGTTAAGACATTTATTTCATTTTCACTAGAGGTTTCAATTTCATCAATTTGGTTGTCATCTGACATTTCTTTTTCACTTGAATCAGAATCAGAGGATTGTATCATTATCATTTCAATTTTATGTATGAGCTCATTATCAAGACTTAATTCTCTGATTCCTTTACTAATTTTACAATATCTAGCGATATGACCCTGTTTACCGCATCTAAAGCACGTGAATTGTTTTGTGGGTTTGTCTGTTTTAGAAAATTTGTTTTGTTGAAAAGGTTTTTTCCTAAATGTGGATTTGTATGTATGGTTCTTAGGATTATTCATGGTTTTATTACGATCCTTCATGGTTTTATCACATTGACATTTGCAGGTTATTGTTTTCTTGGTTTTCTTTCCTTTAAAAGAATTTCTATGATTAGTGTCAAATTGTTGACAAAAATTTCCTAACTGTTTTCTCTCCTTTTGCCTTTGGTAGGCGAGTTTTTCATCTTTGCAAATTTTCATTCCAACTTTCTGGACAAAACTATGTAATTGTCCATAAGTTAAATTGTCATATGGTATAGTACCATCATATTGTTTCCTAATTTTTTCTCTAACCTTTTCAGCTAAGATATTGGATAATCCTGCCAAAAATTTAACCTTCCAATAAGCTTTGTTACTATCAGGCATTTGCATAACCCTAACAAAAAAATGTTTCTTTATACCATCTATAATCATGAAGGGTTTTGCATTTTAAGTTCATTAGTGCAGCTTGACTTTTGTCTTTTACGTTAGCAGGGTCCCCTACAAAGTGAAGAGTTATCGCAAAGATTAAGGTATTAACAGCATCCTGAATTTCATTACCATCTTCATCTAAAATTGGTCTTCCATTATCATCAATTTTGGTTGCCATAAGAATTTCATTTTGGTTTTGTTCTTGTAGGTGGCTATCCCACCAGATTTGAGAGAGCCTGAAGCCGCCTACCAACAAGTGTGCTATGGCTTGGTCTGTTGAACTATGTTTAGTCCTATAGGCATTGCTAACCATAGTCATTTGTTGTAAGACCATAATAATATTATAATCAGACATGCCATCTATGTTCCATTCATAGATAGAATTGGCATTGTATTTTCTTTGTTGTATTTGAGAGGATTCTTCCAAAACTAAATCAAATGAAGCTCTTGGATAATACATTTTTGGAGGTTTTTTCCAATTCATGTTATTGATTTGAATAGAGTTATCACTTGAGGAAGTATTTTGATCATCAGTTTCCGATGATTCTGATGAATCTGTTTTACCAATAAAATTTATATGTTTAGAAGTTTGGGGGGTGCCTGGTGTGACAACACTAGAGAATTCTTCTTTTATCTGGTTGAGTTTTCTATTTATTTCTTGCATAAATTCTTCTTTGTTGGTTAAAGTTTTAGTGTGTTTTGAAGGGATCTCATGTGGAATAAATATTTATATATATATATATATATATATATATATATATATATAATGACGTACCTGGTTACCTATACTAATTGTTTATATATATTTTTTTTAATGTGAAACACATATTACACTCAAAACATATGATATTCATGACAAGAATAATTTCTTGACAACAAATTCTAATACATTTAATCACCTTGAGAAGTCTAGCGGTAAACTAAAATTTGTTGGTGTATTAGTCAATAGATACTAATTTAGCCTGAATTACTAATAAGGATCATCACTTAAATAATTTATTCAATTATCAATTTTAGAGTTTTAAAAAATTTATTAAAATACGTATAAATTGATTGGGACACCATTAGTTAAAAAAAAAAAAAATCTATGGTTCCGTTTGTTTCGCTTTTGGGAATACTATTATTAGTATTTCTAAAAAAGTTAAACAGTAAAATGTCATTATTTTCAAAATATTATTATATATTTTTCAATTTTTTTTAAACCTCCTAAATTTGTTAATTTAACTAAACACTCTCAAATATTTTTTTAAGAAATTGTAAAAACACTCCGGCCACCTTCCGATGGTGGTGGCCGGCTGTCCATATTTAATAGATAGATTAAAGGTATTTTTATTAACTTTTAATATTTTATTATAAGAAATGTTTAGTAAATAAACAAACATAGAATATATCTCTATATTTTTGTTATGAAGATAATAAACTAAACGGATCTTATTAGTGAATGATGTGAGATGATAATTAATTAATTAATTAACTAGAGTGCTGAACTAAAAAGAGATGTCCCTATCAATCATATTATTACTCTTTTACAAAATCGAAGTTTCTCATGTATCCCCGCGAAGAAACAAGGGAACTTGCTTAAAAAGTTAAAAGCCATGACTCACTTCGTCAACATCATCAACTCAACTTCACCAAAAAGGGCTTAAAAGAGTTGGCAAAAATTCTTTTATTATTAACACGGTGATGTAGAACAGTGAAAAACCCCTAAATTTCATGGAATGAGCAGTGAACTTTCTCAAATTCATGGAGAAATATCATGTGAACCCACTGAAAGTTTTCGAATATAAATTCTTGTTGAATTTAGCAAAAGGAACCAAATTAATTTTTGGAAATGGCCTCTTGTGATAGTGATTAGTGTTAAAGAAATGAGTGCGGCTGTTTGTTGTGATCATAAAAGAAATGGTTTAGGGTTTATAAGCGAGTTTAAATATATTAATGACATCTACACGTTTGCCATTTGTGCTTTCATTTCGTTTACAAGATATATTGATTTATTATAAGGTTAAAGAATATATATTATTTAACTTATCAATATATATATAGCCCTATTAAATCTAATTAATAAGATCTAAACGAATTAATTATTGTATTAATTAACATTATAACAAATCTAAGCTGTGGAGGAGTACCACTCAGTACCTATGACGCCCGATGGTCTTGGCTTGCATGGCTCCAACAAAACTTTACTTGCCAATTTTCTGACACCGTAGCTCTTTACGTATATTAACTGCAATTTCCCTCAAATCCACCGCGTTTATGATGTCTAGCCCAAATACCTTTTGCAGCTTGTCGAGATCTTTTTTTATACCAACACCAACAAAAGTTATGTCCTTGCCGAGAAGAAAGTCATGCAAGTACCCAATATTCAAACGTTTTTTCTTCAATCTTCATCAACACACAGACAACTTGAGCGAAGAACTTCTGCAGCAATACTACATTTCCAAATCTCTCTGTAGACTCACAAACTGGTTTATGTGAAAACTCTGTCTCACCAGTTTTGTACATTTTCTCTGGGAACAACTACTAGATCTGGCCTCGGGCAAAAGACATGATGTATTGCAAACCATTTCAGTCAATACCTCTCTACCATCCTCCATTACAAACACATATCGCTACGTTGGTTAGTGAAGGGATTTAAACTATTTCAAGAGAAATTAGGAAAAGAAACCAGAGAAACGCATAAGTGCTTTTGTACAATATGAAAGATTACAAAACTAAACCCCCCATATTCATACAGGCTTAATGGCTTATTTTACAAGACTTAGTCTAATATCTCCACTAAAACTGAACGGTCCTCCTCCTTTTTATATCGATATCTCCTTGTAAACCAAACTATTTTCCCTGTCCTGGTTTCAACACCTTTTCTTGAATAAGAAAAAACACCAATACTCATTTTCTATAACAACATTCTTCAACTCACAGCATCAAAATATATATATATATATATATATATATATATATATATATATATATATCAGCACACAATAGCAGTAAACTTCCCATAACAGCATACTCCTACTCCATATCACAGCACTTTAGCAGTAAGCTTCAGATAACAGCAAACTTCAGATCACAATCAGTACACAATAGCAGTAAACTTCCCATAACAGCATACTTCAGATCACAGCACTTTAGCAGTATCACTCAGTCTGTACATAAAGCAGCACTTTAACCTCATGTTCAATACACCATCAGCAGCACACTGATCACTTCATCATCTCATCACCTCAAAAATAAAACACTACTATAATCTCATGTTCAATACATCACCACCAGCAACCTGATCATCACTTCACCCAACATTCTGAATACTCTGACTACCACTAGATCAGTCTACAGCCATTCAAGAAACCAAAAACAATACCACCAGCAACTTTCAAAAAGAACAGGTACAGACTCAAGAAACCTGATATCTATTGCAATACAAACAATTTGAATTACTATCACAATCAAACAGATTCGTAGGAAGAGTTGCCCAGGACTCATTCAGGTAAAGTATCAGACACATTTAGCTTGTTCCTCAGCATAGTAAACCTGGTTCCAGATAGAGCTTTGGTCAAAACATCAGCCTTTTGGGTACTCTGAAAAAACATATTGCACCAACAAACTCTTGCTTGCAACTAGCTCTCTAAGACAATGGACATCGATTTCTATATGTTTAGTGCGAGCATGAAAAATAGGGTTAGAATATAAGGCGCCCCAGCACTCATATGATCACACCATATCACAGGAACATGTGGAAGATCAGTACCAAGTTCTTTAAAAAGATGCTGTACCATGCAACTTCGGTGGCAGTTTGGCTAAATGCCCTCTATTCAGCTTCAGTGGATGACAGGGAGACTACCTTCTGCTTCTTCGAGCTCCATTGTACCAAATTATCACCAAGAAAACAGCATAGTTAGCCATTCACATGACAAGAGGTGAAGGAGAAACGCAACAAAGAATAAGAGCAGATTGAATAAAAAGAACTAATAGAATAAATAGAGCAGATTGAATAAAAAGAACTAACTTAAAACCTTTCTACGAGCCTTTTGGAAGTTCTATCTCTCACTATCTATGGGGGAGTTTGTTAGGATCTCTTTACTTATCATGTTAAAATGTCTCTCTCTTCCATGCATGGTTAATTGATCTCCTGTACATGCATGTTTCTCTTACTGTTGTAAAGTTTGTTTGAAAAGAAAAGAGTCAAGAATCTGGATACGAGAAGTTGGTTTATATACAAAGGGCATTTGTGTCTTTAATGGGTCATGGAATTGTTACGAGGCTTTTTATGCAAGGGTACAAAGGGCATTTGTGCCTTTGTGTAAGAATTTATACAAATAACTTTACCTTTTAAAAAAGGTTAATTGTCAATTCACACCTCAAAAAAGGTTATTTAATACAATTTTCATTTTTTTTTAATTATTAAGTAAATTAATAATTTATCACATATTTTAATTTTATAGGATAATATCTCTTAATTATTTTAAATAGTTTAATTCTTTAATTTCTACAACACTTTTTTGTTAAAATTTATTGTAAACTATCTTTTTTGTTTTTACACGTATTTCTTCCTTTATTTTCTAAAATTTCTTTGTTAATGCAATTTTTTCATATCAACATAATTAATAATTTTTTTTTAATGTATATGTAAAAAATTTGTTAACCTCTCAAAAATTTTAATATTAACTTTTTATTTTACAAATGATTTTTTTATTCTGCTTTTGTTTTTGATAATCTAGAAATCCCTAGCACTTGCTTTGCAAACTTAGTTTGAAACTGGAGTCCTCGTCAAATTTTGTTATCATTGGGAAGCAATTAAATATGACTTTTTTTTACATAAGGGCATAAGGGGGCTCAAAACCTAGACTTTACATGAACAAACCACATACTATTTGATTAAGCCCCTATGAGTAAAAATGTTGTTTTTAAAGCATACATTAATTGCAATCTTCATTTATAATTTCCTTCCTTGCTTTGAATATAGAAAATAAAGTATTTTAAAATGATCATATAGAATATTTGTGAAAGCAAATAATGTTGTAATAAATCACAGAAAAGAATATAACAAAGTGTGGAACTGCGAAAAAACAGAAGAAAAACTCAATTACGATTGTCTATCTATGACAAAAGAAGTTAAGAAAGAAACTAAACAATTTATTGATAAACCAAACCTGTAAATAATAAACCCAATATAACTTGAATAAATCAAACAAAAATCATAATTAATGGAGTCTCAAATAGAAAACTCAAACTTAATTCATTAAGATTAGATCTTCCTAAACTATAATTCATAATTAAACTACCAAAAAAAACCATTATAAATAGAAGAAGCCAAAGTAAACTCACTCAAACTTGTCCTTCCACATAAGGCTACACCAAATTATATTAATTTACGTACAAATCAAGATTATTTGACATTACCCCTAATATCTTGGCCAAATAATCTGATTTTCCTCTTCACTTGAATCTTAATCCTTGCTCCCATAGCTTGATCCTTCACAATTTCTTGAATGAAAATAACCTCATCACCAATTCTAACATCTTTATGCCTCACAAATTCAAGCCAATCCACAGAAAGAGCACATCCTGCATCGCCCTTCTTCTGAATTGAGCAAGTAAACATCCAGACTTGCCCGCAGTCATCCTGAACATGCATATCCAGTAATTGGTTTTCTTCAAAATATATTAATCCCATTGGACTTGTCAGGAGCGATAAGCTTCTTGCCATATCAATTTCATCAACGAACTTCGAAAAGAGTGTTGCCATAGCTATAGCTCTATGATATTGAAAACTTGGTTTGATTCTTTTGGTAGCTTCCAGTGTAGAGATATAACTATTTATAGACATGTTGTTTCAAGGGATTTTATGTTAGTTTGGGAAAGTTCACTGGTGATTCCACGAAGTTATAAGAGAATTTATAGTCTTTGTGGGTTTCTGTGTCCATCGACAAGTCGTCTAATAATATGAGAATTTTGTCGTTAAAAACCATACGGCTTTGACTAAGTTACTTTATTAATAAGCAAGGCAGCTACTTCGCTATTTCCGTGCAGCATACGTATAAGCAACTCTGAGTTTTTGTCATTATGCAAACCCAAACTTAGGGCTTTTTTGCCATTGGTTGATAATAATAGGTTATAAAGACATATCAAAAACCTAACTTCTGACTGGTGATAAAACAAGAAATTAAATAGATTTCGACTACATGTTAATTAAAATATAGAGATTAAAATCAATTTTAGGGTATCAAATATAAACGGATTACATAGAGTATGTAAGGTAATATGTTTTAGTTAACCACCATCGGACGGCTCAGGAGTCAATTAGGACTCTTGGATGTATTATTCAAGAGATCCCGAATTCGATCCACCTGAGTTATTAATAGAGATGACCACTGAGAGAATTTATCCCGCTCTCAACTTCAGGACCCCGGGAGATTAGTTGAGGTGTACGCAAACTGACCCAAATACCCTTGGCCAACAATAAAAAAAAAAAAGTATTAAGACAGCACACCAAAAACATAGTAATAGATATCTATACGTTAAAAATAAGAGTTACACATCACACAAAAGATACCATATTTATAGATATCTATAAATGATAAAGAAATCTATTAATAATTAATATTAGTAATTACCAAACTTTAAAAACACTCAACTTCATCACCCAACCGATGATGTTTAATTTAAAGCACTCTTAAATTATGATGCACTTTCATCATAATATCTTTTTCAAAGTTATAAATTCTAATTGAATAAAGGTAGGAGCGTAGAAATTCTAATTTTTTCTTTCACTTTCAAGAGGTATGTTACACTTTTTCATTCTTGTATTAATTAAAATTATATACCACACTTATACTTTAACTTGCAAGCCTTATACTTTCTAAGAAAATAGACAAAAGGCTAAATCGTAAATAGTAATCAAATTACATTACTGACGAGTTCAGGCTAAATGAAAAAGATTGTCTAAGTGGTGTTGTTTGTTCTGAGCCTGTGCGCTCTTGTCGCCTCGGACGCCTGTGCTGTTTACGTATATTAACTGATGTTTCTCTTAAATCCCCCGCGTTTATGATGTCTAGCCCAAATACCTTTTGCAGCTTGTCGAGATCTATTTTTTGTACCCTTTTTAGTCATCAAACTAAGTATACCATTAAATTAAACTATGAAGTAATTAATTAATGATTGCGATTAGTCATTAAATATATGTTGTAATTCATGGAAATATGTTAACTCATGTGATATATATATTGTTCCAGAATAATCGAAATAAATAGTTGTGAGATATGGTGTTTAATAAAAAATAAAAATTTTAATAAGGAATAATTTTCACATAACTTTGGGTTGATAAGAGTGTTTACTAAAGTTGTTTCTAATTTAAAATACTAATAATAAGAGAATACAAAAAGCTCATTATCTGATAACTGGAGAATAAATGTAAAATGGATTTTGTTAATGATTTATAATTAACAAAAATATTTTAATAAATGATAATAACAAAAGTTTTAAAATAATTAATTAACCCATATAATCCTTTCCAAAACCTAAATATAAAATATTTTACTAGCTCTTGCTCTCTGCTTGCATGCATATGAATGAATCTTTTTGAATTTTTTATTTTTGGTATCCGGGGGTGTTCAGACTATCTTATGCGTACCTCAACTAGTCTTTCGAGACCTTGAAGTTAACGATCAGTTAAGTCTCCAGTGGCTACCCTTTATCAATAGTCGTAGGAATTCGAACTCGGGACCTCTTGAGTAATACACCCAAGAGTCTCAAGCAAACCGCCAAGCTACTTGAAGGTAGTTTCTTATTGAATTTTTCTCTCGCATAGTTGTTATAAACTTAATGAAGATGAACATGTGCATATATTATAGAATATATAGTTGGAGGAAATTTTATTGTAAAGGTAAGTTGTATGATAAAGAAAAGGGTAGTTTGATTTCGAATACTTGCATATTTGGTATAAGTTTAACTTAAATGATTATGAGTATTTTTTGTTATGCCAAAAATACACACTAATGTCAGCACCACCAATCAGAGCTTAACAAGCACTTAAAGGCAAAGTGGTATTAATTGTCAAAATTCAAACCACCTCAAAATGATATTATATAACACCTGTCCTACCTTTATCAAAATAAAATATCAGGATGAATGAGAGCTATCTATATGTCAAGGCAGCTTGCAAAAACACTCATTACGTTGAGTTTAAAGGTGTATAAATTAGCAACTCTCTTCATAAAATGAGGAGGCTGGGCATATGAGAGCTAGGCATACGTTTGAGCTTCATTGTTTTTCTCTATAAAAAAGCATTATTCCATTTTTGTATGCCTTACAGGCGACATGAGAAAAATAGTTAGAGAATAATAAAATAACAGTAGACGTAGAATTCATTTTAAGTATCCGAACCACTATAAAAATCTCTCTGATTGACCTTTTATTTATGTTTGTACAAACATATGTCACCACGACCCTCAATCAATTGTTCACTTATATTATCTAAGACCCTCTTAGCACTTTGCACGTGCAGAGTCATTGGTGTCAAAAATCACGTATCAACAGTTTGACACTAGAAGGAGGGCTTGATTTGCATCAACTCTTCATGTTTTTCCAGCAAGTCTCAACTTCTTCAACAAATTTCAGCTTCCTTTTCTAGAATCACGTTATTAGATGTGAAAATCTGAGTAGGATAAAGTGATTTGAATCTAGAGAAGCCGCAACACAAGAATTGTAGCCCTTCGAGTCAGCTTTCCGATGGTTCAAGAATCATCCAAATCCAAGGTCTACAACTCAAGTTATCAATACTGAAGTCTGTCTATTCCAGCTCAAAGCTCTTAGATCACGTGGCCAGATCGTGCCCTCAGATCTCTCATATCAGAAAGAGCTATTGAGCTTCAAAGCTCTCTAGCTCCCAAGCTATCGAGCTCCCAAGCTCTCGAGCTCTCGAAGTGCTTAGATCAAGTGTTCAAGATCATTTAGATCATGCATTCAAGATCATTGAGATCACGCATTCAAGATCACTCAAATCATGCTTCTGAGCAGCCAAATCACTCTTTTAAGCACACAAGTAATGCTTCTAAGCACCTAGATCGTGCTTCTGAGCACCCAAATTGAGCTTTCGAGCGCTCAAATCGCTATCCTTGTGTTCTCAATCAAGCTCTGCACTTTTTTATTGAACTCCTTGTGTTCTCAGATTAAGTTCCGCGCTTTCTGATCGAACTCCCTGTGTTCTCAGATCAAGCTCTGTGTTTTCTGATTGAACTCCTTGTGTTCTCACATCAAGCTCTGTACTTTCTGATTGAACTCCTCATGTTCTTAAATCAAGCTTCACACTTTCTGATCGAACTTCTTGTGTTCTTAGATCAAGCTTCACGCTTTTTGATTGAACTTTCTATGTTCTCAGATCAAGCTTTGCGCTTTCTAATCAAACTTCTTGTGTTCTCAAATCAAGCTTCGCACTTTCTAATCTAACTCTTTGTGTTCCAGATCAAGCTCTATGCTTTCTGATCGAACTCCTTGAGCTCCTTATGTTCTCTTATCGAACTCCTTAAGCTCTTAGATCACATACTCCAAATCAAACTCCTCATCTTGAGATCGCGCATTTCAGTTTGTTCAGATCGCATGCCTCAAACTCTCAAATCGAGCCCTTATCAGATCACGTCCTAGCTCTCAAATCACAATCAACTCTCAGCTCTAAGATTGCAAACAACCTCAGATCGTGTTCTCAACTCTTAGATCGCGATCAGTTGTCAGTGTCAAAAAAAACGTGTAAAAAACTTAAAACTGCCCTAAAACATGCCAAAATGGTAGATTTTGACCCTGAAAATGACCCCAACTAGTCTCCCAATTGCCACAACGTAGAGCTCGAAACAAGCTTTCCATGGATATCTTACAAGCTCCAAAACTCCTCCTAAATCAAAAGTTATGGCTTTTTTAAGTTAGCATGTTCGTTTAAGACCTCTGAACCGCGCATTTTGGCTTTGTTCAACTCTCTACAAGAATTCATCTACTAGACATTTTATGTCAATTATCATATCTTGATCAACTTCGAATCACTCCAAGCTCTCAGATTGCAATCCTAGCTCTCAGTACCCGATCGTGCTAGGCATAATTCAAGCTCGAAGACATGAGTTTTTGAAGTGCAATTACGCACTCCAAAAACTAGGGGGGTTTAAGTATGCCAAAAATACACACTGATGTCAGCACCACTAATCAGAGCTCAACAAGCACTTAAAAGCAAAATGGTATTAGCTGTCAAAACCACCTCAAAAAGATATTACATTCATGAAATAAGGAGGCTTGGCATATAAGAGCTAGGCATACGTTTGAGCTTTATTATTTTTCTCTGTAAAAAAGCATTACTCAATTTTTGTATGCCTTACAGGCGATATCAAAAAAATAGTCAAAGAATAATAAAATAACAATGGACGTAAGATTCGCTTTAAGCATCTGAACTACTATAAAAAAAAATTTTGTCAATCTTTTATTTATATTTGTACAAACATATGTCACTGTAACCCTCAATCAATTGTTCACGTATAATTTATAAGATCTTCTTAGCACTTTGCACGTGCAAAGTTATTGGTGTCAAAAATCACACATCAACATTTTCTATAGACTTATGCAAGTTATACAGGTTATTTATCAAGTTTAGAGACCTTGTCTATGTAATGTTTCACTTGTATTTAACGTGCGGGTTGAATGGTGGCAAAGTAATAGGTAGAAATATTCAGAATTCAACTAATTGTTATTCAAATGGATTCAATTTTATGTACGAGAGAAAGACGATTGAATAGACAAACTAATTGCACTCCTTGACGGATTTCAAGGTGATTTTCCATATTAACACCATTACAAAACAACTTTCTGATCAGGTTTTGTATGTAATGGATTTAGTAACCTCTCCATGATTATCGAAAAACCATTAAGTTGAGGTTTTTATACTTTTGCATGAGGTAAATATAAGTAAATCAATATTTTGAAATATACAACAACTAAAATAGACTAGATGATCATGGCAACGAAGGTAATTCCACTCAGCTAAATCCAAAGCCAAAGTGGACGACTTAATGCCTTTTTTTTTTTTCCTTTATAATCTGAATAGGAGGTGGGTCGAGGGAGAAAGAAGAAAATAGAAAATAGAGATAATTAAATTAAATAATTGTAAGGTCAAAAATACCGTTCTTAAGAATGGAAATATCAATAAAATATTTTTATCGGTTAAATTTAAACTCCAAATGGTTGATCTGACCATCAAGGAGGTCTGCTCCCTTCTTTGAGTTCCTAGGTTCAAGCATTGAGACCACCTATTATAATAACATTGTAGTTTATCTGGTCCTTTAGGCTTATAGGGTGTTTAATGGACCTCGGGAATTAGTTAGGTATGCGTAAGCTGATCCGGACATCCTAGTTATCAAAAAAAAAAAAAAAAATTTAAATACTCAAAAAAGAAAAGTGAAGCACATCTAAACCTAAGTTAATGTATGGGTTAAATACTTTCATATGACCTCCACTAAAAGATTTCAATCCTTCTCTGACGAAGAAATGATTGAAGGCAGTGCTGGCTTTGGCATAAAGCCATGTGGGGTTACCTAACTTTGCACCCCAACATTGATTCTCAAAATGGGCAAAAATATACAAACATATAAGAAGATACTCTTGTACTTGAGCAACTTCCTATCTCCCAAATTTCAAATAATGGACACTTTTTTTTTTTTCCTTTTTTTTATCTTCTCTCTCACTTGCACATGGCCTCCAGCATCCCCACCTTCATTTATGGCTTGAATTATTACTCTTTCATAGCAAAAAGATCTCTATCCCTCTCTCCTTCCTTGAAGTAGTATGCTCTTGTAATTTTAAAACTTATAATAATGGCAAAGAGCCAGATGTGTGTGCATGTGGGCTCTTGAATATGGGGTGCATTTGTTTTATGGGAAAGAATGGAGTTTGGTGGGCACAGAGACAAATGATTGTTGAACTTATATAACTAGCTTAACGTCTCTCTCTCATGGGGACCTGTAACTCTTGCTTAGAAAGTTCCAAGTTGTCTATTGTTTTCTTTATCTTTTTCTCAACCCTATAACATGCAGAGATTCTACTCTCCCAAACCAATCATGTTCTGCTTTAATATTCAGCATCAAAAACTTTTCTTTTATGGGCACTGTAATTGTTTGAGGTTTCATAGTATATTTGATTTATGTGACATAGTACTGTTTCGGTGTTTACACCTCATTATAGGAAAAATATGATTTCCTGACCAATTAAAGACAAATGTCGGAATATTCAATAGACTTCGGAGATTAGTTGAGGTGCGCACAAACTGACCAGACACCCCAGTCACAAAAACCAAAAACAAATGTTGGAGTGAAGCATCTCTCTCGATATAGTACCTCATTAAGAGAGGCGTTTTATCATTTTCAGCAAAAACTATGGTTGGAATAGTCTTTTTAGTCTTTTTTGTTGGTAAGGTGTCTGAGCCAACTTACGCACACCTCAACAAATCCCCTGATATCCTGAGGTTAATGACCAAGCGAAATTAAGAGTTCTTATGATCGGATTAGAGTTTTAAAAATCATGCATATATGTTTTTCTTTTCCAATAAATTCAGGCTGGTTCTTTCATTATGTTTGACATTATTTCAAATCATATAGATCTTTTGTAACAAGCTTGCTTCTGAATCAATCCAATAATTTAGTTTGAGCATGAGGAATTACTATTAATTGATGGTGCATTATACTAAAAATAAATCTACTTTGTATATCATTAAGATGATAATTATGTGAATGATGATGACAATGATAATCCCAGATGGTGCTTAATCTACAAGCCAGCTTTAAAAAAGTTATAGCCCAAAGAGAATCCTATAATAGGTTGAATAATTAATGAGGCATTCTTGAAGCCAAACTTAGGTACAAGTTTGATGGTGTAAATTAATTCAATAATGACTAATAATATTATAATTTATTTTTTTTAATCACTGGGTATGTCCAGACTAGTTTGCACGTATCTCAACTAATTTCTCAGGATCTTGGAACTACTGACCGAGGAAGAACCTCAATAGCCACTATCCACCCCTATTAGTACTTGTAAGGACTCGAACTCAAGAGCTTATAGAACCTCCTTTTGCTCTTTTACTATCAGGTCATTTAGTAATGGTTAATATTATAATTGTTCATGTGAAAAATAAAAAAAGATGACCCAATTTAACCTTTTCATTACATTTGATATTAACTCAACCCAATATAAATTAATCTTAATTAGGAATATACAGAGCTGCTATGTTGGAATCTTAGATGCATAAGTGTGTATTTAAAAAGAATTAATCACCTCTGCAAAATATGAACTGGTATTTTTCTGTGCATATATCTTTATCACAAAATGACAATTAGTACAATGTTAATTGTAACAGTCTCTGTCAGATGAATCTGGTTGAGGAATGTCAGAATTTAAACCTAATCATATACTATCATACAAGTGAAAAATAGAAGATAATAACTGAAGGAGACAAGTTCATGTTCAGAAACAAGACCAATAATAAAGTAATAATGAGATCACTGGTTTTGTTTAATTTCAAACTCCCACTTGGGTTGACTATGATTAATAATATTAATGGAGAAAGCATAATCAGCAATCAATTAGAACACATTCTCTCCATGTTTTAGTGTCTGGGAGATTTGTAATAAGTCCAAAACTTTACAGTCATTAAGTGCAGATAATTAGCTGGTGCAGATCCCAAGATCCCACGAACTCTTCTGTTAAACTAATCCTAATTGTTTTTACTTATCATAATAAGCTTTTTCTTTCTTTCTTTCATATATTAGCTTTCTTGCCACCCTCTGGCTCCTTTGTTCTAGAGAACCATTCTAGCTCCTTTGTTCTAGAGAACCAAAAATGAGATTCAACTGAGAGGAAGAAACTACCTGGAATTAGAGCCAAAAATGCAAACCCACTTGCTGTTTCTCTACTGTTACATTGGTCTCTCTCTTGTTTCTGCTGAGGGGGCTCAAACCATTGCAAATGATGAATTGTCAACCTTACTTGCCATAAAAGCCAGTCTCATTGATCCTTTAAATAAGCTCATGGACTGGACACTGCCAAGCAATGTGGTGGAGAACAAGTTTCTGCATTGTAACTGGACTGGAGTTTCATGTAACTCGAGAGGGTTTGTAGATAAGATTGACCTCTCGAATATGAATCTCAATGGCAGTGTTTCCGAAAGCATTCAAGGCTTGCGGAGACTTTCTTCTCTCAACATTTGCTGCAATGAGTTTACCTCATCGCTGCCGAAATCCTTGTCCAATCTTACTGCATTGAAGAGCTTTGATGTAAGTCAAAATAACTTCTTTGGTAGCTTCCCAACCGGTCTTGGAAAGGCGTCAGGATTGACTTCAGTTAATGCGTCAAGCAATAACTTCTCAGGCTTTCTCCCTGAGGATCTTGGCAATGCTACATCACTTGAAAGCTTGGATTTGAGAGGGGGATTTTTCGAAGGTCCGATTCCTACCTCTTTCAAGAATTTGCACAAACTGAAATTTCTAGGCCTTTCTGGTAATAATTTGACAGGAAAGATTCCACCAGAGCTTGGGCAGCTTTCTTCTTTGGAAACTACAATTCTTGGATACAATGAGTTTGAAGGAGAAATCCCGGAAGAGATTGGCAATCTTACCAACCTGCAGTATCTTGACTTGGCGGTTGGCAGTCTCAGTGGCCAGATTCCACCTACATTGGGTAGGTTGAAGCAACTTACAACAGTGTACCTGTATAACAACAATTTTACAGGAAGGATTCCTCCAGAACTTGGCAACAGTACATCTTTAGTGTTTCTGGATCTATCTGCTAATCAGATTTCTGGAAAGATACCGGTAGAGTTAGCAGAACTGAAGAATTTGCAGCTCTTGAATTTGATGTGCAACAAATTAACTGGTTTCATACCAGACAAGCTCGGTGAGTTGACCAAATTAGAGGTACTTGAGCTATGGAAGAATTCTTTGACAGGTTCTTTGCCAATGAAACTTGGGCAGAACTCACCTTTGCAATGGTTAGATGTGTCATCAAACTCATTGACAGGTGAAATTCCGCCAAGTTTGTGCAGCTCTGGCAATCTTACTAAGCTCATTCTCTTCAACAATTCCTTCTCCGGTATATTCCCAATCAGTTTGTCGATATGTAAGTCACTTGTACGTGTTCGAATGCAAAATAATCTTATTTCTGGGACAATTCCAGTTGGTTTGGGTAATCTCCCACTGCTTCAAAGGTTGGAATTGGCAAAGAACAATCTCACAGGCCAAATTCCAGAAGATTTTTCTCAGTCTACATCACTGTCTTTCATTGATGTTTCTTGGAACCACCTAGAATCATCTGTCCCATCTAGCATTCTCTCCATTCCAAATCTTCAAACATTCATGGCTTCCCACAACAATTTGCAAGGCAAGATCCCAAACCAGTTTCAAGATTGCCCATCTCTTTCGGTGCTTGATCTTTCAAGCAACAGTCTCTCCGGCGAAATCTCAGAAAGCATTGCTTCATGTGAGAAGCTGGTGACTCTAAACCTTAGAAACAACCAGCTCACTGGGGAAATTGCAAAATCAATCGCAAGAATGCCAACATTATCCATTCTTGACCTGTCCAACAATACTCTGGTTGGTAGGATTCCAGAAAATTTTGGAACCTCGCCAGCCCTGGAAATGCTCAACTTGTCTTACAACCAGCTTGAAGGTCCAGTGCCCTCAAATGGTATATTAACGACAATAAATCCTAATGATCTTATAGGCAATGCTGGTCTATGTGGTGGCGTACTCCCACCATGTTCCCAGAGACAGTCAGCAAGAACAGGGCAGTCAAGGAATAAGCATATCAATCATATCATTATCGGATTTGTCATCGGAGCTTTGGTGATAATAACTCTTGCCACTGCATTTTTCACTGGCAAATGGCTATATAAAAGATGGTACTTGTACAACAGTTTCTTTGATGATTTGTTCAAGAAGAGCTGCAGAGAATGGCCTTGGAGATTGATAGCATTCCAGAGGCTGAATTTCACAAGCAGTGATATACTATCTTGCATCAAGGAATCAAATATCATTGGCATGGGCGGAACTGGGATTGTTTACAAGGCTGAAGTTCATCGCCCACATATGATTGTGGCAGTTAAGAAGCTATGGAGATCTGATAATGACATCGAAAATGGTGATGATTTATTCGGAGAGGTGAGTCTCTTGGGAAGGCTTCGACACAGGAACATTGTACGACTACTAGGGTATCTTCACAATGAAACAGATGTAATGATGGTGTATGAGTACATGCCAAACGGGAGTCTTGGAGCAGCACTGCACGATAAAGAAGCTGGGAGGTTGTTGATCGACTGGGTTTCCCGGTATAACATAGCAGTTGGTGTGGCTCAAGGTCTAAACTATCTCCACCATGACTGTCAACCACCAGTCATCCACCGCGACATCAAGTCTAACAACATACTTCTTGATGCAAATCTTGAGGCAAGAATAGCAGATTTCGGTTTGGCAAGAATGATGGTTCACAAGAATGAGACAGTTTCAACGGTGGCTGGATCTTATGGCTACATTGCACCTGGTGAGTCGCATATTTATGATTTTCAGAATGTTTGTTTTCAGTTGTGTTAATATAGAAGCCATTGATCACATGACCTCGTATTTTTTGTTTAACAGAATACGGATACACTCTAAAGATTGATGAGAAGAGTGACATTTACAGTTTTGGCGTTGTCCTTCTGGAGCTTCTGACTGGGAAAATGCCTCTAGACCCAGCATTTGGAGAATCTATTGATATTGTTGAATGGGTTCTAAGGAAGCTCAAAAGCAACAGAACCCTAGTAGAAGCACTGGACCCAAGCATAGCAGGGCAGTGCAAACATGTTCAAGAAGAAATGCTTCTTGTCCTTCGAATAGCACTTCTTTGCACTGCAAAACTCCCCAAGGACAGACCATCCATGAGGGATATTATCACAATGCTCGGCGAAGCAAAGCCGAGAAGGAAAAGCATGTGCCACAATGGATCACACAATTCTAACAAAGAGAAGCAAATCTTCAGCAACTCACCAGTAGTAGGCCTTCTGTAGAGAGTTTCTTATGGCTGCTGTTCATTTCATGTAAACCTTTCCCTGCGAGTAAATTTGTGGTTTTGTACCATTAGTTCTGTTGCAGGCTGGAAGGGAAAGATTGTTGATATAAATGTTTATTCATCTTAAATAAGCAAGTTTCGAATTTCATTGCTGTAGGATGAATCCAGCTTTTGCCATTCCAGTTCCTGATTCTCAAGCTTAAGTTAAAACTACTAAGCTACTCCTTGCCTCTTCTCTTTTATCAACTACTATTGTTCCTCTCTGCTTCATGCCCGCAAGAGTTCAACCATTGTAAAGTTGGTAGTTTATTTCCCTGTTTAGTCCACAAATTGCTAAATTTGTGGTCTACCAATCAAGCATTTCCAATATATTTGCATGCTTAAAGAAAACTACAAGAGTTAAAGGGAAAAAGGAGTAACCTATAAGCAGTATGGGAGTTTCACACCTTTTAAGTGGAAGGACTCCCTCCATTTATAAGTCCAAGATCTCCTCAATACGTTTTCGATATGGGATTGGTTACATTCTCCTCCACCTAATCCTATGATGTCCTCGTTACAATGGGGCCCCCTTACCTACCCATCCACCTCACTCTTATGTGAACCCATAATCACACGTGAACACCCCTGCGTAGGTGCTTGGTGAGACATTGAAAAACGGATCGAGTCTACTCTGATATCACCTGTCACGAGCTGAGAGTTTTACACCTAAAAAGCTAACCTATTAGGTGGAAGGACTCTCATTTATAAGCTCAAGACCTCCCCAATACGCTTCCAATGTAGGATTCGTTACAATAGGCAACAAAGGCTTATTGGGTACTTCTTCATTCATAAAATTTCTAAAAGGGCCAGCACACAAGGTAAAAAGTACTCAAAACTTTTAATATGTTTCATTATATTGATGCTTAACCCTTATAAAGAATTTATAATTAATGGTTGAGAAGGAAAAAGAATCGAGCCTCTTCTCAACCCAGTACTACTCCCTATACAACTAGTTTACAACACTGCATTTTCTATGCTCGAAAAAGAATTTAAAAAGAAAAAACCTTAAATGAGCTGTAACTTAAGTATAAGATCTACATAACATCCACAGACTGACTGGCTAAGCTCATACGAGAGGTGAGGGCTTTCATCTCATACTCTGAAGAAGGTAGTAATGCTAGAGCTGGAAATTCCTTTCATCCTAGTTTGTTGCGTTCAGAAGAGGAGATCCTGATGCGTTTCCATTTTCAAGAAAGGCGCTAGAGAATGGCTGTAAATTCATTTAGAGAAAGAGAGAATGAGGCACAGTCAGTAAATTTGATGTATATCTGTAAGAAGTATACATTTTGCTAATAAATGGAAAATATTGTATGTCAATTAAAATGAACCATTCTCAGGTTTGGTACACTGTGTCGTTAGAAACGGTGACCAGGAAGAAACATATAAAAGTTATTAACTTGTCATGCCATGTTTCCAATGTCTAATTGGCTTATTTTACACACATTTTACAAGCATACAATTTAAGTTTAAAACACATACTTCTATGACTAACAAATTATTTGAAAATACCATGAATATTTCTGTCATGCAAACATACAAAATCCTCAAGTAGTAAATGTATAAGCACAATCAAACTAACATGCATTGCTTTTCCAAGTTACAATATTTTCTCATTTCCCCAGCAACCCCCCTGTACTTCTTTTACTAGGTTAACTGCCTTTACATGAGATGCAGAATAAACAGAAAACCAGAGTCAAGTTTTGTTTTATGTTACATTTATATGCCATATAAAGACAATTAACAATATATTTTGTATTTGATTCTTTTGATTAGGAATGATCAAGGCAAAGACATGCATACACTCCTACAAGAAAACACTCTTTTAAGTCAATTTATTTTTTTATATTTCTTGTTTGTAGTCACAAGTCAATACATAACTCTAATCAACAATAACGTAAACAAGAATTTATGCCATGAACAGATAAACAAATGAACCCCAAGGGTTAGAGTTGAATGGTTATGGCATTCAGTGCTCAACCAAGAGATTAAAGATTTAATCCCCTTAGGTTATTATACCCTCAAGTTCTTGACAGCTGTAAGGATCAAAAACAGTCTCTAGTTTCGACATTTGACAAACTCATAAGAAATGAACCTCCAGTATTTAATGCCATGAACAGCTAAACAAATTTAATACCAATGGTCTCCAAAAAGAGATTAGAGGTTTAAATCCCTTGAAAAGCTCCTACTTGGGATATCATATCTCAAAAGTCCTTGGATTGTCACGGCGTAAAGTCCAAAAGTAGTCTTCTTTTTCAAACTCGATAAACTCACACAAAAAGAACACGGATTTATAGGTTCAAAAAAGAAAAATAATAATGTTAAAAATGGTTACAATATACCTCTTTGTAATCAACTTTGGATAGGAAAAAAGGTTCTTTCTCTCGAACAACACCATTATCATCCATTATTCTTTCCAAATCCTGCTAAGCAAATGGAGAATGAGTCATTGCACTAATGTTATAATGGACAAGACAAGTTAGCTCAACAAGTCAAATTATCCTGCTAGTTCACTACCTTAATAACAGTGATAATAGCAGGTTCAACTGAACATTCAATATTATTATTTTCAAATTCATCTAAAAATCACTTAGAATTGCAAATGAAGATAAATTATGGAAATTGGATAGACCAGAGAAAGAATATAGGCAGAAGTCAAATTCAGAAGCCTTCTAGATATTCCCTCAATTTAATTAACTTTTAAAGTAACGGTTCATACCTTTCCAGTAAGGATCTCAAATTCAAGCAATTCCTCAACAATCTTTTCGAGAACACGACGATTTTTCTGAAGCATTTCCTTTGCTTTACAATATGCTAAATCATACATCTACAAACATAAATACACCAGTTACAGGAAATTCAGTAAATCAATCTTATAACAAATTTACAGTAACCTAAATGATGCCATCACTGGTGTTTACTTCATCAAATCAGAGCTAGGGCAAAAAAAGCAGTAAATATACCCTATCTAAATAAGGATACCTTTTCAACCTTGCAGGCCATCTCATACTCATGGTTGTTCCCCATGCTCATTGCTGAAACCTGTTTTAGAGAACAAAACTATCACTTGATTTGTATTTTTTAATAAGATAAATAATCATTTGATGATTTTCCTACAAACAGAAAGACTTGCACATGTATGCGCATTGTCTCTGAGCGATAATTACACATATTACACTAGTAGGCAACCTACCAACAAACTAGACACCACAATATGATAATCGTAGAATAAATTCCTTTGTTGATCAACATGTTAACTAAACCAATAAAGAAAGGTAAATACCGCATTACTAGAGTAGTAAATTGCAGGGCTGTCATCAGGTCCCCACCCATACTGAAGCACCATCCGTGTAGCTATCTGTAGCAACTTGTAAATAAGTAATCATGCATGTATGCTAATAATTAAATTTTCTAAATTCTCTCTACCATGAGCAGGATGATACCAACCTCCTGAGCCTGCATTAATTCTGAAGAAGAAAGAAAATTTTCTTCAGCAAAAGGAAGTAGCAGTTGAGCCGCAATATATGAACCAAAGCAAAATACAAGTTTCTTTTCAAGATACGATCTTGATTCTGCATTCCCACTCACAAAACCTTCATTTTTCACCTTTGAAATTTTTGTGCAACCAATTCCCTGAAGGGCAAATAAGTAGTCAGTCAGCACTACTCTGTGGATAATTCCCCATAGCAATTTTATTTGAACTATGATTCCACAAAATTGATTTTCCACCAGCTTCTGGGAGCAATCAGTGTAATAAGCATTTTTATGGAAGTGCACCAGAACTAGAACCAGGCAAATGACCCAATATAAATATATATGTGAAAAATATCAGAATTGTGAATTTTAAAGGACTTTATGTAAATAACAGTGGCATTTTCCTATTCCCCGAAGCGATTTGATCTGACCTATGATTCCAAAAAATTGATAACTGAAACGGCTTTGATGATTTCACTAGTTTCTGGAAGCAACAAATATGTATCTAGCATCTTAATTGTAAGTGTCACTGGAACGAGAATTGGACAAATGACCAAAACGAAATACATGCCAAAAGAAAATAGAGTAAAGGACAACCGTGAGCTCTCAGAGGCCTATGTATAGAAAAAAGTGTTATTTCCCCTCCAGGAAAAGAGGCCTAGACCTGAATTGATCATTAAGATTTTGTTAGAAGCCAAAAGAAAATTGTGTGAATGACAACTGTGAGTTCTCAGAGGGCTATGCATAGAGAAAAGTGGTATCTCCCCTCCAGGAAAAGAGGCCTGGGCCTGAATTGATCATTAAGATTTTGTTAGAAGCCACCGGAATCTGCCAGGGTTGTTTCACAAGTATCTCTACTATAATCACTTGAGAGAGTAATATACACAAGATATCCTGTAGAAGTATAAAACCTGAAGATATGGCAATGACTAACCTCCCATGAACATGGCTCAAGCCATAAGTTATCTACTACATCAAAGTTTGGTAACAGAAGTGCAATGAGACCACGACCAGCAGCCCAAACAGCATGTGGGAACTTAGTCTCCCTTGTCCACTGGCAGGAAAAAAAAAACTATTAATTGAGTCAAATTTACAAAATAAAAGAATCAGAGAACCTTAGGCATCAGAACAAAGAACCATCATGGAATGGTTTCTTACATCAAGTGGAGGATTTAGAAGTTCTACTCCATTGCTTATCTGACCATATGGTTCCATAAGATCAACCACATTCTGCAGATCCTCTTTAGTCAACGTTAATCCAAGATGATCCACTAGCACTCGGCTTATCTTCCTCACAATTTTAGTTTTCCGCACCCAGTTGGGGACAATACAACCAAATGTCTATGCATAAACAATAACAATCTCAAAATGCAGATAATTAATCATTTGGTCAAATCAAACTTCTAAGTACTGGCATTTGAATATCGATCTTGCACAGTTAACAGCATAATAAAAATTCAAGCAAAATTCGAAAGAAAGTTCAGTCAATTAGTTTCCTAGGACTTGAAAAGGGTTAATCATATTTATATTTTCCAGGCAGGATGCCATAATATTTGAATGGGCTATGTATCCAGCTCTTAGGTGAGGTTCAAGATTCCCTTCTTTATTAAATTTTTTATATTTATTCCACCAAAGAAACCAAAAATTTACAATTGTCATAGCCCACACCAAAGGAGAAGGAGAATATAAAATCAACCAAACCAGGATCCCAAATTGTATAAAAATACCTATCTTCTTTGTCTTCTTTTTGTCATTTGCTTTCACTTAATTATTACTACAATTATAGCTTTCTATAGGATTCCAACTCATAAAACAGCCCAGCCCTAGCATTTGGTAATTTGGTTGTTTATCAAAGCAATATTACCATATTCTCCAAGCCACACCAACAGTCTTCTTCTGACTGTAGTTAATGAAAATATAATGGACCTGACACAGGACCACAAACTCGCTCCATATCTTATACCTAGTTGATGCCACTAATTCAACCAAATAACTAAACCTACCGTTCTTTTTCTTTTTCCTCTTTTTCGATTTTTATAAGAAACTATGAGTTTGTATTAACAGTAAATAAAGGGAGATCTACAAAAGCGAACAAGATCTGGCCATAAAAAGGGCTAGCCTGTTAAATCAAAAAGATGTGAACATAAAAAGGACTAGCCAGTTAAATCACAAAGATCTGGCCACTCCTGAACCTCAGTTTCTAAATGGCCAAAGAAATTTTCTGTAATTTCTTACCGCAAACCAACTAGTATAACTCATAAGTTCATCTGTATCAAGAAATTTGCTCCTGAAAGCACTGCCTTCTAAGGCAACAGGAACAAGTTTTAATTCTACGGGCCGTAAAAGAGATGTCTTCTCAGCAACCTGAAGGGTCAATGCACAAAGAGAACATTAGTATAGAGTAAATTTGAACACAATAATCATAATAATTAATGATAACAGGAGAGGAAAACAGTAATGCACAATTGGTCGAGAATTTGGTCTAAAATAAACTGCTTTCAGAGTATAATGATGGGAAATTTTTTTTCTTTTTTTTTTTTTTTTCTTTTTTTTTTTTTTTTTTGGTATGGTAATTGGCCACCCCTTGGTACAACTCAAACTCAAGATTGGGGGGCACTTTCAACCATGCGCCCCTCTATCCATCTGGCCACAAGTAGGTGGTGATGATGGGAAATTCTAGATGGCAAAAGAGAGCACAAACATTCTGTAAATAAGCACATAAAAACAATAGTTAATGATGAAGAGATAACATCTGAAGTTCAAGCAACCAAAACCACATGATTAACAACAGATTAATAACATAGCATTTAAACATACATTAACAATTGTGCAGATATCTACCGTACGGCCAACAAGTTCAGATCTGAATAATAATTACATTCACACATGTATGGAATTACCTTTCTCCAGTCTACTAAATCAATAAGCTCATCATCCATGGTTTCTTTAGCAGCAAGGCGTAATATGCTCTCCCTTTCTCTTTGAGTTGGACTTTGGAGATGAAATACTCTATCCATTCGACCAGGCCGCTGTAATGCCTCATCAATTTGCTTGATATTTTTTGTAGTAGCCATCAAAACAACCCCATCTTGTTTCTCAAACCTGCAAAAAAGTATAAGGTAAACTGGGAGATAGACATCAACTGAATGCTTAATTACTCAACGTCAGAAGGACAAGAGTTGTGAAAGGTATGACAATCAAATCATAAGAATAGATAAACCGATGAAACCTTGTGATAATAAGTTAAAGAGTATATGCTAAAAAAAATTTAGAAACCCAGGTTAAAGTGCAAATTTTATCTTTTGTTTTTTGAACTATATTAAATTATAATTATAATTAAAAAAAAAAAAACCAGCTGCTGTGACAAGCACATAAATGACAGCCACAGCGCCAAAGGAACAACAACTAGCACTTCACTGTCACTCAATTGCCAGGGACGGCACCAAGACACAAACCAATTTGCGCTGTCACTGTCACACCATTGACAGCGACAGCGACAGCAGGGGCAACGATGAGACGCTGTCACTGCCAAGGCAGCGACTGATTTTAGAAGCCAAACATGAGCTCTGCCAACGATAGGCACTGTCACTGTCAAGGCAGCAACAGCACCGAGACCCCAACAGTAGTGCACTGTAGCTGCCACATAGACGACAGCAACAGTGCCGAGATATTACGCTATGTTTGCTGTCACTGTCACATATATGAAGGGACCGCCAACAATGGGCACTGTCACTGTTGAACTGCCGTATTATATGTTATATACTTCATTATAATATTACACCCAGGCATGCTAAGCAATTTGCTCAAAGCCAGCAGGTATGCCAATGAATAACAAGAGAAGATGAGTATTACCCATCAAGTTCCACAAGAAGTTGATTAATGAAGGATTCATGATCCTGCTGTTTAGTATGAATAAATTGACCACGAACACCAGCAAAGAGGTCAAAATCTTCCACAAATATAATCACAGGTGCCTGCAAATTCAAATATACAACACTCAGAAAATATTGGTCGCCACACAACTAATTTAATTCACTTCTTGTTTCAACATCAAATGAGACATTTTTCAGTCAACTTATATTTGATGTCAGACTTAAGATACATTAATTATTTCCTCTCATTTCAATTAACAAACCTTCACTTCAATTCAAGTTCTCTAAAGTAAAAACTGTTGACCGACTAACAGAAGTAAATTTATCTACATATTAGTACCCAAGTTACGAACCCTATAGAAAACTTTCGGTTCAGTCTCAGCTATCTTGGATCTAAGCAGAAGAGTCATATAAATACTTAATTTCTGGTATTGAAATAAATTTGACGGGAAAAAAAAAGAGAAAGAAGCTTATATATACCAAATCCCTAGCTGTTTGAAACAGCTCCCTAACATTTGATGCACTTTGGCCAACCCATAGTCCAGCTTCCAGCTCTTGAGCATTAACATTCACAACAGGCACCCTAGCTTCTGCAGCTATAGCCAGTGCTAGAGATGTCTTTCCAGTACCCCTCTCACCAACAATAAGAACTCCCTGCAAAATAGAATAAGCTACCTCAAAAACCAACCATACCACATTAAACATAAAAATCTAGACCTGGAGTGCAATACTTTTTTTCTGAAAACATGTAAGTAGTTACACTGTACAGCATAAGCTACCAGCTGAACTGGCATCAAAACCAATTTTGCAAAACCAGCTGTAGCAGATTAGACAACAACTTTTTCAGATCCTGTTTGTTCTAGTTAAAGAGCCTCAGCAAACATATAAGACATGAGGACAGACATTAAGAGAACAAATCATACCAAATATAATTAGGTAAAGGAAACACAATCATATCCATATAAGAACTTCAGAATAACATACCCGAGGGGCACGGGCACCCATTTCTTGGAATGCACCGGGATTCTGTAGAAATGCCACAACTTCATTGATTTCCTCTCTCATAGACTCAATACTAGAAAAGTCCTTCAACGGGATTGGAGGATTCTTCACTCTCTGCAGACCAGCCATGATTGTGAAATTTGTTTGATCAAATAATTTAAATATTATAAATCTATATTAAGAGACCTAGAGTGTAGTATGAACCTTCATTCGGTCAAAAGCAGTTCTTATGGGATCAATGCCAGCCTTTTTCTTCCGTTTGATTCTTCGCACCCTAAACTTAAAGTAGGCTTTCTGCAAGACAGAAACGATATCTATAATCAGTCAGCTGCACCTAAAAAAAAGACTGATCAATAGAATGCACTACGATGCAATTAAGCTAACCAAGTCATCCCTTCAAACACCAAAGTTTATGTTCCATGAGCAGTAAGGATCATTTAATGAATTCAATTAGTAATATACAAGCAATATAATCTCTTTCCATGCAGTTAATCCACATGAGAAACATCCAGACAAATGTTGCTTAAGTTATACTGTTATGAAACCGTTGCTTAAAAAAATCAGTTTATCATTTTACTAAAAATAAATTTAGGATGAATTTGCTGGGATGTGGAAGGTTCTTTGGCATTCATCTTGGGCAAATCTCCATTTCACCATAATTACTGCATGATTACTCAGGTTGATTAAGAACTTCAGAAAGAAACATTCCCTGGTGAGAAACATAACTTCAATTTTTTTATACAGATGTCAGTCAGAGAAAGGTTTTAAACATCAAAACTTTAGGAACTCTCCAGAATAAAACAAACCATCCTCCAATCTTACAGATTATACATCACAAAAACTCTACCATAACCAATAGACCTATTAGTCAATATTAGAATAAGTCTTTAGATGAAGAAAAAACAGAGTAGTACCAATCTGCGAAATTTCCGCATGTTTGGATTTCTACGCAAAGGTCCAAAACCAAGAAGTATTGGAATTTTTCTCTTCATGAACCGCAAGACATGAAACACAACAAATCCATATGTAGCACTTCTAATGAGGAACCAAAGAAACCACTTAAATTCATCTGTCTTTCTAGAGTTAAAGTTAATTTCGGCTTTAGATTGCCATTCCAAGTACCATGTTGAGCCAACAGATTGATCAATATACTCTGGCCATGCCATCCCCAACCGCATCCTCAACTGTAATTTGAATGGCAACAACAATCAGAAAAATAGATAAAGAAAGAAATATAAGGAACAAATAAGATTAAAAGCTAAGTACGTGTCTAAGTGAGGAACCATATCATGAGTTATACCGGGTAAGGAATGATAAGCTCAAGGAGAGGAAACACAATCAACATCATTAAGTCATCATTTGTATTTCTAATATTCTCAGAAATCCAATGTCTCCAAGTTGATACAGTTCTTGACTTCCGAACTCCATTAAAGCACTGATGAACCAGCCTCACTGCCAACATGAACTGTTGACCAAAATCCAACTCTGATAAGGGAATCCACATCAGCTGAATGCTAGTTGGAATATCACAGGCAAGCATTTTCATGTAGAGTCCATCAAACCCGCCAAAATTCTCAAATAGCATTTCAAACTCCTGCAATAAGAATTATATTAGAAACATAAGAATGATAGCTCATAAGGTGATATAGAGCAGATAATATACAAGTACAACCTTAAGGTCAACATATAATTCCTTATCATCCCCTTTTAGTGCAATATACATGGCACCCCAGTCATGCCTGATTCTGGCATTGTCTACTAGCTTTTTGGACACAGCATAAGGAACAGCCATTGGATCCATTTCCCACCTGTCTTTCTCTTCATTGTACCATGTATTTGAGACCACTCTATCTCGATCCAGAAGAATACGTTCCTGGAATGACAAAATAGTAAATGGTTAATAAAATAAAACCACCAAAAGAAATTAATATCAGACACAAATGAATGCTTTTGACATTAGCCCAAAAAACACTGTCAACAGGAAAAAAAAAAAAATTGTCTGACTGAATACTATCAATAAGCTAAAGAGAAAACATAAAGCAGATATTATCATTACTACTTTAAGAAACCATGGGCAAAATCTCTAGGTGAGTTGCAGATGCTTCAAGTAAATTGGACTTAATTTGTTCGTCCAAATTGGCATTCCTTCGTGGCAAACTAGGTCATATAACATAGAAAATTTCATTACTGTTTACCTGTGTTTGCGCCACATACTGTTTACCAAATTCAACATTTTCTAATAAGCTCCTTTTTAGGTCTGCTTTAGCCTCTTCACGCCATGTCTTCCAACCATGGTACAAATGGAGGCCAATGGCTTTAGGAACCACAATTTCTTTATCACCAAACATCCATTTCAACTCAACTTCTGGAAATCCCTTCACAACCTCATCTTCAGGTGTTTTTACAACAGAACGATTTTCATTGCCAAATTTTTTCATATCTCTTCTTATTCGAGCCTCCAGATCCCTCTGCAGCTCCCTTGAGTCTTCAAGACACTGTTTAATACGAACAGCAAAATCAGTTGAATCCTGATCAAATAAAGGTCCAATATCTTCAATTTCGACAACACTAGGCAAAATCATTTGCTCCAAGTGTTTTCTTTGTGCAGTCTCCAATTCTTTCTGAATTTCAGACCTTAAAAGCTTTGTAAAAGAGTTCTTCTCCTGACTGAAACCACATAAACCATGCTCACATAAGGAAAAGAAACTCCAGAAAGCACTAGAGGAGATACACATATATACCCTGATTTTCAATCAAGCAAGACTCTAGAAGGACTAATACACTGATACCAGTTCATGATGATCGAAGTCCAATACTGAAAAATAACAAAAGATAAATAAATAAAGTCTTCAGTTTCACAATATTCACAGAGTCATTCATGATATAAAAATTCCAAATGCAAGACACACACAAAGATACCATAAATTAAAACATAAAGCAATGTAAACTCCCTAGAACACATACTGATCAGAGTTTACAGCTCAAAATCGCTCAATCTCATTTTAACCATTACAAATGCTCCATCTCATTAATAGAACTACAACACAATCAAGCCAAATGGAAACCTATGAGGCCATAATTATATTTCATACAACTATATCTTAAACAACGCCACTAAAAGAAAAACCCCTCGAAAGCAAAATACTGAATATCATCAAATTTTACCTTTCAATGCTCTTTCTCCTCATTTCACGAATAAACCTCTCAACTAAATCCACACACTCTCTCTCAATAAAACTAATCTCCCTCACCCCAACACTGAATGCTAATGTCTCTCTCCTCAAAATCGCATCCTCTATCTCGCCAATTCTCTCCCATGCGTCCCCATACTCCCTGTCCATCCTCCCAATTCTCTCCAACTTCTCTGCCCTTTTCTCCCCTTTTGCCTTCTCAGCCTCTCTCTGAACCTTCGAAACTTCATCCACAATCTCCTCTGTTCGCTTCATTAACTCTTCCTTCTCGCTTTTGAGTTCCTTCAATTCCTTATACAATCCACCCATAATCTCATCTTGCAATTCATCTTTTCTCACCTTCACCGCCTTCAACGCCAATTTCGCACCTTCTATGCCCCCATTTCCTCTTCTAACCTCCTCTATAACCCTCAACAAACTCGATACCGTCTCCAACAATCTTCTCGTACAGTCTGAGTACTCATGATCCTTTGATTTCAACACCACCGCAATTTCCTTCCCTTTATCTTTTTTATTCAAAATCTTTTCAGTCGCTACCGGGGCAGCAACTGCCGGAACCTTAAATGAAACAACCGGAGAGAAACTAACAGCAATACAAAATATCGTATACACTATACACTTGGTAACAGAAACAACTGATTCTGCGCTTCCATTTGAAGTTCTGGAGGCTTCTAGACTCTTTATTTCCTTTCCCTGGCAACATTGCGGGGCTCTGGATGTCTCCGGAGAGCTGAATTTGAAGAAACTACGGGCAAATGGAAAGAATTGAGGGGTTTTGCATGAAAAAATTCGGACTTTGGAGCGCAGTTTCGGAGAGAGTTGGCGAAATGTGGGGGTTGGCTGCGGCGGAGAGAAGTGGGAAGCGAACGGAGAGGGAAGTGAGGAAGAAATGAAAATAGAGTCCATGGGAGAAGGAAGCTAGGGGAGGCGCGTGGATAAAAAGGTGAGGGGAAAGTTGGGGATCATTTTAGAAATTTGGTGAAGATTTTCTCGGGGAAGACTGAAACGGAGAAGTTCTGAGAATTAGAGAGGTTTAGGAGTGAAGATGAAGAGTGACTGGTGATGGGTCAGGTTTTGAACTGGACCGGATAATACGAAGTTGGGTATGTTCAGGCACTGGGACAATCCTACTGGCCCGGTAACAGTAGTGCACAGTAGGTTATAAACCGGTAGTTTTCTTTGTTTAAAAAAAAAAAAAAAAATTGAAGAGGAGTGATCATCTTAACTTACACACAACTCAATTAATCTCTAAAATCTTAAAATTATTGATCATGTAATCAAGAAAAAATTCGAACTCAAGACTTTTTGAGTGAAAAATTCTCATCAAAATACTCAATCATCCAAAGATAGTTACGACCCGTTGTCCTTACTATTCTATTATCTTTCTTATTAATCCCTACTTTTATATTTTATTTTTGTAATAAGTTTTTTATGTAAACCCCCATTTGTTTAAGCTTTTGTGAGCACCCGCTTGTTTCAGAAATTCAATTTTAATCCCTATGAGTTTAGCTCTCAATAGCGAGTACCTGTTACTTTTGAAAATCCACCTAACACCCATTTTTTTACGAATCATTAGGGATGCGTTTGGTTTAGTATTTTGGATAGGATTTTAGGGATAGTATTGGGTTATTGGATAGGGGAGTATTACGAGGTAAATTTTAAAAATTTGTGAAAAAGCCCTTAGGTTTACTAATTTAACTAAAGACCCTAACATATAAAATGACAAAAACACCCCTACCACCTACAGTGTCCGATTCCGGCCACCACCGCGGACCGGAATCGAAAATTTCTGCTTACGGCACAAACCGATCGACGTGCTGTAACACGCCGCCAGCTGGCCTTTTCCGCCGTATCTAGCTCGCCATGGTGGCCGCGATGGCGGAAAAGGCCAAACGAGGGCCATCTTTGGCCGCTACCGATCGCAAAGATGTGGCCGTCGTTTTCGGTCAACGATGGCCAAGATTTTTCCGTCGTTGACCGTCAACGACGGCCATTTCTTTCCGTCGTTACCGACGGCCTATCCGCGGTGGATCTCGGCCTCTTAAAAGGCCATACGGTGGTGAACTTCCTTCCGCCTTACTCGGCCTGGTTAGGTTGTCAGACAGATTCCGCATCACCGGACAAGGCCTTGCTAATCTGACAAGTTGGGAGCTTGATGGGGGTGTTTTTGTTAATTTTTAAACTTTTTTTCAGGGGGTATTTAGTGAAATTAATAACCTTATGGGGTTAAAAATAATTAAAAAAATAGGGTAATATTTCTGGAATAGTGTGCCAAACATTATTTAGAGAATAGGATCCAGAATAGGGATAAAAATATTAAGCCAAACATGCAATAGGTTATTCTATTTAACTTTGAAGGAAATAACGTTTATACTATTCACCCAAATTTGATTAATCTAACATTCAAATACGTCAACAATGTTGAAAGGTTAACATATTTTTTAGAGGTTGGATTTAATGAAATATTTGATAAATTTAAAGGTTAAATTGATTATATTTTTGAAATCAGTAGGTGCTCACTATAAAAAAAAAAGAAAAAGGGAAAACACAGTAACACATGAAGGTTAAAAGGTCGTATTTTTGAAACCAATGAATGCTCACTTAAAAATGATCAAACAAATAAGTGTTAATGTCGCAATTTTGAGACCAACGGATACTCACTAAAAAGGCCAAACATACAGGGCTTTATTAAAAAAAAAAAATTGATATAAATAAATTAAAAGAGAAATTCAGGGAGGGTGAAATGTAATACTATATTGAAAGAGTGATTGAAGTGATATAAAAGAAGAAGAAAGGGGCCTGTTAATTTATGATTCAAAAACTATAATCCTATTCAAATTTTTAATATGTATTTTAATATTTTTTATATTTAAAAATGTGTTTAATATAAAATTTAAAAACTGTTTTAAGATTAAAAACTATAGAAACTTTGAAAACATCTTTTAATCGTTTTCTAATTTTACATTAGTTTTTATTCGAAAACTGTTTTTGAAAAACATTTTTACTCATTTTTATAAAACACATTTTCATAAAATTTGTTATATCCCTCGTTTTCAAAAACAAAAACAAAAAAATTATATTTAAATTCTATATCAAACAGATCATTGGTGTTCCTAATATAAGAAACCAAGTTAGGATTCTAACTTTGTATCCCAAACCATGTGTAACGATTAGGTTAGATCTCCTTGATTATAAACTGATGAGATATGTTCAACTTACGACGTGTTTGGGAGCCTTTGTACAAACAAGTATTTTATGGAGAACCGACAAAGGAATTCAATTAATAACTTGCTATTTTGATTATTTAAAGCAACTCGATGAATTTTGTAAATCGTTTTAGGAAAACACAATGCCCATAGATTTAACTTATCAAACTTTTACAATGTCATGTTTGGTTGGCCATGGATTAGTTGTACCTACCATTTCTTTTTTGGGGTCAATATCAGCAATGCAGTTTGTCCAACAATAAACCTAATATGAATTAGAGAGCCATGACACAAATCAAACCTAGACAAACAAAATGTTGAATTGAATCGTACAAGTCTCTAGGGGGGAGTTGTTACTCATTTTCGTCCGTTTTATTTTCCAATTATTTCTTCCCCACAATTTCAAAGACACTAATACCATATCAAAGCATATTATCATATCACAATGGTCTTTGTTATTTCTAAAACCTTATGGGAGATTTTTGTATTATATCATACTTCAATGGTCTATGCCTTTAACTTTAATATAATTATTACATGAGCTATTCACATTAAACAAAAATAAATGTCAACATGAAAATTTCAAGAATAGCGGGATGAAGACCTATTTTTAGGGAAAAGGCCATAGTAATAGTTATTTATTTTGTTATTTTAACTTGGTTAAAATGTAAATGTTATGATAAGTAACATGTTATATAGATTAAGGATGTCACATTTTACATTATAACATGGATGTGCACATCACATATAGTGATTTTAATTATGAAGTATTTGTCTGAGCTTATGAAAATTAGGTTATAAGTAACAAGCTAATTTTAGTTTATAAGCATTTGAAATTTTAAGCAATTACGTGTTTGATTAAAATACTTATAAGTGATTGATAAGTAGTTGACGTGTTTGGTAAAATGTGGCTTATAAGTACATTTTATTATAAAATGACTAAAAATGGTACTACATTAAACAAGGGTATACTATAGAATTTTAAAATTAAACAAGGATAATGTGGTAATATACTTGGTCAAACTAGATTATAAAACATAGTGTTTATCAGCCAAAAAACAAAGAAAAAAAGTACCTCTCCCCAACTTTTTTTTTAATTTTTTTATTTTTGCGTATAAGCAAACAAATATGTCAACTTAATTTTAGAGCTTATAAGCTAGTTTGACCAGCTTATAAGCTTAGACAATAATCTAAAAAGTTAGATAAGTCAGTAAAAATAAAATAAATTCTTTAGGTTTTAAAATGATTCAGTGGAAGAATGTTTGTAAGAAAAACCTAAAATTTTCATTATTGATCTATTTTAAGCTATCATGTGCCTCGACTTGGTCGTCATTTATTAACGAGCAAGCAATAATTGTTGTCTAAGATTTGATCTCTTCGAGTAAGTCGTGATCACGTAGATTTAAGGTTAAATTCAAATAAATAAATAAATATTTAACATTTAGTTTACACATTTAACGGCCAAATTTGACATAAAGGAGTGTATGTGGTAGTTTTCGAAGTTAGTGGTGAGTTTGTGATGTTTTGGGAGTGAGAAACAATTACCTGATTAGATATTTATAAAAGATTAAACGACATGCTCCCACCTAACAACTGCGAATCGCCAAATTCCACCTGTAATTTCATAAATTTCAAATTCCTACCCTTAATTTAACATAAAATTATTTAATATAACAATCAAATGATAAAATGATCATTTGTTGGGAGAGAAAGAAGAGGAAGGATCCAAAAAACTCCCTCAACTCAATCTTTTCACCTTTTGCTTTCCATCATCTTTGCCAACATCATCATCGACCATTTTCCGATCCTTTCCGGTGGTTGTGTCTGCCTAGAGGTGGAAAAATGGGCCGGGTTAGGCGGGCTAACCCTAACCCGGCCCGTAAAAAAGAGGGCTCAAACCGGCCCGCCTTCATGGCGGGCGGGTTAGGCCAACCTCCGACCAACCCGAACAAGGGCAAGGGCGGGCGGGTTACACAATGGTAACCCGGCGGCCCGCCGGGTTGCTAATTTGTCCTCTTTGCAAGAGGCCCGCAACCCGGCGGGTTGGCCCAAAAAAAAAAAAAAAAAAAAATTGTAAATATTTTTTGTTTTTTTCAATTACACTTTTACCCTTGAAATCTAGCCGTTGGAGGGGTCTTTTTCGTCATTTTCTTTCCCTATTTTTTTCTATAAATTGGACCTAAACTCTCATATTTTTCTCACAACTCAAATTCTCTCATTTTCTCATATTCTCTATTCTCTCAACTCTCAAGTCTCAATTATTCATTTATTCTCTTAATATTTTTGTTATCAATTTGCTCTTATTTTAATTTTTATTAGGTTTTGCAATTTTCAATTCATATTTCCAATTTCCATATTCCAAATCTCTTTCTTTAATTTTTATTTCTTCTACATCATTTTTTTTTTCAACTACAAGTCTACAATGGATAGATATTTCTCTCCCATCAATTTCAATGAGGAAGAAAACTATTATCCTAGTCCTAGTCCCGTGATTTTACTATGAATGCAGGAGATTCAAATAGTCCCGCTGTCCCAATCCCAGTCTCAGAATCCGATACACCTCAAAATATGCCGTCGATTCCAACAGCGCCCGGTGGTTCTAGAAGTCGTCCTCGTAATCGTCGTCCTCGTCCAACTTCATCTCAAGGTAGGCGGGATCATCAATGCTAAGTCGAGCACAGACACACATCAGCATTTGGGCACATTTAGCAGTCTGAGAATCCGATACACCTCAAAATATGCCGATTCCAACAGCTGCTATGGTTCTAAGTCGTCCCTCGTAATCGCCCCGTCCCAACTTCATCTCAAGCCGAGGCGGATCATCAACCTCCGCCGAAATAAAGCGAAAACAGACAGAGACTGACGCTTCGGGGAGCATTTCACAAGTTTTACGAGATAGAAAATGGCGTTCAAGTCAAGAAAGCAAGATGCAAATATTGTGCAAATGTTTATAAAGCGATTCGTAATGGTACTAGTACTTTAAAAAGGCATGCTAATAAACATATTAATCAACATGGAAATAGAGAAAGCAATCAAACTCAAATAACTAATATGGGTACTACTTGGCTTTATAATTGATGTATATAGGGAACAGCTTAGCTTTATATATTCTTGCATCGATCAACCTATTAATATGGCGAAGATAAATATTTTGAAAGATTTGTTCAAAATTCATTTTTTCCAGGATTTAAAAGTTATTCTAAAGCGCAACTAGAAATGATTTAATAAAATTGTTTAAAAAAATGAAATTAGAATTAAAAAAATAAATTTCATACTTGTCATATTAGTGTGGCTTTAATCTGATATTTGGAGTGGTAGAGCTAAACAAGATTATATTTGTGTGACTAGTCATTATTTTGATAATGAATTTAAATTAAATAAATCTTTATTAGGATTTAGATTAATGGATGTGGATCATAGTGGTTTAGAAATCTATAATAAAATTATTGAAGTTTTAGAAGATTATGATATTATTGATAAAATGATAAGTTTAACTTTAGATAATGCAAGTTCTAATAGTAAAGCTATAGAATTTTTTTCAAAATAATTATCTTTTATATAATAATTTGAAGTTTTTTCACCAACGTTGTACATGTCATGTTATTAATTTAATTGTGAAAAGTGGTATGAAAACAATTAAAAAAAATATTGATAGAATTAGGGAATCTTTAGCTTGGATTATTAGTAGTAATAAAAGAAATGCTGAATTTCAAGAAGCTTGTATAAAATCAAATATGTCTCCTAGAACTTTTGCATTAGATATGTCTGTTAGATGGAATAGTACTTATTTAATGCTTGATTCATGTTTACCTTATGCTAATATAATTAGTTATTTTGTAGCAAATAATAGAGGTCCTCATCATTTGGTAGAAAATGATTGGAAGATAGCTAAAGTATTTCATTCTTTTCTCAAATGTTTTTACCAAGCCACTTTACAACTTTCTGGTGTGTATTATCCTACTAGTCCATTGGTAATACATGCAATTATAAAAATTTCCGAGTTATTTACAAAAAACAAAGATGATGAAATTTTACATGCACCAATAAAGGCAATGGAAAATTTTTTTTTGAAATATTGGAGACCCGTTCCTTTTCTTTATTGTTTAGGTGTTATATTTGATCATAGAATTAAATTAGCACGTTTAGAAAATGGTCTTGACAATTTAAGTGAAAATTTACAAAACGAATCATATGTCAATCAAATAGGAGAGGTAAAAAATAGTCTTTTCGAAGTATATTTCCAATATGAAAACTGGTATGGGAACCCGCAGTTTCCCAAAGAGGCGAAATATCCAGAGAAGCTGAGAAGAAACAAATGAAGACTTATTCTCTTGGAATGCACTGAATAGGCCGAAGAGGACCCGAGTCCGAAGCACAACCTCCTCTTCAGAAGCACCACCACCAACAACTAATATCTTTGTCCTCCATGGAGTCGCGAGTAATGAACTTCAACAATATTTGGCAACCCCCAGAAATGTTTTCAACAGGTCACTTTGATCTCTTAGAGTATTGGAGAGCCGGAAAATGTATTTTTCCGGATATTATCAAGACTTGCCTTGGATGTTTTCGCTGTTCCTGTCTCAACCGTTTCATCCGAACAAACATTTAGTGCAAGTGGAAGGATTTTAAATGAAAGGAGGACTAAACTTGCTCAAAAAATGATTGAAGTCCTCACATATCTTCGAGATTGGGAACGATCGCGCCATCAAGATCAATACGAGGTTATCGACAATGCTTTAGTAGAATCATTTCAATTTTGTAATATAGATGATACGATGAGGGAGGTCCTAGTGAACCACCCCCAATTTAGTTGTTTTGTAAAATGTAATTTGTAAATTAATTGTCAATTATTGCACTCTTTTTTTCTTTACCAAGTTTTTCTCTCATTGGGTTTTTCTTGGTGAGGTTTTTAACGAGGCAATAATTGTTGTAATTTCTTATTTTATTTTTTGATAAATGAATAAGTCTAATTTTTCTTATATTACAATTTTATTGTATTAAAATTGAATTAATATTTGAATTAATATTTGAAATGTTAACAAAAAAAAAAATTGAATTGAATTGAATTATTGATATTTGAAAAGTTAACTAAAAACAATTATATTTATAATTATTTATTTGAAAAGTTAAATTAAAAAAACAAAAAAAACACAAAAAAAATCGGGCTAACCGGCCGGACCGTGCCTAACCCGACGGGTTAGTTAGTGTGGACGGGCGGGCACCACCACTCTCCCTAAATTGGTGGGCCTAACCTCGGCTGCCTTTGTTGGCGGGCGGGTTGAGCCCAGCCCGCCAAAGCATGTAACCCGCCGCGGGCGGCCGGCCGGGCCGGGTTACTTTTCCACCTTTATGTCTGCCCAGCCACTGGTCCGACTTGCCTAGCCTAGATGTAGCCTTGACTATCCATCTCCCTCTCGTATTTACCCATTTTTTTCTCTTCCCACGTGACTTTCGCCTTTGCCGTGAGTGCATCACACCAGCCGCCTGATTTAGGCGTCGTTAGACAACCCCATCACCACTCACCAAATCCCCTATCATCCCCACCCACGATAAACCCTCATTTGTTGACCACTGCACATCTAAGGTTCACGTGATTTTGACATTTTTTGGTCGATTCCGGCAACTGAAATCCTTCCTGTCAACGCCATTCACCTCACCGGTCTCCCCTCACAAAAACCCCTTCTATCCCCTGACAAACGTTTGGTCGTCGGTTGCCATCTGTCACTTCCCCATCTCTTTGCGCAACAATTGGGTTTGGGTTGGTTTGGAGCCTTCGTTTGGAATTCGATTTGCTAGGTTTTTGTTGTGTTTTTGAGTGAATTTGATTTGTTGATTGGTTGGGGGTTTTTTCCAAATGTTTTCCCGTTGCCAGCGGTTGATTTTCCTTACCACTATCGTCGCCTACGACCTACTTGACGTATTGTCCCAACCAACTCCCAGCCAGCTCTACACGCACAACTAACCAAGGGTAATTAGGTAATAACACCCTCTAGTCATTGACGGTGTTCAATTAAGGGTGAAAATCTGAAATTTATGAAACTAGGGGTGAAAATCTGCCAATTCTTGATAGTTAGGGTGGGAGCATGTCGTTTACTCTTTATAAAATTAAAATCTTAATGAGGGTAGATGATATTTTATATTTTTAATAAGTTTATATTATAGAAAAAGGTTGAGCATGTGAAGTGCACTTAACATTATGTCAGCCTACTTTATATTAAATTAAATTGCATTTGATAAGAATTTTTCTAAATTTGGAATTCAAATTAGATTTAAATAACCATAAATCCATTAATCGAATGTCAAATAATATTAACTTAAAATTTCCATAAATAAGTATAATACAATTTTAAAAATCTTACATAACTTTAAATTGAAGAAAAAGCAAAAAATAGTTGATAATTTAAAAAAAGAAATTAATTTCCATTAAAAAATAATAATCATATAATTAATAAATAAATGGAATTTAAATCTAAACTTAAAAAAAAAAAAAACAAAACAAAAACACTTAGAAAGAGTTACCAAAACCCGACCAAACAAACAAATACAAGACGAATCTTCGTTTTCTTAACAAAAATTTCTCTTTCCCAAGTTTTGTTCACTGTAAGAAAAATATTAAAAATAAAAATTTTCCCTCCTCTGACTTCTCAGCCGAGTCGACTCACTCTGCCTCGCTCAAATCCCTAGTCTCCTCTCTCTGTCTCTCCGGTGAGTTCATACTTTCAGTCAAACTCGCACTCCTATTTTCGGTATTTATTTACTTATTTATATATTTATTTATTTTAGTTGTAGTCCTCTTTTTGATTCATGTTTTTCGTACGGAGTTTAATTTCGTGTAGTTGAAGTCTATGAAACTGTCGTCTTATTCTTCTGATGGATTTGTTGCTGTGATTTTGTTTTATGTGGATCTGTTGAAGTTAATGTTAATGGTTTTAGCGGGAGCAAAGTGGAGTATATGGTAATTGGTGTTTTTTAATTAGGGTTTAGGAGGTAGTTTGTTATGCTTTTGAAAGCGGATTGGGGTTTTGTTTCCAGAAGTGTGCATTGCTTTTGAAAGCAACAAGTGGGAAATTTTATTTACTAATAAAAGTGAATGGTTTCTGTTAGTAGCAGGAAAGTTGCTGGGATTGTGTTATTTTGACTAATAGAGATATGTATTTACTGTAGTTTAGTGGTTTATATATGGTTGCATTTTGTTTCGTGAAGTTTAGAGGCATTTCCATGTGTTTTCAGATTAAGTGTTGCAGTTTCTTTAATGAGTTGGTTCACGAATGTGTGAAGTTTAACTCGGATTTATTGGTTGGTCTGTTAAAACTTTAAAATTTCGTAGTTTTTTATGGTAGTGTTCATGAAAAATTTAAGAGCCAGTTAAACTAGCTGATATTGTCATGGCATTTTGGAATTGACATGGCTTGAGAATGTTTTCTTGTGCGTTATAAGCATTGTGGTTCTGTCTTTCACTTCTATGTCTTATCCACATTGACTAGTGTAGCTTTATCTGAGTGTTGCTAACAGTTTAGCCATGTAAAGGAGTAGCTTCACATCTTAGAACCTTAATTGACCAATCCAGAATGTGATTCACAAATTTTCTTGTTTCCTAGCTAAAAACAAAAAAGAAGCTTTCTGTAATTCTTAGAAACAGAAAAATGGCTTCAATTTGATTTACTAGTATAAGAAGACATACAAATGAACATGTGATGGTTCATGGGCTGGAATAAGATAATGGTTAGCTTGCAGAATAAATCGGGTATGGCAAGGATACCTACGGTGTCTAGTGACCTGGCTTGGACAGCCTAGGGATTCTCCAGTGAGTGGTTTCCAAGGATCAGGAAAATTATGGAAAAATGTGAATTTTCTGTACCCAGTTTGGGTATTGATTGAGATAGCAGACCCTTATTTATCTATGTTTTAGAAATGATGGCTCATGAATCCTTGAATCCTCTTACAACAATGAGAAGGAGAGAAAGAGCAACTCATCTCATTGTGGGTGGACTACATATATCATAACCACTTTGCAAGGACGTTTCTATTGAACAATAATAACTCATTGGAGGACCAATGACACAAATTAGTTCACCTTGTGATTAGAAACACGGAAATTTGGGGAAAGGGGAGAACCGTGACATTTGAACATGTATGCCTTGAATTAATTGGCAGTGCCTTATACACTAGGCCTTTTTATTTTTCGTGTTCTTGGGCCTAATTTAACTAAAAAAGGGATAAAAATCCAGGTCTCGAATAATTTGGGACCTTCCTAGGTCTTACTCAGAATCAGACCTAGACCTAGACCTAGCATCCTTGCCCCACCTTAGGTGAACCTTGTGTTGGGTCTAATGATTAGCACTTGAGTCGTGGTTTTGTCCATTTCTAGTGGAATTCATTTTCATGCATAAACTTTGCTTCAGAAAATGTAAAACGACATTTATCTTGGTTATGATAGAATTCACTCCCTTTGCCTTTTTTCCTTCAAAAAAGTGTTGTATTTTTATTTTATTTTTACTTCAAATAACTTCTCGCAGGAACATAAGAAAGGTAGCATTTTACATGATCCATTCCTTTGGATCTTGGCCATTGCTAATCCATCCTTCTTCCATACCCATCCAAGGGTGAGACATCAGCCAATGAGCACCAAAGTAGCTTGGAAAAACTACTCCAGGTATGAACGTGAAAATGCATTGAATTTTGAGGATTTTTTTTCAATTGAGAAGAAACAAATAAATATCATTTGATCGAAAATGAATTGAACTTTGAGTAAACAAGCAATTTGTCTATTCTTTATATGATGAGAAACTGAATTACTTGAGACGAAAGTTTACAAGAGAAAGGTGAACCATGATTTTATTTTTAAAACAGAAAGAAGACACTTACAAATACAATCAACTATTGTCAAAGATAAAAAAAAAAAAAAAAATTTCTGAAAATAAAAACATGTCAAACTGGGAAAGTCACCTTAATAGGATTGTTTGGTACTTATAATACATTAATATGATGGTAAAGCGTAAAATGGCTATTATTATTGTTTATATTTATAAGAAACTGAAATGATTTAATTTGTAACTAAGAGGCGTCTTAAAGTGTGCAAAGTGATGGTGAAATTTTTATGTAATAATGCTTTATGAGGTTTGGAGTAGTGGATGGCTTAGGAGTCAATATCAGGATCAAATTTACTAATAAAAAACATACAAAAGTTGAATTGATCTAATGTTGAGGGTGAATTCAATGGCGAACTTTAACTTGTCGTAATGCTAACACGTCAAGAGCAAAGTTTGTTTTGCAACTTGCTGGACCCACCTGCCTCATTAAATAAAAAGGACTTATTTTGGAAGGAAACAAAAAGCAACAGCATGAATCCACAGAAATACTGAAATTGGTGTGTAGCCTGACCTCATCTTAAGCGTTACTGATTCTCTTTTCCTTTTAAAACTTGCTTTTTGACATCATCCCGATTTTCAATTATTTTTTTTCCCTTGGAGTTGTTTGCTGTTCATCCAAATTCTATATTTTGTAGGTGAGTTATAGATCAAAGCAATTTACATCATTAGAATTTTCTCGTTCTTTGGTGAAATTTGATTTGTTTTGCTTGTAGAATATATTTGCTTCTAGAAATTTCCATTCATTTTTTTTATTGTCATTTTTTTTCTTTTTGAGGGTTGACAGGGTTCATCTTGATGTTTTCCTTTTATCTATTTTTTGATAGGAAACAAATAATTTTTTCTTGATTTATTAAATGTACCTTCTTAGGTGCCATTTATCGTTTTCATTTTTGAATTCTAAGATTTTGACATCATCAATACTCTTAATCGTATTGTTTTTTTTTTTTTTTTTAATGATTTTTTTATTAATTTTTTGATTTGATGAGGTTGAAGATGCCAATTTTTGTTTCATTGATGATTATATATGCATTGCTTTCACCTTTCATCACGTGGAAGGCTTTGTTTTTTTCAACGAAATGCTTCTAACTTTTCACTTATATATATATATATATATATATATATATATATATATATATTAAAGAATTCTTATGTATGCTATCTTGGGTGGGTGCACTTGCCGCAAGTGGTGCCTAAAGCTAACTTTTATATTTTCATTTGGAAACTTTCTCAAATTACTATTTTAGGGTTAAAGAGTTCAATAATACACAATTTGATGGCTATTATAAATTCAAACACCTTTATTAATATTTTTGATGGCTACTATTGTTGGCCTTAAAATTTCAATATGATTTACAGCTTTTGTAAAATTAGTAAAGAATGTTGAATGTTTTATATTTAATTGAGTAAGTCGGATGGTAGGTGTAGCACTCAATTAACTATAATTTCTTTTCTGATATGGGAAATGTATAGTTGATTCCCCTTTTCTCCTTTTGGTTTATTCATATATGCTAACATGTTCAGATGCAATTGGATTGTTAAAAGATGTAACATTTTGGCCTACATTTAAAATGATGCAATCTAAACTGTGGATATGGATATATATAGATGTAAAATATGGAATATAATCAACTGATTTAACTGAGGTGACTTAACATTTATTATCATATTTACATACTGTTGGTTAAGTAATAAAAAACGACGTTTGCAAGACGGATGGTAAATTGGAATTCGGTTATCCTTGTTAATTTATATTGTGTACATGTAGAAGAAATGGTCGTGTTGGTTTATATTTTTGGATGCTTTTTTTTTTTTTCCAAAGTCTCAATAAATGCTTCAATATTTATTTGTCCAAATCGTGGCATTTTTTTAGTGTCCTTCAATCAGTGTTATAATTGGTTTCATTTTGGTTGTCCTGTGTGTTTCATCTGACAAAGGATATTAAGTGATTAAGATATGCCTTTCTATTTTTTCGCCAGACACTGTTTGGAGGGTTGCTTCTTTTGTTGATGTGACTTTATTAAGAGATGGAGGACAAACATGAGGAAGTGGAGGATATCGAGAGTGCTTCTGGTGACTCTTTCATTGCTGACTCAGATGATGATGCACCATCAACTTCCGGACAAGATGATGAATTGCATATTGAGGCTAGTTGATAAATATGTTTTTTTTTTTCTTCATAGTTACACTTTTTATTTTTGTTTGGCAGATTATTAAGAACTATTGTTTATGTGATATATTGATGTTCTAATTCTGACTTGCTGTTGGACCTCTTTTTGCACTTTTGTTTTATTTTCCATCTTTTTTCTGCAGGAACATTTGACTGAGGAAGAAATAGAAGAGCTAGTTGCTGACTTTTTGGAAGTTGAGAGTAAGGTATTATATATCATTGTTTGAATTTGACTTCTATTGGGTATTTTACTTTGATAGTTTTCTCATGCTCTTTTTAGGCTGCAGAAGCTCAGGAAGCACTTGAACCCGAGTCCCTTGCCAAAGTGGAGGGTGAGGTTAGAGAGGAGTTCGCACAAAATCTCCATGAGGATGCTGTTAGTTTTCTTCCCCTATCTCCCTCTTTTGAATCTTGTGGCCAGGGCCTATTACTGACTTTTTTAGTTGACTACAGTTGGAGGTGGCTGTTGAAGATGAAATGACTGCTTATAGAGAGCAGTGGGAAGCAGTGCTGGACGAACTTGAAACAGAGAGTGCTCACTTGTTGGTCTGCTTCTTTCTTCAGTTTTGAGTAAAATTTTTGGTTCTCAATGTGTATTTTATGCTTGCATACATTTTGAGAAATTTTTTTAATTTTTTCTTGCAAAATCAACATTTTGTTTAAATCTACTTTTGTTAACTAATAAGGCCCCAACTATGCGGCTTTCTGTGTCTTTTTTATTTCTTTTGAGGGAATTGAAAAGGGGATTTTGAAGTTTGTTATGCACTATTTCTTATTCTATTGCTTCTTTTATGTTGAGTCAAGATTGTCTTTCCTCAAGAAACTTGGTTTGTTATTAGTCACTTGTTGGATTTTAAATTGTGGATTTGGTTAAGCTTAAAGTAAATCCTGCATTTCGCTTCATTTAAGTATTTCGGTCGCATTTTTTGTTTTTAATATGCCAGAGATTCTTTTCTGAGGAATGAATTTAGTCTTGCACTGGTTGATAGCTGCCATTTAGGACATTGAAATTTAACCAGAAATGTGCACAGATCTATTGAGTGTTTCAAATTTTTTTTGCTTAGCCTGTGTCCTCCAAGATGTCCATGTTTGATGAGAAATGTTCTTTTTTTCCCTTTTTGTCTCCATTTGTTTAGTGGCATACTTACTCGATGAATAGCTTATTTGGTCACACATTTAATGAAAATTATTATAGAAAGAGACATTCATAATGTTTCTGGTGCAATTTTTTTTTTAATGCTTTCCCAGTAGTCTTTGAAAAATGTAATTAAATTATAATTTGTTTTGCTTTTATGCAGGAACAACTTGATGGGGCTGGTATTGAGTTACCAAGCCTATATAAGTGGATCGAAAATCAGGCTCCTAATGGTTGCTGCACTGAAGCTTGGAAAAAAAGAGCACACTGGGTAGGATCTCAGGTGCCTAGTGAAATGAACAAGTCGATAACTGATGCCGAGGAGTATCTTCAAACCCAAAGGCCTGTAAGAAGGTATGATCCTGCCTTGGCATTATGCATTGTTCAGGTGCATCTGTTTTCTTTTTCATATGAATATACATTTGTGGGTTCAGGCGACATGGTAAACTATTGGAGGAGGGTGCCAGTGGATTTTTACAGAAAAAACTTGCTAATGATGATAGCAAGGAGGCTGTAACAGAAACTAGAGACCTCGACTGGAGCTCTGTGAACAAAATATTTTCTGGTGATGTTTCTGATGAGTGTAAATTTGGTGGCAAGCATTGGGCTTCTGTGTACTTGGCCAGTAATCCACAGCAAGCTGCTGCAATGGGACTCAAATTTCCTGGAGTTGATGAGGTGACTGATTTTGGTTTTAATTGATCATTTGCTACCTTATGACATGATTGCCTTCTGCATTTTGGCCCAAACTTTGATGTTACTGCCAAATGTCATGGCATCTTGGTTTTACCTACTTGTGACTACTCATTCAGCAAAGTTTATAATCTAACTTATTTTATAGACTGTTGTAGATTCCAGAGAGTGTGTTTAGTTTTGAACAATATTTGAAGTCAGTGAAGTCCCATAGCTGATGGTTAAGAGTAGATGGGAGTTATTTTGTGCCACCTAACTCTCATTGGTTGTTGCCCATGAATTAAGAAGTTTTCTGGTCTATGATTCTGCTACTAATATTTATGAGTTTGTCTATCAAGCTTTTGGCCTTGTGGGTTTTGTGCAACTTGGTGCTATCGGTTTTAATGCTTTGTTTTAAATCAGTTTGAAAAATGAAATTTTCAGGTGGAGGAGATCGAAGACATTGACGACAATTCCAATGATCCATTTGTTGCAGATGCCATAGCTAATGAAAGAGAATTGGTTCTTTCTGAAGAGCAAAGAAAAAATTTTAGAAAGGTATGTCAGTATCCATTTGACTAACGGTTTTATTTGCCGTTTCCTGAAAATTAAAAATATCAGTCATGGAAGTGTTGCTTCTGTCTCATTTGAGAGCCATTTGGCTGAGAAATTCATCCATTTTTTGCTGCATGTTCAAAACCAAACACAAGTTCTGGAAAAAGTGGGATTTAAATCCACTATGAGTAAACTTCTTAAAATAGAGAGTTGTGTATTTGTCCATGTTTTGGGGGGGTGGGTGATAGGAGTATATTAAGTGAAAATGTCATTTTTTAAATTAAGGCAGTTTTTATAAGAAACACAATGATGCAGTATCGAGACGATGTGATTGGAATAACTTTTTGGGTCTATTTATGATCACTCTCATAATAATTAATGGTTGAGTTTTCTGTTAACAACTGTTTAGACACAAGTTTTAAAGTTCATTTGACTGTATCTTTGTATATTTGAAGGTCAAAGAGGAAGATGATGCAAATATCGATCGCAAGCTTCAACTACATTTGAAAACGAAGGCGGCATCGAAAAAGATCAAAACAGGTATAATGCCTCTACCCATTGGTTCTTTTGTTCTATACAATTGGTGTAGCCTTAGTTAATTTATAAGAAATTTGTGAACTATCGGTTTTCAATAAAATTTTGCTGCTCAAAAAAAAAAAATAAAAAAAAAAAAAAAAAAAAAAATTAAGAAAATAAAGAAGAAGAGGAAAAATTTGTATAGCAATCTTGTATAATCGCAAGACTGATGCTGAGATAGGTTCTTAATTGATCTCTTTGTACATATATGTGACAGTTGTTTATCTTTTTGTCATGTTTATGATTTTCAAGTTTTACAGTTTACAGTATTCAGACCAGTAGCACCTATTATGGATGTGTCATTTATTAAAGAGTTAAGGCCTTAAGTTGCATTGTTTAAGAGTGTCATACTTTATTACATGGGTTTCTCACATGCTGTGGACATGGATACGTTTCTCAATTAGAGGAGGTAATGTTAGGTGTCAAGCCTTGAATAGCTTAACCTTCCTCCTTTGTGATATCTATGTACTTTTTTCTGTTATTGAATTAGGGAGCTACTCAGAAAGAAGTTTTTTCTGTTGATGGTGTGGTTGAAAGTAATTCAGATGAGCCCCGGCCTTTTGTTGATTCTTCTAATTGTCTTCCAAGCAATAAATCTCAAGAAGATGAGGAAGGCATGCCTGACAAAAACAATGAGGTTAAAAGTTCCGGAACTTCAGATAATTTTGACAAGGCAAGGCCAATTAGTAATGGCACTTCTTCAATGTCGGATTCTGCTTTGCCTGATTCCACTGAATTAAGAGGGTCCAAGCGTTCCAATGAGAGTGAGGAGCCAAATGGTGATATAAAACGGATTCGGCCTATTATCATAGATTGTGATGAAGAAGCTAATGTGATGAATGATAAATCTGTTTGCATCAAATTGGAAGATCAATCTGTCTTGCATGAAGATGCTAACGTTTCTGTCACTGCTGACCCTCTTCCTTCCCAGAGTTCGTATGAAAAATTCTTTTGTACTGCCTGTCAAAAGGTGGCCTCCGAAGTTCACTCGCATCCGCTTATGAAAGTAATCATTTGCAAGGATTGTAAAAGCCTATTGGAACAGAAGATGCATTTGAAGGTATGGACTTAGTAGTTTTTGTACTTCTTAGTAGATTGATTCCTATAGACTATAAATTTGGGTGGTGGAATAATAATTATGTTGGTAATTATTTCATTTTCGAAAATCCAACTTTGAAGGAAGCACCATTTAGGGCATTAGATTTTACTAGAAAAACGTAAGAAAAATCTCAGAATTAAACTCTATTCTCATTTTCTGATGCATCTACATCTTGCTATTAGGATCAAGAAAGGATAATTGCCAAGAATCAAAGAAAAAGATATGATAGTGTCATCTGTATGTGTGTATGTATGTGTACTGAGTATGTATCTGTGTATAGTTTTCAATGGAAGTTCGCACCTGTATGTGTCTGACCTAGTGACTAGTGTTAATATTACTATGACTAGTGACTAGTGTTAATATTACTATGTGTACACCATAACCTGATTACGTTTGATGATTTAGTGAGATAGAATTTCTTTTGTGCGTTTATTCACCATGTGCTAAGGATAAAAGAAAAAATTTGCTGAGAAGCAGTAAAATGCATGATAAATTTGCTTTTTTTCCTTTTTTAATGTACATTCTGCTTACTAGAATGGGTTTCTAAAATTTGATGTAATCAAGTGTATAGAATTGAAACAAACATGCTTTTAACTTTCTTTTGATATTCACGAAGATCTTTAAGCTGTTGTAATTAGTACTTACATCTAATGACAACAGTATTTGTTGATTATTGCTCTGCTTGCTTGTTCTCTGGAAATCTTATTCCAGATGACCACTCTCCCAAATTGGTTTTCCTCCTGAAGACCTGTTTGCATTCTCCATTAGTAGCGTCATGCAAGCCAAATTCACAGGTTGGGAATACTGCTGATTGGGGTTTGGAAGTGGTGAAATGATTGAGGGGGGTTGTATATGGTCTGGTCATGATCATAATAACCAAGTTCAGCATTTTGTTATTGCAATTTTTTTAACTATTGTGGCCTTATTGTTTAGTTGTTTATTATTTTTGTTAATTTTATTAGTATGACACCATCTGCCTAATCTACTGAGTTCTAAAAAGGTTCATTTGGAATGTTTGTATTTGATAATCTGAATTCAGTATTTCATGTTGAAATTTGTATTGAATTAATTGATTATAGCAGGATGCTGACTGCTCTGAGTGTTTCTGTGGATGGTGTGGACGAAGCAATGATTTAATAAGTTGTAAGTCGTGCAAGGTATTGTTCTGTACCACTTGTGTGAAGAGGAATATTAGTGAAGCATGCTTGTCTGAGATTCAGGCCTCTTCCTGGCAATGTTGTTGCTGCTCTCCAAGTCTCCTGCAAAGATTGACCTTAGAATTCGAGAAAGCCATTGGTTCTGGAGACCTTACGGTTTCTAGCTCTGAAAGTGACTCAGAGAGTTCAGATGCCGACAGTAATCTCACAGTAGGGTATGATGATATTCCTCTGTGAACTGAGATAAGGATGTAATCTTTAATTGGTTTCATTGAATGGTTTTTGCTGACTGTATTTTCTATTGTTTTATGAAACTAAGATCAACTTTTAATTCCTTTGATTTTTCATTTATAACAAAATTGTTACAGATGCTACTGAACTGACTCTTTGACTATTAATTTAGTAACAAAGTTCTTTCGTAATGGACTTCTATGGGCTCCCTCACTTATTTCTATCTCTCTCCCTCTCAGCCGTAAGAGAAAGCAAAAGAAGAAAATTCGGAGGATTCTAGATGATGCTGAATTAGGAGAAGAAACCAAAAGAAAAATTGCAATTGAAAAGGTACCTTTAAATTGGTAGATTTGTTTAGTCCATGCTGATTTTTTGCAGAACCAAATAACATATTGTGGTCAAAATTTTTGTAGGAGCGCCAAGAGCGTCTAAAATCTTTGCAAGTGCAGTTTTCTGCCACATCTAATATGACAACCTCGGCAAGTTTTGAACGGGACTTGCCTGCTGCTGCTAGTACTGAAGTGCTTGGTGATGCTACTACTGGGTATATAGTGAATGTTGTGCGGGAGAAAGGTGAAGAAGCTGTGAGAATTCCACCAAGCATATCAGCTAAACTGAAAGCTCATCAGGTTTTCCTTTTATGCTTGTAGAGTATTTAATTATGAGCTTTTCTTTTATGCTTGTGTATAATTTAACACGAAATAATTGTCTGGAAATTGCTGTTTGGCTGATTCTTTTCGCTAATTGTATCATTATTTTGGGTAGGCCTGCTATCTCAAATTTTAATGATGTTACTGTATTATAGTTTTACTCTAGCTTTAGCACTGATGCTATATATAATGCATTTCGAACCTGCAAACTCTGGCAGTGTCTGTTTGTTAAAAAATTGAATTTGGGGCCGTTTGTGGGGGAAGTTTGAAGTTGGGATGTGAACCTTGAAGATATATAGCTTGTTTTTATTTTCTTGAAATTGTTGGCTGATGCTATCTGTTGCAATTATTTTATTTTATGACCTTGAAGGTGTTATGATGGAACTCTTTATTTATTATTGCAGGTAGTAGGGATAAGATTTATTTGGGAAAATATTGTACAGTCAATCAGAAAGGTGAAGTCTGGTGATAAAGGGCTTGGTTGCATTCTGGCTCATACAATGGGCCTTGGGAAAACATTCCAGGTATTACCTTTGGTATTTCTCTTGGATATTCTGTTTCTCTGCTCTCTATGAATAACTATATTTTCATTGTACAATGGACTTTGACATAACACTGTGTTCTCACCGTTGTGGTATGAGCTAGATATGCAAGAAAGCAAATATTTTCTGGATAGCTTTAGCATCATGTGGTGCTCCACACATATAGAACATTTTTGCTCTCTCAAAAAGGCAAAAACTTAGTGGAAGTGATATGTCCTCAGTCTTTTGTGGGTGATTTGGCAAGAAACTAATAGTTTATGTTTGAAGGAAAAGAGAGGAGGATATGAACTACCTATGGGATAGAATTTTCTTATTTGCTTCTACTAGTTTTAAAGAATTTTTGAGCTTCTTTGTTTTTCATAATACATCTGGATTGGGATGGGATGTAAAGTATGTATTGGGTTCTCTTCCATAATCTGTTACAGTGGTTTTGGGCTGATATAATATACCAAAAATGGAATTGTTTATGAGCTTTTGTTTTGCTATGTATACATATATGATACTCATTGAAGTGCTGTCTTGTTTTTAGTTTTGACCCTCTGGTTCACTCCTGTAAGCCTTGCACACTGTTCAAAATAATCTTTTCCAGTTTCCCAAAAGAAGAAAACAAAAAAATAAAAGAGAGAAGTTAATAACTGTGTTTTTTGTATGTTTAAGTTTTGATAATAATTTGTAGCATCTTTATGTGGCTTCTACATATTTTAATAGCTTGATGGATGTGTTTGCCTGATTTGTCAAAATATTTTTTCAGGTCATAGCCTTCTTGTACACGGCAATCAGAAGTATTGACTTGGGATTAAGAACTGCACTTATTGTCACCCCTGTAAATGTACTTCATAATTGGAGGCAGGAATTCATGAAGTGGAGGCCTACAGAGGTGAAACCTCTCCGTGTCTTCATGTTGGAAGATGTATCAAGGTCTAATTATGATTTTTTTTTTTTTGGTCATTTCTAACAAAAACTTGTATTGATCATGAGGGGCATTAGTTCCCTTTTCCAGGTTTACTGTTGAATTTCCTAATTCTGTGCATAGTGTTTCCCTTTTCCAGGTTTACTGTTGAATTTCCTAATTCTGTGTATAGTGTTGTCATATGATGCACATGTCCTGACTTTTATCTTTTCAAAATTTTGATTATACTCATTTTCTTATCAACTTGCCAAAGTTTTAATTTCCTCTATAAATATGGTTGCTGTTTAGTAGTGTTATTTAATGCTATCAGGTTGAATTTTAATGTCAAAACTACTCTGCTTTCTGTGATGAGGAAAATTGTGTCCACCAATGCAGTTTGGAAACTCAGGTTGTCTAATAAATGGATACAAGAATTCTTTTGGTACTGACTTCTGGATAGTGGGTTGAGAAGGATTGACTTTAGAGGTCTGTGCTCAATATCTAATGACTTGTCATCAAATTGGATGGTCAGTTTTCTTTGTTACCCGAAATCCCTTGATCTTACCTACATGCTCATTGAGTTCCAAACTGGGGGCTTGACTCTACAGCCTTTGTTGTCAAGAAACTTGTGGGATATAATTTCCCAAATAAGTGGCCCCAGGAAATTTGATTCATTTGAACCGTTGAACTTGTTGTTGAAACCTAGGGCTTCTACTACTAAGCACAGTCCTTCAGGTTACTTGGGTGGTTTATGCAATAGTTATTTAAATACGTAGGTGGAATGGGATCAAATGCATTGTAGCAAATGGGTAAGATGTCTTGAAGTAGGTTTCTTGGAAAAAGAAAATGTAGTTGAAATAGGATAGGTGTGAAATTTTTCTTGGATGTGCTTACAAAGCTATGCAGGCAGCAATATAGGAACATTCTTTTACTTTACTCTTTCTGGATTGTCCAGATTCTTTGAATTGTAAGAGAATTGTTGTCTTTGGTGGTTTTTGCAGTGAATTACAAATTCACTTGATCTGAACAGAAATAATGAAAAATGGAGGGATGTGATTTTGGGGATTAAAATTAGGAGATTTATGGGGTTGATCTGGTTTGTTTCGGATAATATGGTTGGGATCTTCTTATTGTTGGTTCTTTTGGTGGAGTGAGGTGCTAGCTGAGATGACTCCTTGCCTGTTGTGCATTATCTTGAGTTGTTATGGAGCACCATCAAGTATTTTGAGTAATGTGATATCATTTGTCATTGTGAACTTTGCAATGTTGATTTTTGAGTGGAAAATTAGACTAAAGGTTTTAGCTGTCTAGATATGTGGATGTTGGTGCTCTGGCCAGTGTAGTGGTTTTCATATTTTTCCCTACCTGTGGATGAAGATCATTTCGTAATATTGTTCAATTACCTAATTTTAAACATTGTATGAGAGATGGAGAAGGATGTCACTTTGAAGTTCTGCTGGAAAGCAGGAACGGAAGAAGACAATATAAGCTTTTCATATTGATTTAAGATTTAACTGTTCCATTTATTTTGTTTTAGCTGTATGGAATACATAGTTTTTCCTGTCAAAAATTGGATTCTAGTTTGATAGACATTATGGATTTTTGTTCCTAAACAATTGTCTTGCATCTCACTGTTTTCACTTCTATTTTTTTTATTGTTGCTTACCCTCTTGTTGATATGCTTACTGCTGTTATTACATTTTCCAGGGAGAGAAGAGCAGAATTACTTGCAAAGTGGAGGGCCAAGGGTGGTGTATTTATAATTGGCTATGCTGCTTTCCGGAACTTGTCCTTTGGAAAGCATGTGAAGGATAGGCAGATGGCTAGAGAAATTTGTCATGCCTTGCAGGTTCTTTTCAGTTTATAATGTCTTATATATAACATATTGATAATTTGATTCCAGGTAATTGGAGCTGAATTGAATCTATGTCTTCAGTTTAACTGTTACCAATAGAGGCACCTTTGGAATCTAAGATCTTGCTAAGTCTTTGATATAAACTAGTTTCTTTTTTTTTTTTTTTTTTTTAACATTATCAGTAAGAAATTCATTATCTCATAAGAACTTCTGTTTGATATAAAATTATGCTTTTGTGGCCTTGTCAGTGTTATATTTCAAATATTATCAATTATTTGCCAATAATTTCATGGTTTAGAGAAATATAAATCACTGATTTCTTCAGTGCCCTATTTGCTTTATATTTGTGGCAAAAATTGTTTCAATTAGCGAATTTTGCTTGTGTGATTCTAGAGTCTTGTGTTTCCTATAAAGAGAATTTAAATGTTTGTGGGGAAGAAAGAAGGTGAACATGTTGTGGAAATTTTGTGTTATGCCGTCTTTTTTATGTTCTTTGGTTGGAAAGGGATTCAATATTTTTTTTATGATGCTGGGGAGGAAGGTACTGAATTTTATGGGATAGGGTTTATTTCCTTGCTTTCTTTAAGTGTTGGTTTCTAATGGTTTGAAGGATACTCCAGTTTCTTATTTAGGAAAGTTGAGAGGTGGTAGTAGATGTTTCTGTTTTGGGTTGTCTTTTCGTGAATGTAGTGGGTCTTTTTTAGTGGACTGCTGCTCTACCTTTCTGTAATTTTTTTTTCTTTTATTATAGAACTTACTGTTTCTTATTGAAATTTAAAAAAAAAAAAAAAATGAATAATTGGAGAAAAACATGATTCTTGTATGATTGGTAGTTGAGATGTTTGGATGCTTGTTAGTAGGAATTTTCTGTATCATAATTTGCTTTTTTATTTTTTATTTTTGGGGTTATTTTATCCATAGTTTCATGCAATTCTCAGAAATCTTAAATATTTCTTATTTTGTGCCATGTGTTCTTTGTGATATTGCAATCCCTTAATAAAATTTTCTTTTCCTATTCTAGGATGGACCTGATATACTTGTTTGTGATGAGGCCCATATGATTAAGAACACCAGGGCTGACACAACTCAAGCCTTGAAACAAGTGAAATGCCAAAGAAGGATTGCCTTGACTGGATCACCTCTTCAAAACAATCTCATGGAATATTATTGCGTAAGTCTGCAATAAAGCTATGAATTCTGGTACATTAGTTTTTATTTCTTTTTTCTTATTATGATTTTTATTGGATTTATTGTGGAACAGATGGTTGATTTTGTAAGGGAAGGTTTCCTTGGTAGCAGTCATGAGTTTAGGAACCGGCAAGATTTCGTCACTGAATATTATTCTGATTGCTATATACTTTTTACTTGGATCGGTTTACCCCAATCATGCTTTTCTTGTGTGCAGCTTTCAGAATCCTATCGAAAATGGTCAGCATACTAATTCAACATCTGAAGATGTTAAAATTATGAATCAGAGGTCCCATATCCTCTATGAACAACTAAAAGGATTTGTCCAGAGAATGGACATGAATGTGGTGAAGAAGGACTTGCCACCAAAAACTGTCTTTGTAATAACCGTGAAGCTCTCTCCACTACAGAGGAAACTATACAAGAGATTTCTTGATTTGCATGGGTTTGCAAATGACAAAGTCTCTAATGAAAAGATAAGGAAGAGCTTTTTTGCTGGGTATCAGGCCTTAGCTCAGGTATTTTTCAAGGCTTCATCTTTATAAAGTTTTGCGCACCCACCTGTACATAGATATAAAAGGCAGGTGCATCTAAGCATATTTGTCTGAAGCATGTCATTGATCCATGCAACTAGTGTTATAGTTGGTAGCATTAGATTGGTATGGTTAAAAGTTTCGAGAGCCAATCTTAGTTTTAAGGAAGAAGAGAATGGAGAAGACAAATATATCCATACTTTTCTGATAAAAGTTTTGGAAAACTGGGGTTGTAAAATGTTGGACTTGGTTCATGTCATGTTAATATTTATATTTATGGAAAGTTAGAAGTTAAAACAATTAGGCTGCTGCATACAGGCATATGCTATATTGAATTCGAGATGTGGTAAGTGTCTTGATAAGATATCCATGCGGATACTACGCTTGTATGGATACCAGTACTAATAGAATGTGCATGCATCAGTATTGCAATTTGTCTGTGTTATTTAGATTTTGAGGAGCGCATGAAGATAATAAAATGAATCAATTACTTTTTGGTATAATTCACGTGACAATGCATTTCATATTATTTACATTTATCCTTCTTCGCATTTTCTTTTGATGGAAGTGTTTTTCATCCCTAGTAGATATGGAACCATCCTGGCATCTTACAATTGAAAAAAGAAGATAGGGGCTATCCGAGCCGTGAGGATGCTGAGGACAGTTCCAGCGATGAAAACCTAGATTATAATGTGGTGATAGGAGGTATTCTTCTAATTTTCCTTTGCTTTTCTGTAAAAGTTATGTATCGATATTGTGCCTTGAATGCTTTAGCTTTTGTGTTTATGGATTTCTATATTTAATTGACGTGGGGCAATATTTGAAATTGATAACTGGGGTTACTTGGCAGTCACACTTGGTGACCTTTAGAGTAAACAAAGCCAGACGGGCTGATTTAGTAGTGTGAGCATGATCTGTCATAAACTGTGCTTTAGAAGATGCTGTGAACTGTAAGGCTTCTTTTATGGGGTCATATAGAATAAAGAAAGTAAAGCAAACAAGTAAAGATGAAAAAAAGAGGATGGAAAATCAAAGAATCTCACAAAGTCCTCTCACAAGTCTTGCCAAGCATCTTACTGATATCATACCATTATGCAAAGAAAAATTACCCTTGAGTTTTCCAATACGTAGGCCATGTCTTACAGATGTGTTGAGGGCTTTAGCTGCTGATTTTTTGACCCGGATAATTGCTTAAGGGAACTATGGCATATTGTTTTCAAGAAGATTTAGACAACACACCTGTAGGCATCCGTAACCTAAATAATAATTCATATTGTCACTGATTTGGAATTTTTCCTTACATAATAATTTCTTGAGACTAATGTTTACAGTGCATGTAACCATCTGTCATATCATCATTGTTATAGAAATGTTATTGATTTCATGTTTTAATATTAATGCTTCATGATTAACAGAGAAGCCAAGGAATACAAATGATGTTCTGCAGGGAAAGAACGACGATGGCTTTTTTCAGCAGGTTTGAGTTTGGACAAATTTGATCATCAATTGTTAATTTGCTGTTTTACTTGTTTTGGGGTGAATAATTCTGTAGGAAGTTTCTGGTACTATGGTTTGTAACAGTGCCATTCTGTATGCTGCTGATATGTTATTTTTCTTTAAGGATAATGGATATTTATTTCTTAACAGGATTGGTGGAAAGATCTTCTGCGTGAACATACTTATAGAGAGCTCGACTACAGTGGCAAAATGGTTTTGCTGCTTGATATTCTAACCTCGTGTTCTGACATAGGTGATAAAGCATTGGTTTTTAGCCAGAGTATACCAACATTAGACCTCATAGAGCTGTATCTTTCAAAGTTAACTCGGTCAGGCAAACAAGGGAAGCTTTGGAAAAAGGGAAAGGATTGGTATAGGTGGGTATTTTTTTCTGCAGACTTTCACGCTGTATTCCATGTGGGAATGAAATTCTTTTGTAATTTTGATAAGCCTTTTTTCTTTTCTTGTAATCTGCTGGACAGGCTAGATGGGAGAACAGAGAGTTCTGAAAGGCAAAAGTTGGTAGAGAGATTTAATGAGCCCTTCAATAAAAGGGTGAAGTGTACATTAATTTCAACTAGAGCTGGATCTCTGGGGATAAATCTTCATGCTGCCAACCGGGTAATTATTGTTGATGGTTCCTGGAATCCGACATATGATCTTCAGGCCATATTTCGTGCTTGGAGGTATGTTTTTTTGTTTGTTGGGTATGCATTATGTGCTTGTGTATGGATTTTATATTTAATTTGGTTTAGAACTTAGGACTCATTATGCTTTTTCTGCTTCTGCAGGTACGGGCAAAAAAAGCCAGTTTTTGCTTACCGATTGATGGCACATGGAACTATGGAGGAGAAGATATACAAACGTCAGGTAACAGAAGAAGATTTTTCTATTATATTATAAGATTTCTGTTGTCTCATGAGGAGAATGCTTAAATAGGTCACGAAGGAGGGGCTTGCCGCAAGGGTGGTTGACAGACAACAAGTACATAGGACTATCTCTAAAGAAGAAATGTTACATCTCTTTGAATTTGGTGATGATGAAAACCCTGATCCTCTACCTGAAGTCTGTCAAGAAAATGGTCAAGAAAACAGTCAAACTACAACTTGCAAAATAGGAAATTCTCTGAAGCATAAGTTGCCTCTTTCTCATGGAAGCTGCCTTTCTGACAAGTTGATGGAAAGTTTACTTGGCAAGCATCATCCAAGGTAGTTTATTTCAAATGTAATTGACCCTGCATTTTTAATATTTCTTCAGCTTTTATTTGAAAGGTTTAATGTGTTATGTTACATTGTGATGGTTACTAGAGATGCACAGTCTGACTGTTCTTTCTCATTTAACGCGATTCTTGGTGATCAAATTTAAGTAGTATGGACCAAGTAAATCACCTATATAATGATTCAAAACTGATTAGAAATTTCTTGTTTATTGTTTTACTTAACCAATATCACATTCGAAACAATGTCTTTCATTTTCAGAATCGAGAGTCACTCTAGGTTTTCGTTATCATTATTTGTTAAGCAGTAATATTTTCTATTAGTAGGGTTATGGTCTACCTACTGTCTGAATATGAGCATTTCATTCTTGGTATTTAAAAAATCCATGACATGTCACATTGTTCATTACTTTGTTTGCTTAGGTGGATTGCCAATTACCATGAACATGAGACCCTTTTGCAAGAGAATGAAGAGGAAAGGCTTTCAAAGGAGGAACAAGACTTGGCCTGGGAAGTGTACAGGAGATCATTAGAATGGGAGGAAGTACAACGTGTACCACTTGATGAATCAGGACCAGAGCGAAAACCTGCTGTCACGTCAAATGTGGTTCCTCCTGCACCAGGGACCAGCGACACCACAATGCAACCCAGAGGCATTCTGAGGAGTCGTGTGGTGCTACGGAAATGCACTAATCTTTCTCATTTGCTTACTCTTAGAAGTCAGGGCACAAAAGTAGGTTGCAGCACAGTATGTGGAGAATGTGCTCAGGAAATACGGTGGGAGGATCTAAATAGGGATGGCAAACCAGCTAGGTGAAAAAAAAAAAAAAAAACAGGAGGCTTCCGCCAATTTGTTCATATTTTTGTTTTTAGCTGATGTAATTAGTTATTGATTGTACATTAAAGTTGCTGTAAGTTCAATATCCTTTTGAACAGAATACATTCTTTTTGGTAGGTCTGATCTCGTTGATACATAAGCATAGTGAATCATCATGTGTCAAGTCTTTTTTAATGAGAGGCAAGGAGAGAGGGATTTTCTCTTTTGTCATGAAGGGTTGAGGGATTTTAAAATGGCAGGAATTAGGCCTGTGTAAATTTGAACCATTCTAAGTTAATCAAGGAAAACGCATTTTTATTTGTTGTAATGTGATTTGAGTTAGGCTGATGGTTGTGCATCTCTCTTTTCATTCATGTCCATGCCAAAAGCTATGATAGTTTTAAAAATTTCTGAGGAAATCCATACTCATTACTATAACTCATATTCATAGTACATATTACTTGACCAACATTTTTATGTACAGAATCAGATAAAGGACTGCAGAGCAAACAAATTTTATACAGTGAGACAGATGCAGACTGCATTTGACAAATTGAGGGAGAGAGCATTCGTATCTTTGATAATGCACTCTGTTTAATGTCTTCAATTCACCTGCAAATTCTATACCAGCACTGAACTCCAACCCCTGCCAAGGTTTAATTCTTCCAATCAACATCCGCCCGTGCAGCTTAATTCGCACAAATGTAACAGAAGATTCTTTCATCCAGAGGTCGATGGCCAAACGTTTAAGGGAAGCACCTGCTACCCATGTAATTGTTGCCAGTTTGTGTTCTGGTCTACAGACACCTTAGATTATAACAGTAACAACCTTCTTACTCGTCTAAACGAAAAGCACCCTCCACATTGCGCTCAGTGCAATGTTCTAGACGACGACCCAGACTGAAACAAACTGTATAGCTAGGCCTAACCCTTGTACAGAATTACGATATACAGAAACGTGGGAAAGGTCCTCAAACATGAGAGCATTGATTGTATGCACGATGAAAGTGCTACCATCTTTCATCACCCACCCAATTATCCTTCTCTTTGGGTCCAGTTGGTCCTTCCTCACCATAAAGCTCCGTAGGAAACAAGTCAAAGAGGTTTTCCACTGAAAATCGAACAAAAAATGGAAGAAGATTGATTATCTTATCCAGCTCAGATCGTGAATCGTACACAATGGTTGGACCCCACTCTCTCATATACTGTAACCAACATGGTTCAGTGACAGCTCCATCCCCAAGATACTCAGCTGCAATAATCTGATACCTAGCGCTTGAATCGATTGAAAATTTACTTCGAGCACAATCATTCTTCGCTCCTATCCCTAGCTTCGATGACCCTTGAATGTATGTTCCAGGATGTGGAAAACTAGCATGCCCATGTTTAGATGAATACACAATTGGTTTATTCCCTTCAATAAACTCCAAGTTAAAAGCATCCACCCATCCACCGCCACTGTGCTCTGAAAAGTACACTTTCCAGAGTTCTCCAGAGAAGTTGTTCACGCGAAGGGTGAAGTGTTCCCAGTCACTCACATGTTCCCCTATCTTGGTCATTTCAATAGTCATTAACCCAATTTTGAGGGTGGCCGGTCCATTGAAGGGGCAAAAGACCCACATTGCTATATCCGTAAATGTTCCTCCTAATATTGGTTTGACATGAACATAAAGTTCTGCGCTCTCTAAGTTTCCCTTCTTGAGATAATTACTTGCTTCATCTTCCTCTGGTAAATCTATCCAAAATGCACCATCATTTTCCCCACCACAAGGCAAGTTTGAGCCCCTATAATCAATTTGTTCGCCTTTCTTCTTCCCATCTTGGTATAAGACTGCTCCATTTTTGAAAAACCATGGTACTGATGAGGGCATATACTCCTCATCAGGATGAAAGAACACAGTTGGTCCATAGTGCTTGATGAGTGCATGAATCTGGTTCAAATTTGGCATTGCATGCAGTGTGGGGTCAAGATTCTTCAAACAAGCAATATCTAGCTGTTCTTCAGACCTTAAGTAGGTACCACAATAGAATGTCCCGACAGAAATACCTCCAGCAAACATTCCTCTTATGCAGGGTCTATGGCTCCAGACTTGAAACGGGAACTTGGAATAATTTGAATCCATGCTAAGTATCACATCACAAGTTTCACAACTGTCTGTAAGATCTTCCCTGACACACCTAACTTCCTCATGCTCAGGCTCCTCTGGCGTGTTGGTAACCACAATGCCCATAGCCTTATAACCAACTGGTGGGTTTGGTAGCCAAAAGTAACCACAATGACCATATTGGGGATCCGTAGTCCAAATTAATGAGTAGTTAACAGGCTTACTTAGAGCTGGAAGATCTAGTAGTGAATTATCCAAATAACCAGCTTCCGTCTTAGAGGCAGCAGCATCACGAGCCACAAGAAGAGACCCTCTCAAAGGCTGATCGTTGGGCTGGCAATAGTGACCAAGACAGTCAAAGCCATCTGGGATTCCTACAGGTTTATAAAATGTGACACCGTTTTGCTTTTCCATGCAATAGATTGCAGCTCCAAATGCTCTCAAACTCAGTAACTTGGAAAACTTCCAACTCTCCTAAGTGTATTCTTCCGGTAGCAAAACCTCGGCCTGTAAAGATGATAAATCATTATTTCCCAAAGTTAAAATATAGTCAGGACATTTACAGGACTATACTACAGGACGAAAAGCAAAACATTAGTTAAGAAATCAGTGGAAGGATATATTCCTGGATTCTGTAAGCAATTAAAAGAAATATATTCTAATGTTGCGTAAGATTGAAGTTCACATTGCTCATAAGAAACCTTATAAAATGTGGTACTTCCAAGAATTCAAAATAAGTATACGCAACAGAAATATAAATTTGATCATATATCACAAGCTCAAAAGCAATCAAAAGTCTTCAGCTACCTGTCGAAGGTCATAGACAATGCAATAGTAAGAAAAGTAAAAAGGCCTCTGTCTAATACCATCCCAACCAATTTCTATCCATTGAAAAGAGGAACTCAAAATAGGTACTAAATAGTTGAACAAACACCAAACATAAACAATTCTCATTAAATTTTTGATTTATTCTATCAAGCAAAGAACAATTACTTTTCCATTTCTCATGCTCTAACCATAGAAAACTTCGAAAAAAATAATAATAATTAGATGCCATCATAGATAAAAGAGTATCGTCATAGTGTAAATTCCCACATTTCATTCAAGCTTCAATTTTCTAGGTGTTCTGACTTTCTACTTGTCTACAATTTAACCAAGTTGATGGATATTGAACAAATTTTTCTTGATTTAACAAAAAGTTCACATTGATCCATACCCAACTAATTAAATAAATCGATATATTTCAAGTAAAATGCCCTTGATCCATTAAATGTTATGCTTTCTAGTAACATAACAAGAAACCATTTCAATTTCCAGAGGTGCAAACTCCAGCAGAATTCCATACTGCTTTTTATTATAAAGAAGCAAATTCATGAACCAGAGCGTCAACAGAATCCAAAATGTTTAAAAAAAACTGTGCCACTTTAAGGATAATTCAGCAGGATCCATTGATTTACACAAAACAAAAGCCCCAAGTCAGTCAGGTCGGGAGGGACCACCAATAAAATTTATATACAAGAGAGAGAATGGATATCCACTGCATATTCTGATAAAAATTAATTTAAGGACCCATTCATCATCATCTTCATGATGATCATAACATCTGGAAAATGTAAAAACTAAAAAGAAAGATTATATGAAAATTAGAAGAATATCTGAAGATGAAAGAAACACTACCAGAAACCAATCCCCATATGAGCTATTTTCAAACAAAGATCATCATTTAAAATGTAACAAAATAAAAAATTTACAAATTAATAACCCCCAAAAAAATGTTTTTTTCCAGATAAAAAGGGAAAATAATAAACCAAAATTTCTACTTTGAAATAGAGGGGTGCATGTGCAAACCTGGTGGCCACTTTGGAAGTGGGTTAGGCAAAGAGAAAGGCTCTGGCTCGGGCGAGTTGTAATCAAACTCAGTGAGCCGGTTCCAGTAGAAGCACTCACAAGAAAACATTTTGATCACAAAAGCGTCTACAAAATTAGAAACCCAGCAAAACCCAGAAATTATTTTTCCAGAAGATGATATTTAACCAAGTCTCTCCAGCTCTATGCGCATAAAACTCAACACAGAAGAGAGAGAGTTTTAAAGTTAAGTAAAGAAAAAAGAAAAGAAAAAAGAATCCTCAACTCTCCCTTCAAAACTCTCACTCAACCAACATAAATTTGAGTGAAAGACAGAGAAAGAGAGAGAGAGGGGAAGAAAGAATAAGCTTTTGTTGAAAGATCAGGAATGATTAGCAACAAATAGAAAAGGGTTTTTTAATTTATCATAATTGGTTTGCTTTTCACGTAAAGAGAGAGAGAGAGAGAGAGAAAGCAGAGATATTTTTGTTTTTTATGGTGTGAAAGAATGATGGAGAGATGGTTTGGTTTACTAAACTTTCTTAAAAGGAGAAGGAGGGTTGAGTAAAAAGAGAGAAAAATGATCATCAATAAGTGAGGTAGATGAAGAGACCAAAGTAAAAGGTTTCTTCTACAACAATTCTATCACTCCCTTTCTTTCAAGTCACAACCACGCTCTCATTTTTATTATTATTTTTCAATTATTGTATGAGTAAACCACTTTTTCCCACCCAACAAGTTTTGAGATACCACTTTTTCCCCTAAAGTTTATATTCTGTTATTATCTAAAATATATTATACTTTTTCAGTCGACGTTTAACAAGTTAACAAGAGCCAGGATGAGAGATGTTTTATTGATTGGAGGCAGGTGGATCGAATAGTAGTGATCGATTGAATATTCACCGTTAGAATCAGTCAGAAATAAGCTAAGAACAAGAAATCTTAACTTTGCGATGGTTGACAATTGACGAGAAATCAGGTGCCGAAGTAAATAAAAAGGGTTTTGAAGAGAGGAGACTAAAGATTTAAATGGTGATCACAGAGAGAATTTTTGCCATTGAAATCAGCTTTGGGTAGTAACAAAATATAAACATAAGGGTGAGAAAGTGGTATTTTGAAACGTTTTGGGTGATAAAGTTATTAAGGCAAGCCTTGGGTGGGATAGACATTATAATCCCCATTTTATTTAAAAAATAAAATAAAATAAAATAAAGTGGGTTTTGCCCATACTCTCATTAATATGTTGCATGAATATCTTGTATTGTATTTTATTTATTTATTTATTTTGAGTGAAAACGAATGACGTGCTTCTCACGCGCACGCCTCTCAATATAAACCATGCCTTTAATTTAATTTTAAATGGATTTTGATTGAACTTTGAAGTCTAAAGAAAAGTGCCGTTGCTTACATTGAGACTTGAGTAGAAATATACTGTATTGGCAACCCTACAATAACTATTCTACACCCCTACATCAACCAATAGAATAATTCCAAAGAAATACTAAATCCAATCTCTTTCCTTCACGCTTATTATTTTAATCTATTATTTAAAAAAAAAAGCTTATTTTTATGAGTACAAGCTCTTACAATCAGAATAAGCTGCTATTCATTTATTATAAATCAATGAAAAAGACTGACATTTTGTATATTTTTAATTATTATTCTTATACAAAGTAGAATTTTTATTTTGATATAGATTTAATGTGAAAATATGACATTTTTATGTCATGAGATTAATGATTTATTTTTTCAAACTTAAGAAGTATTTTTATAAATCCAACGTACTTTTTTTCCATAAAAATATATATCATATGTTGACGTATGTCAGATCTAAACACATGATAGATAGATTATTAGAAGTATTATTCGCTTTGAGTCTTGAGGTCCGCACAATTTTGTTTTAAAAATATGCCTTTGGATGGTGAGAGTGTCCTTATACTATATAAGCGACCAAAGCTGTCGTCTCCTAACCAATTAGACACATGTAAGTATTGTTCGCTTTGGGTCATGAGGCTTACACGGTTTTGTCTTGAATACGCACTTCTAGGTGATGAATGTGTCTTTGTACTATCTAAGCGACCAATATTCTCGTCTCCTAACCGATATGGGAATTTGGCACCAACATCATATTTTAGGAAAAAAGTTAGCAAAACAATGGAATTGGTGAGAATGAAATAATCAAATAATTAGAAGCAAATAATAATAACTATAATAAGTTAAATATTGGAAAATCGGCATATTCCAGGATAATTTACCAAACACGACACAACCCGACAAGTTTTTATCCGAATATCCGATTCCTTCGAAGAACCAAACAAATAAAAGCATAATAAATGTTAAATATTACATATTCATGAGAGTTGTTTTGAAAGGAGGTGGATAATTTTGACTTATAATCTTCCGTAAATTAGGTTATCCTCCTATTAGAATTATTCTATTATTTATCCATCAAATTAAGCCGACTTTCCTACCAACTAATTAAATTATTCATATGCCCATTAAAATATATATATGTTTAAACAATTGGGTATATATCATGAGATATTTTTTAAGATAAAGATATAAATTAATTGTGAGATGGTTCATAGTTATAAACTACAATATTTTTAAACCTGACTCGGGTCAAGGGGCCAATTCCTGAGTTGACCAATCTAACTAGTTGGACCAATGTTTATTGTCATATAAAGTAGGTCCAGTAAACACGCCCTTACGATCTGAGAAGAAAACTGCAAAGCAAATAGGTAATGGTGATGACAATCATAGGCCAATCAAAGTTTGGAATGATGGGGGATAGTTGGCGGCGACACCAATTGGCAAACAATCGAAGTTTGGGATGACGAGGGTTTTTGTGTAGAGATGAAAGTGATGCTGATGGTGGTGTCATATGGTCTAGTTGGCATCGGAATTGTTGATTTTTGGTGACTCAGTTTGTCACTAGACCGGTTGGACCATGTAGCTCTTGTTCAACTGTCCTAATCATAGGTCAAAGCGGGTTAACTGCTAAAAACATTTTTTCCTTGTAACCAAGGCCAAGGCTTAAGCCCCGCAGTTCCTAGTTCAAGCTGGGAAGGGCGGACTTTTAAAACAATGATAAACGATAAACTACAATGTAATAAAATCACATAAAATTTATACATGTACCACTTTTTTTTTTATATTTAATATCAAATAAAAAGTCTACTTGTCCATATATATATATATAGATATAATAACATTTATCCAAGTCCATGAATACTAGTGTGATACAATGATCCACATAACCTAAGATGAAAATGATTGTTACATTTGTATTATATCTTTTTCTTCTTCTATGAATTGTCAATTGTAATGTTCAAATTATATTAAATTGGATCCACAACTTCCCCACCATATTATGTGTTTCAATCTTGGATGGAAATGTCAATATCAACTATTAAGATGACCTTTGAGCTTTTGTGGGGGTGGGTTTATTTTTTGATTCAATGAAAGTTGTAGAGCCGCTCCATTGGACTTCAAAATTTGAACACTTTATGCTAAGGACAAATCCATCCACAAATGTAGAATAGTAATACTAGTATATCTTGTTTGGATGGCCAGAAAGTTTTTGTCGGTACCAAGAAAAATATAGATACGTGGAGAAGAAATATGGTTTAAATGAATTGAAAGGGCACGTTTTCCATGAATTATTTTGCAAAAATATAAGTGTTTGGTGAGAAATGGCCCAATAAAGGGTTGCTTGTAAGTTCTGTCCAAGTAGTTGATAAATTAAGTTGGCCTCTTTTCTAATACAAAAATATAAAAAATTTGTGAATTACAAGAATTCTATTTTAAATAAATTGTTGGTAGTGGAAATATTTTTATGGTTATTGACAAACATTTTCTAATAGTTGATAACAAAAACTTTAGGGTATGGTTTTCAGTTTCTTTGCTTTGAAAATTGGGAAATTTGCTTTGGTTTACATTTTGGTAAAATTCAATCCCCCGAAATTAGAGGAAAGAGAATATGGGCCTGAATAATCCCAAGGGGTTGGCTTGAGCCCTAACGGTTAGGAAAGTTTGCTCTTTTCATTGACTTCTTAGATTCAAACCACCTTAGTGTCATTTATTCCATTTGCGACTTAGCTTGGAATATTGGGTTTGTTGGATGTTCAATGAACCCTTAAGATTAGTCGAGATATGCGTAAGTTGGCTCAGACACCTTAGTTCATCAAAGAAAAAAAAGAATATGGGCCTGAATATTAAATATTTTATTTTATTTTATATATTTTATTTTTCTCTTTTTTAAAACAAAAACAAAATTGTTCTAAATCAAGATTTTTAATACAAAATTATAAACATAAACTAATATTTGACATATTTAAGACCAACTCTACGATATGAACAAAATAAGTAGTAATTTAAAGGGTTTCATTGATTTTGGAAGTGATAAATTTCGTATTTTTCATTATTATTTTTTTACGTTTTTAGGTGAAAGATGTTGAAAACCTTTTTATTGAACAATGCTATGCTTATAATTGAGTCATACAATCAGACATACAATTAGGCAAAAAAACATAGGATATGATAGTTATTTTACATGAATTTTGTAAAAATTTTTGTCTAGTTGTATGATTCAATTGTAAGCATAACATTATTTTTTTATTTTTCACATTTTCCAAATACTAAACTCGTCTTTATTTTTCTATTTTTTTCAGTCATTTTCCAAAAGATTTTTTTTTTTTTAATTTTATAAAATTCATAGAAAAACACACACCAAGTGTATAAGCCCAAAATGAAGACAAATTATGAGGTACAAGTTAAGGTGATAAGCCTTTAAATAATGGCGGACAAATTTTAGTTGGAAGGATTAGGAGAAGAAGGTTGGGACATAGCCATAGGAGGTTTCGATGAATTTTGCCTTTTTTCCGGAAAGAAATTGAAGTTTCTGGTTGAGAAAACTTAATCAATACACAACAAAACAAAGAAGACAAGAGAAGAACAAACAAACCATTATTTCTAGCTGATGAACGTAAATTAAACACAACTTCAGCTCAAGAAGCTGAAGCTGCTCAACCGTGCATATCATAAAAAATATATTAATCTTATTGTATGAATGTATGGATAACATGAAATGTGTAGGATATCAAGGTGATGAAGAAATTTGTTGATGCTTGATTTTGACACCAACGACTTGCACGTGCAAAGGTGCTAAGCGGACTTAGAAATCACATGTGATAAGGAAACATGAAATGATACAATGAATAAGAAGCGATATTTAAAGTGGTTCGGATTCTCAAAAGCGAATCCTACGTCCATTGCTATTGTATTAATAGATGGGTAAAATCAGGTCGCGTGCAGCGACCTGAGTTATAAACTAGAGAGAGAGAGAGAGAGAGAGAGTGTGTGTGTGTGTATAAGCTATTTTAGACTAAGATTAACCAATCCCGCAAATGAGAGGGGTGTCCTCTATTTATAATGGGAGAGTTCAAGGTAATGATTATAAGTCTGCAAGTGGGTAGGTGTCGTGCAAATCTTTCTTTGCATCTCATTGGTGGTCTGCATGAGAAATATCCTCAAATTGCGTAGGGCTTGGGCAAGTGGCTAATTCCTAACCACTCACAATCTTGGCACTCACCTACTACACTGATAAGAACCATACCCCTTGCGTCACTGCAAGACGTGGCAGTGCCTGGACGGCACAAAACCTTCCTGAACCTTGATTGGCTCTTTCCGACGAGAGTCCACGTCAGCCCTAACTTTTTAGGCACAACAGAAGTCCCTTAGTTTTTAAGGTTTAAGGATTGAACCTTGCGAACTTCATAATTATGCCACGACTTGACTTGTCCTGAATGACGCTTGGTCGAGCTAACCGAGTTGCAAGGAGGTCGCAACACATGCCTCCATAAGTGACCTGAGGTGGCCTTTTTTCCACAAAGTCGATGACTTGGATCAGACCCCATTCAGTGCCGTACCGATGCGCTTCAAATATCATTTGTGGTCTATGACCTGATAATACTTAGCATATTTTTACCAAAGACAAGGAATTGCATTGTCTCATAATTGATACGCGACGAAGAGTGTTATGCCCAAACGACCTCTTCAGATGTTATCCGTTGTGCTTGATAGCTAATCCGTTTAATAAAATAATCTTTATTCTGACAGACGCGTCTAGTGCACAATAAGTGCCAGCCATGCGCATTAAATGCAAGTCATGCTGAAACGACATTCCATTTCAAGGCATTAAATGCGGATGAGGGCGCATTTAATGTGGAGGAGGTAATCGAGTTGTCGCTTGTTTATTCCAATGGAGGGAAGCATCAATTGACATTCTCGAAGCGTGGCGGTTACTTCTTCTCGCAGATTGGTGACACGTGGTTGCAATCAATGGCGAAACGTATTCCGTCCAAGCGTCACTTAACTTAGGGAAAATCAATCGTTGTTTCCTCCCCCTATAAAACCCGAGGCTCTCCTCAAGCATTGTCACAAAACTCATATTTCAGAGAAAGAACAAAGCTCTCACGAGTACAGTCTCCTTATTTTGCCAGTTGGTGCACACCTTTTGTTTATAGCAGGAAGTTCGTTCCCCACAACCAAGAGGTAAGGAGGATTTCTCCTTTACTTTTCTTTTCTGCTTAGTAGATAGCTTGTCTTGACGATAATGAGGGGTGTGAACTATTTGGTAAACCTTTGTGGTGCGTGTTTATGGGCAGTTGTGAGGAGAAGGCTTTTTCTTTCATAAAGAGAAGCATTTAGGGCACGAATCCTTGGGGGTGGTCCCCAAGGGTTTTTTTAAGGTTTTTCTAAGGTTTAAGGAAGGTACACTAGGGTTTCTTTTATTCTTCCACGCCTCGCGTACAAAATACTGTACGAAGACTGAGTTATTTCTGCATGTCGCCCCTTTTTTAGACTGCAGGAGTAATGGATGCCTCAGTGACCAAAACAAACAAAGAGATGAGCTTGTAGGCGTAGGACGCCCTAACGAGTCCCGTGCAGGAGATCCTATCAGTGGCCACCCGAGATGAAATACAGAAGGAAGTAGACCAATATGCACGTCTACCAGCATAGAACGTATACAACTTGGAATCCCTTAGAAGGAATGGCCGTGATCTTCGAGGCGATTTTCAAATGCGGGACATTGATACCTTTTTCACCCATTTATTAGGTCAATCCTTGATCACTTTGAGGTCGCACCACTGCAACTGATGCCCAATGCGTATATGATAGTTGTGGCTATGTATATCGCATATGGCGAGAATGGTCTCGGCCAGTTGATTGTGTTGGAGCTTGCATGCTCCTATTATCTGAAAAAGAGCAAGGACAAAGACTCTATCTACCTCTCGAAGCGATCCACGATCACGGGAAGCATATTTGGTTACCCTAGTAATGTCAGGGCCTACGAAACCAATTTTTTTTTTTTCAATATGTTGGCGTCTGCCAATTTAGGGAATTGAGTAGGTTTTCCCCTCTTTTACTTTGCCAATTTTTTCTTTTCCTTCAGTCTTTTCTTTCTGGCGAACTTTTCCACCTCTTTGCAAGAAACAAGATGATCAGGTTGTCAGCCCTAACTGATTTCAACTGAATAGTAGCATTTGATAATTTGCCTGAGCAGAGTCGTGATGCGAGATTGCTTGTGACAACTGCCAACCTGAGGAAATACAGTTTCTTCAATTCTAAAGCGTCTCTAGAACCTTTTGTTCGTAAGTGTTTGCACACTTTAAAAGTTTTTTCTTTTGCATGCAATGACCTTTTTCACTAATCATACTTTCATGCAGCGACCATGCCACCCAGAGTTCCTAAAACCGTCGATAAAGGCCAGGGGGTTCGTTTTTCCCTGGGTCACCCCCACTAAGCCAGCCGAGGTGATCCCTGGCGATACCCCCATCGGAGGGACATAGGAGGGAGCGCGAACACCCATAGACTGACCAAGGGAAGCTTCCCGGCTCACGGCTGGTTGCGCCCTTAGGTAGAAAACTAAGGGGCAAAAACTAGGAAGAGAAAGCAATTGCGAGCTGAGGAATCAGAGTCTGAACTAGAAGGCTCGGGGTGCAACCCGGGAGGTCGTAGCCTTACCAGGCCTCTCGCTCGAGGGTGACCTGAGGCCCGCACTTGACATTACAATAGTCCCAAAGCGCTTGCATGAGGGGACAGGGGAAGGCGACGGTCCCTCGAAGAAGAGCGGGCAAAGAGCCGGTTGGCGAGGTGCTAGCTCCTTTGGGGCTGACACACTCGTGCTGGACTCCATGGGAGACAACTTTTGGAACACTTGCAGCTGGTGGTGTACACCCTACTGGAGTGCCAATTTGCTGTGGCTTTTGAAGAGTTCGTGGCCTCCCGAGGCTGCAGGACCTATTGCTGCGCTCATCCGGTACAAAGCCGAGTAAGGCGGACCCGTCCTCATCGAGGATTTCCCAATATCGATTAGGTTTTTATGCCCTTATGTTTTTTCAGAACAATGGAGTTTAACCCTTGTTTTCTTTCCCTTATGCAGTCTTTGTTCACCCTGCGCTTGGCCCAACAGAAGACCGACCTGGACTCTGCTTGGGGGCTCCACGAGTTGAGGGAAGAAAATGCAAAGTTGAAGTAGGACCTAGCGGCTGTGGACACAGAGGCCAAGGCATATCATATCCAGGTGAACCAGTACCTGATAGAAATGAACTCTACCCTTCATACAGTAGAGTTCCAAAAGGCCGAGTTTGAGAAGAGAGGAGAAGAGATCAAAGAGCTTAAGAAAGGACAATGGCTAGACTCACCAAAGAGTGTGGCGAGATAAAGCAGGAGCTACAAGCGAACTCCGACGGGCCAAAAAGGTAGAGAAAGAAAGAGCTCGGTTGTGGGAAAACACCAAGGAAGCGAAGAGAACATTGGAGGCGGATCTTGAATTTTTCCCAAGGGTGAGTCACTTCATTAACTGATCAGATGAAGCGGCAAAGCCTGGAAATTGAGAGGAAAGCCGCTGATTGGGCGATCTAGGCCATCTATAGCTTGCGGCCAAGGAACCCTGAGGGATGAACCTTTCCGATCCTCCCATCGAGTACCAGGACATCCTCACTTCCATGGCGGATGCTGATGATGACGTTGGGGAGAAAGAGGAACAAGAACCTCCTCCAGGGGGCGATCAGCCAGGAGGAATATGTCCTAGAGGACCCAGGAAGCGGCTAGGTGGTCGGCGACCAACCGGGGGATACGAGGTTGCACCCTCAAGGTCTAGAGATGGACACCAGTGATCACTTCTTCTTGCTTATGCATAGCCTTGCTTTTAATCTCATTTCCACATATCCTAATTTTCTCTGTACTGATCTCTATTACATAAATAAAAGAAATATTTTTCTAGCCATTTGTGATTGCACTTATAATTTTGCGTACTCCACAAGACTAATGTTACATATGCGAACAAAAGCTTGTAAAAACATTGCGACGAACAAGATCATACAAGATAAATTTGCTTAAGAGCGATCTTATTTACAAAGTTTACAAGGAAATTAAAAATTAAAAGTGAGTTCGGAATTACTAGTAATAGGGGCGAAGATGCTCAGCATTCTAAGCTTGCGGTACTTCGGAAGCGTTAAGTCTTTTGAGGTGATAAGTTCCTGGCCGTATCACGTTGGCGATGTGGTATGGGCCTCCCCAGTTTGGTCATAATACCCTTGTGCTTGGTTCCCTTGTACCGAGAAGGACTTCTTTCAGAACTAGGTCACCAACCCGAAAGTCTATTTTCCTTACCTTAGAGTTGAAGAACCTTTTTGCACGCTGTTGGTAAGATGTTATCCTTAACTGAGCCTTGCCGCGGAGTTCTTCAACTAAGTCCAAACTTGCACATAGAAATATTTCATTGTCTGTTTCATTGAATATGTCTCTCCAAAGCGAATCAGTCCCTACTTTTAGTAGGATCATAGCCTCGCAACCATACGTTAAAGGGAGAAGGGCGTTTCTGAAATAGAGGTTCTCGTAGTTGTTCTAGATGCCCATAGAACTTTTGGGAGGTCGTTGACCCAATTACCCTTAGTAGCGCCAAGCTTAGCCTTCAGAGTGTGCTTAATGGTCTAATTAACAGCTTCAACCTGACCATTGGCTTGTGGTCTTGCGACTGAGGTAAACTTTTTATGGATCCCTAGCTCATCGCAAAACTACTTGAATTCCTCATTGTCGAATTGCTTCCCATTATCAGAGATAAGTGTATGATGGAATTCCATAGCGGCACACTATTTTTTTGAAGATGAAGTCTTTGAGTTTCTTGGTAGTGAACACGGCCAAAGGTTCAGCCTTAACCCATTTGGTGAAGTAATCCATCGCGACCACAACATACTTGACCCCTCCCTTTCCTACTGGCATGGGCCCAATAAGATTGACTCCCCACATGGAGAACGACCAAGGGCTGGTCATGGTTATCAGCTAGTGGGAAGGAGCTCACGGTAGGTTAATTGAGCCTTGCTGCTAACACTTGTCACACTTTCTTACCACCAGTAGTATCCTTGGTGGATAATTTTGTTGGCAAGGGATCGCACGGTAGTGTGATTATCGCAGATCCCTTCATGTATCTCCCTCATGACATAGTCTACTTTCCCATTAGTTACACATCGGAGGAGAGGGGCATTAAACCCTCGTTTGCACAATGGATCTCCTATAAGGTGTGTAACGAGCAGCTCTAGTGCGCAGGACTTTTGCCTCAATTTTGTCATTGGGCAAAGTCATATCTCAAAGATACTAAATAATTGGAATCATCTAGGAAACCGACTCTGTTGTAGTCACGACCTGCTTAGGCGAGCTAATACTAGGAATATTTATGTACCGAACAAGAATACTTTTCGGCGCATCTGAGTCTAGCGATGAGACTATTCTTGCTAGGGCATCTGTGACAGAGTTACTGTCTCTAGGAATCTATCTGATCGTGAAGTGCTTGAAAGACTCGAGTGCGGCCTTAGCTTTCTTCAGATAACTGATCATGTTTTCTTCCTTGGCTTAATATTCTCCCAAGATATGATTGACAACCACTAGGGAATCGCTATGAATACTGATCGCGCTTGACCCCATTTCCTTTGCCACTCGAAGACTAGTGAGCAGCGTTTCGTATTCGGCCTTGTTGTTCGTAGCTTGGAACCCAAATCGGAGAATTCCATGGATGCGAGTCCTCGGGACTGAGGAGGAGAAGGCTTGCCCGACTCTTTTCCTGTTCGAGGAACCATTGATGTAGAGGCTCCAAGTCGATAAGTTTTGAATAGTTTTCTGGGTGACTTTGTTGGCTTGCTACTCAGATTTCTGATTGGGTTGGTACGAAAACTCCAAAATGAAATCGGTAACAACCTACCCTTTAATTGGTTGCTTTCGATTTATAATGTAGATCAAACTGACTCAATTCCATTGCCCATTTGAGTAACTTACCCGAAGCCTCTTGCTTTTGAAGGATTTGGCTGAGCGGATAATTGGTCAAGACATGGATTATGTGGGCATGGAAGTAGGATCACTTTCTAGAGGCGACCAGTAGGACATTAAGCTAATCGCTTCCATTTCTAGATACCGCATTTTGGTGTCCAATAGTCACTTGCTTGTGTAATATATCGACCATTGGACTTTGCTTTCCTCTCGAATGAGAGCTGCACTAATCGCATGCTGAGAGATGGACAGGTTCAGGAGCAGAATTTCCTTGGGGAGAGGCTTGGACAAGAGAAGGTGGTTTTCCGAGGTGCCCTTTTATGCTCTAAAAGCTTGCTTGCAGTCCCGAGTCCATTCAAACTTTTTGTTGGCCCTGAGTATATTGAAAAACGACAAGCAGTGATCTGTTGCCCTCGATATGAAGCGACTGAGAGCCGTTATTCTCCCATTGAGACTCTGAATTTATTTTCGGTTGGTGGGCTTTTCATATTAAGGAGAGCTTGGATCTTCTCGGGGTTTTTTCAATTCCCTTATGGTTAAACCATATACCCCATGAATTTTCCCAAGGATACTTCGAATGAGCACTTGAGAGGATTGATCTTAGCGAGATGCGCTATGTGATCTGAAGTGACATGCGATTTGACAAACATGTCATCAACATAGAATTCCATCGATTTTCTGATCTACTCGAAAAATATTTGGTTAACCAACCACTAGTAAATTGCCCCAGCATTTTTTATGCCGAAGGGCATAACCATGTAATAATACATCCCCCGATCTGTAACAAATGAGGTATGCTCTTCGTCCGACGCGTACATCAGAATCTAATTATATCGAGTAGGCATCCATAAAACTTAGCAGTTTATGCCCGGAGATGGCATCGACGAGCTGGTTGATTCTTGGTAAGGAGGAAGCTGTCCTTCGGATAGGCTTTGTTAAGGTCGGTGAAATCAACACATGTTCGCCACTTTCCGCTAGGCTTCTTTACCAAGACCGGATTTGCAACCCAGCTCGAGTAGAGCGCCTCTCGGATGGACCAGTTCAAAAGGAGCTTATCTACCTCAATTTTCAAGGCAGCATATCGTTTAGGGTCCATTGCTCTTCTCTTCTCACAAATCGACTTGACCACACTGTCAATATTCACTGTATGACATATGACATTCGGGCTGACCCCGATCATGTTCAACATGAGTCCATGTGAACACGTCGACATTTTCTCTGAGGAAACTTGTCAGGTCTTTGGCAAGCTGGGGGTTGAGATTACTCCCGATTCTCAACACTCGGGTCGGCTCATTTTGGTTGATCGAAACCTTCGATAAATCCTCGATCGGCCCACTGTGAGGGCATTCCTGGATACGAGGATCCATGTTATCCTCTACCGAATCGGGCTGTAGCTCGATCCTACTGATCGTCATTGCCTGTTCGAGGATGCCAACTGGTGTTCCTTTTCCCTTGCATGCCATCTACACTACTCTTATGTAGCAGTCGTGAGATTCACGTTGAGATCCGCTTACTTTCCCCCATCCTTGTTGGGGTGGGGAAACTTCATTTTCAGATGGTAGATGGAGGTGACTGCCTTGAAATTCCTCAATAGAGGTCGTCCCAAAATTCCATTGAAGGAGGATGAACAGTCTACTACTAAAAAATTTCTTTATTTTGGTCATTTCATCGGTTTCTCCCTAACGTGACCGGGAGTGAGATCATTCTCCTAATAATCAGATGATCCCGGTAAAACCATAAAGAGGGATGGAGGTAGGCTTCAGTTCTGCCTCGTCCAATTATATTTTCTCGAAAGCTCGTTGAAACAGGATATTCACGGCGCTCCTATTGTCCACCAACATCTTGTGGATTTCACACTAGCCTATTTCAGGCGCGATGATTAGAGCATCCTCATGGAGGGGATGATGTAATCGCACGTCTTTCTCAGAGAAAGTGATCTCCTCCTCTCTGCGAACCTTAGCGGGTCGCGCGCCGTACTCATTACACTCATGAGGTCATGACGGGCTTCCCAAGCATACCTCTCCTAGGCACCTTGAGAATTCCCTGCGAGGTGTGGTCCTCAAGATGATTCCCACACAATAAAGTCCTTTTGTAGTCCACGGTGCTTCTTCCTTGGTTCCTTTTGATCCTTTTCCCAAACGGGAGTTGGGCCATTAACATATTCTTCAAAGTGCCTCTACTTGATGAGGTCTTCGATTGTTTGCTTGAGAGCTCGACACTCATCTATGTGATGCCCATTATCCCTATGATAGTGGCAGTACTTTTTATTGTTTTTGGCTGAGGGGGGATTTTTCATGGGATCTGGCTCTCCGAGCAAGCTGGTCTCCTCTGACTTATCCAAAATGGCTGATATTGAGGCGTTTAGAGGGTACACTGATTCTTGTCGCGATCGCGACGAAGAACCGGGGCATAAGATTTCTTGGGCTCAAACCGCTACTTCTTTCCTTTCCGCTGATCATCATTAGCCCTCATCTGCGATCAGTCCTCCTATTCTCCCTCCGGTTGGGAGCACTGCCCGAGGGACCAAGGTCGTGGCGATTGAGAGCAGCCATAGAATTTTCAATTCGGAGGTATTTTTTGGTGAGGTTGTAGAAGCAGTTAAGGGAAACATCGTCCTCGGATTGCAGTTCTTTCCACAAATCTGTCTGCGAGGCGAACTCCCGCAATAATAAGAGTCCGAACAAACTCTTCAAGAGTATAAGCCACTTTGTGGAGTTCCCTATGGAATCTATCTATGTAAGATTAGAGGGATTCATCCTCTCCTGCCGTATGTTGCTTAGATAGCTCAAAGACATTGAGAACTTCCTATTCGCCTAGAAGTGTCTTAGGAATGACGAGCTCATTTGGGGGCCACAAGCTGATTGATGCCGCGGGAAGCGACCTGAACCAGCGCTTGACATGGGCAGTTAGAGTTACTGCCAAGCAACGACATTTTGCCAAGTCAGAGACTTGGTGGAGTTCCATGAGGTCGTTGACCTCGTATAGGTGATTCTACGTGTCTGAATTCCTATCGAATGCTCGCATGTTGGGCATTCTGAATCTCAATGGGAGAGGAGTAGCTAACACTGTTAGAGAAAAGGGAGACGCCTTTATGACCTTCCCACACTCATTCTATTGAGCCTTAAGCTGATCCAATGCTCGATGTAATTCCTCAATCTGAGGCAGCGGAGTTGCCTGGGGATCGCTTTCTGCAATGTGGGTTCGACCCTCAGCCGTTGCGAGAAAAGACCACAAATCGGGCTCTTTCTCGACTCGGTCGGAAGCTTTGGCAAACCTTGACACATGCTGGCTGGAGCCATGTGATGGCATTGAGTGATTCGGGAATTTTTTCGATCTCCGCGGTGGTGGTACGAACCAACCTACGAGCACGAGGGAATTTCTGCTGCGAGATCGAGGTTGTCATTTCGGCGATATTGGAAATCTCCTCGCCTTGTACTTTTGTGGGAATGCCCATGCGACGTGGCGTGGGACGACTCTTGCTGTGACATGTCACCGAGTCGTAGTACCACGGGTATTCTACCCATGGCACGATCGATGTTTGCTGGTCTCTCGGAACCCTTCGGTTTCCGGTTCGCCACTTGCTTTCCCCTTCTTTGACGCGTTGCAGTGCGCGCTGTATGGGCTTTCACCCTTTTTCATGCTTTCACGCGACCTGCAGCGTTTTTGGCAATGGCACCGCCTCATTAGATTTTGGTGGCACGACTCAATCCAAGCGGTCTAGCCTTTGGCTAACCATATGAAGAGTATTATTGAACCTCTCAGGTAACTTATGACGGTTGGGTCGAATCGCAAGCTTAAAGAAATATCCGCCATGATACTCTACTGGACTGGCGGCACTTCGGGAGAAGTGTCTTCTTGTACCTGAGGATTTCCTCATTGTCATAGTTGGTTCGCTCGGGTTTGAAAGCCACGAGCCATTTGCTGATTAGGGCCAATTAGTCAGAGATTTCAAATGAAGAGGAGATACTAAATCACGCCCTCCTTCTAGCACCAAATTGTTGATGCATTGATTTTGACACCAACGACTCGCATGTGCAAAGTGCTAAGCGGACTTAAAAATCACACATGACAAGGACATGAAATGATACAATGAATAAGAAGCGATATTTAAAGTGGTTCAGATGCTCAAAAGAGAATCATACGTCCATTGTTATTGTATTAATAGATGGGTAAAATCAAGTCGTGTGTAGCGAACTGAGTTATAATCTAGAGAGAATTCAAAGAGAGGGAGAGTGTGTGTGTGTAAGCTATTTTAGACTAAGATTAGCCAAACTCACAAATGAGAGGGATGTCTTCTATTTATAAGTGGGAGAGTTCAAGGATAATGATTACAAGTTTGCAAGTGGGTAGGTGTTGTGCAAATCTTTCTTTTCGTCCCATTGGTGGTCTGCATGAGAAATATTCCTCAAATTGCGTAAGGCTTGGGCAGGTGGCTAATTCCTAACCACTCACAAGCTTGGCACTCACCTATTGCACTAACAAGAACCATACCCCTTACGTTACTACGCGATGTGGCAGCGCCTGGATGGCACAAAACCTTCGAACCCTATGTTTGGCTCTTGTTGACGAGAGTCCACGTCAGCCCTAACTTTTCAGGCATAACAAAATTAAATATTTTCTACCTATACTATACATATTCATCTAACCCTTCATAGCATTTGAATTCAATTAATTGATATCAACGTTTAGATTATATTATTATTTCTATATAAAAACCATTGACCTATTTTTTGATTTAATAATCTTGATATGGAGTCATTGTAGTCACTTTTTCCATATTCAACTTGATGAAGGAATGGGTTAATTCATGGGTAAAGGGTAGACCTGGAACTAGGGGGTACCTAGACCGCCAATTCTGATTTCGGTTGGTTCCCTCACAGGGTATGTTCCAATTCGAAAAATTGGAATCAGGAATTCTCGGGTTTGATTCTGGTTCTTGCAGTGTTGGAACCGGGAACCAGAGTCGAAGCCTACATTCGAGTACCTTGCTGAGAGCTGGTTTAGGTTTTGGAAGGGTGTATGGGTGAATTTTGTGAACTATTGGGTGTATTTGTAATTTATTAACTTAATAGGGGGTAATTAAATTTTATAGGGTACCCAAAAAGAAACCTGAACCTGCATTTCAGGTTTCGATTCCAAGAATCGAATAACCGAAACCAATTGGTTTTGATTCCGATTCCTTTTGCCAGGAACCGAGCAGTTCCAATTTTGGTTCGATTCCTAGCGAATTTTGGCGAGTACCCGGAACCGCTTCCCCATATAAGTGTTATATATGACTAAATAATTTTGGCAAGAAGAAAACAGAAACAGGAATTCCAGAGATCATATTTCTGATTGAACAAAGAACAAACAAATATTATTAAATTAAATCTTGGCTATACATACAAGCAGTCTCAATGGATTGTATGTCTAAAAGGGTACATTGAAGTTCGTGCAACTAAATTAATCTAGCTACCAACCTCAATTCCTTACACCAAAAGACAGACACGACATAACTTAATACTATATCATCATCATGTTCTTCAACATAATTGAATTTAATTTAAATAACATTTAAAGAATATCTTATATAAAATCAATTCTTCATCTAAATTAATTAAATTTTAATTAATTCCTGACTCCCTCTCTAAAACCTCGCAACGTATGATTGAAGAATACTAATACTATCATCAACCGCGCTAAGGTGACATACCTTCCCATTTTGATACCTCTTTTTGGTGTTTCCCCCTCCTCCACCACAAGTAATCGAGATTTCACACCCAAATGCATTACCAAAACACGAAAACAACCCTCCGCCGTCCGTCCTCCGCCGCGCACGCCCACCGCGTTTACTATTAGCTCTCATTTTAGAATGATCATAAATTGGTTGAACCTCATTACGCCATCCATCAAGCCTAAATTTCAGGTTTTCTTCATTCTGCACCTTCCCCGTCCAACCATCAGTCAGCAACCCAATATTCCCTCCTTCATTTGCTGGCGCCGGCGCCGGTCTTGGCCGGAGCCGGTGTCTTATACAACCCTTTCGCTATCGCTGCCGCCACCACCGACGCCGAAGGCCCCACGTCCGAGGAACATAACGACTCGTTTACCATGCTGCCATTGTTATTGTTTCCTTTCACCACCGAACCATTGCACATTGAGCCAACATTAACGACACCGTGTTTCGCGTAATCCTCGCTGGTTAAATCCGTCATGTCGCTTAAAGAACGACGTAGTTTCACGTTCTTTCTGGCTTTATTATTGAGATTCAATTTCCCAAGTTCTAGATCATCCTTATTTAACTTCTTCGTTTTCGCATCGATCGAATTTCTTATCGATGAAATATCGCTAAAAGTTCCACCCATCGCGCACAGCTCGGTCAAAAGCGGCAAGCTCCGCATTGTGTTATCCAAAAGCGTGATGCCCATGTTGAGGATCCCCTGAGGCCGCCCCGACGGACGGCGAACCTGCAACGCGACAAACCTCGTGGCTGACGCGTTGTTCGAAAGAGAACCAAACAGGTGGCTGATGAGGACACGAACGGAGCCAATGAGGGCATCTTTCAACCAGGCTGCCGCGTAAATTTCGATCATAATAGCCGAAGTTTCATCGGACAAGGAACCTGTCATCTACCCGAAACACAAATTTTTCATTCCAATTCGGGTTATTAAGTCCACTTTGATCAACCCTCGTGGTGACCTTCCGGTCAGAATGGATCCATGCAGTTACGTAAGTTTTCATGCTTTTAGAAACGAAGGCCAAGTCATGGGCGGAAATTACACTGATTTCAAGAACGCGGGAAGGAGCCACCATTGTTTTTTAATATAATTGCAGTCGGTAGTAGTGGTGTTAGACGTAGTAGCGGTGGTGTTGATGATGAATGCGGATAATGTGACTAAAATATAGCGCCGGCGGAGTTGGAACTGCTTGTGCGAGGGTTCCTACTCACGGCCTGGTACGCTGTTTGTGAGGGGGCTAAGGTTTTTGCCTGTGAGTTAAGAGTAAATTGAGGAGTGAAGAAATGGGAAATATTAGAGGTGAATTTGATGGGGATGTAGTTGGCGAAATGCAAGGGAGATCGGTTTTATGAGAAGAGTTTTGGACCAAGAAATGGTTACATGGTTACTTTCCCAGTTCAAATATTTGTGTATTTTTGGGATTGGTCTTTTATTTTTAGAGGTTAGGAATGGATTAAATTTCAACGGGTAATAGTTTTTAACTACCTTTTCTTTTCCGAAGTTGGAAACAAGTAATAACTTGGGCACACATGTTTAACAACCAAATCCAGTTGGTCTTAAATCTTTTCACAAATATATTCAACTCATTATGTAGGTCAGAAATTGGTCTCAAGATAGCATTTTAATAAAGAAAAATGTTTAATTATAGTAATTATATATATCTTAGTTTTTTGAGCGGATCAACTAACTTGTAATAAATGAGATTATATGACTTTAGAAGCGAAATATGTTGATTAGATAGTTGGAGTGATTTAACTCTATTTTTGGAGAAGAGTAAACGACTTTTTCCCACCCAATGGTTTGCCTTAATGACACTTTCCCACCCAAAGTTAATATTCTATTACTATTCAAAGCCAATTTCAACTGATTTCTGAATTTTTATTACGAAAATTCTCTCGATTACCATCATTTGAATCTCCGGTCTCCTCTATAAAACCCCTTTTATTCCGGCACTTGATTTCTCATCGATTGTTGGCCACTGCAAAACTAGTGTTTTCTGTTCTTGGTTGATTTTTAGTTGATTTCGACAATAAATATTCAATCGGTCACCACCATTCAATCCACCCGCCTCTTCTATATAAAACTCCTCTTACCTTGCCTTTCGGTAACTTGCCGAGCATCGTCTGAGAAAGTGAAGTGTATTTTGGATAGTAAGAGAATATAAATTTTGAGTGAAAAAAATAGTATTTTGAAACTTTTTGGATGAGAAAGTGTCATTAAGGCAAACCTTGGGTGGGAAAAAGTTTCGTTTACTCTTTTGGGAATTCAATAGGTGAAAATTTACGCTAAGTTGGTTAGAATTAGGCAAGAAACAAACCCCAACAAACCCAACTTCCCAAGAACTTTGTTTCCATTAGCTTTGTTTTATTCCTTGCACTTAGAAATTAAAGTACATGATCTCTGAAACCGTAAGAATAAGTTGAACTGAATCAGCTATTCACTTCAACAAAAAACACCCTACCCTCCAAATGGATTCAACCATGAAACCATTCTCTCTTATTCAGCTTCTTCTGTTTAACCTCTTCTTGCCTTTTGTCAAAAACAGTTCAGATTTTAACACTTTAGTCTTCAAGAATTGTTCAACCCAAACAATCACACACTCAACTGATGATGATGCTCACTCACAGACACTTTCTTCTCTTTTTCAGCAATTGGTGCCTCACTCTTCTCATTACAAGTTCTTTAGAGCCACTGCAGGTCGTGATCTGGAGAATAATAACAATGGCGCCGGGGTCTCCGGTCTCTTTCAGTGCAGAAGGGATTTGAGCAACGATGATTGCTACAACTGCGTGAATTCCCTTCCGGAAATATCAAACACCTCGTGCAACAAAGCTGCAGCGGCGAGGATTCAGCTTCATGGCTGCTACTTCCGCTATCAGACTAATGAGTTAAGCATTCATCAGACTTCAAAATTCGAGGTTCTTCACAAGGTTTGCGGCGAAAAGGCGGAAGATGTCGGATTTGAAGACTTGAGAGACGAGGCCTTTGCAAAAATGGAGAATGGTATAATAGGTGGTGGAGGGTTTTACTCAGGAAGCCATGAGCATGTGCATGTCATGGCGCAATGCGAAGAAGATTTAGTGGGACATCGTCAGTGTGGTGCTTGTGTAAGTGATGCTGTGCAGATTATTCGCCAAGAATGTGACAACACAATTTCAGGCCAAATTTATTTGGATAGATGCTTCATTAGCTATGGTTTCATTCCAAATGAAGAGCCAGGCAATTCATACGGAGGTAAGCTAAAAGAATTCATGGAAAGGGAAACACAAACATTGTGTAACATCCCATATCCACTTCTTTCATTGAAGCTCTGTCAGTGAACTTACTCACTTTTTCTAATATCGAAATTGTTGTGGTTAGAGCACGGAGGACGAAACAGCAGTACAGGAAAATTAGTAGCGATTGTTTTGGGAGGTGCAGTGGCTTTGGGATTAGGGTTAATCTTTCTGATGTTTCTCAAGTCATGTAGAAAGAAAGATGATATATGGTAATTGCTATAAACTTTGACAACTTATATGATTTGTTTTTTCATAAACTTATTGAGTTGATGATTTTATGTTTGGATGTTTGCTTTGAGCAGATTTTCTGGATTGTGCCCATTGATGATCTCATGGTTTCTGGTGGGTGGGTGACTATTGGTGCCCGACATTAATATTAAACTCTTGCAAGAAATCATGTGCACTATACCTGGAGGTTGCATATTGGTGAAGGGAGTGGAATTTTTGGAAAAAGAAAATTGTATATGAATGTTAATTTATACAGAATTAAAAGATTAATATATGTTTCTTCCCATATAATATTTTTGTTTTATAGGGATGATACTTTGAATATCAATTTGACATGTAGATATTATAGTGAAAGAATGTGGACCAAGAGTGGTTTTAACTTTTTGTTAATATTTTTTTTACCGAGGGTGTTTGGATTAGTTTGGGTATACATTAACTAATTTTTTGGGACATTGAAATTACCATCCTAAAACTATCGGCAGGGTAAGAGTTCCAATGGCCACCCCTATTCGGGGTGGTGGGGACTTGAACTCAAGAGACTATTTTAGATCCTCTTCTTGCTCTTTTACCATTAAGAAGACTCGAACTTGGGAGACCATGTTTGATCTTTCTTTGTTTTTTTATCATCAGATCACTTAGTGGTGGATTATTTTTTTTTTTAATATTCCTAAAATATTACAAGATAATCATAATATTTTTTGTTTTACACTAGAGAATGATTAATTATATACTTCTTTCATCAAATAAATTGGAAAAATATTACAACTTTTAATTAATTTTTGCTTTGTAGAGTTGAAACTTAGATACATATTACAATAAATAAAATTAGGGTATTGAGAAGCTGACAAATATTCAAGTGACATCAAACTCAACGTATTTTATTCATAAAAACAATCAAAACTTGGATTTCTTATATTCTTTCTTTCTTTCTTTCTTTCTTTATTTTTTTATGATCGGGGTGTTAATGGCTGCTTACGCACAGCTTAATTAATTTTCTGAGACCCTGAAACTACTAACTAGGATAAGAGTTTCAGTGGCTATCCCAATTAACAACTGAGAAAGGACTCACAACATCTAAACTAATCCTTCTAGGCACTGAAACTATTGACAGGGTAAGAGTTTTAGTGACTATCCCTATAAACAATCGAGGAGGGGTTTGAAACATCTCAACTAATGCTCCGGGACCTTGGAACTACTAGTAAGGTAAGAGTTCCAGTGGTTACCCTTATTAGCAATCGAGGAAGAACTCGAACTCAAGATCTCTTGAGTAATACTCTCTCCGTTTCATTTTAATTGTCCTTTTTAGATATTTGTCACTTTGTAAAATCGAGGAGACATTAAATACTTTTTTTTTTACCAATTTTACCCTTATTCTATACTCAATAGTTGTCCACATGATCTAATAGTCAACCAATGTATTTTTTCCTAAGTTCAACGAGTTCAAGGTGGTGTTTCATATTCTTTTCCTTTCCAAAATTTATTAATGACAATAGTCCACATATACACTATAAATTCAGTTTCTAGAAAAAACTTAACATTCAAGAATTATTACTTCTTTTATAGAACAACTTTTGGTGGGAAATCACAAATATTTGTAATTTTCAGATTGAAATTTTTGGTGAAAAAAGAATTGAAAATTGAAAGAAAAATGAAAAGTATTCCAAGATTAATGGAGGGAGAGAATGCTCTGACTTTTGAGTGATTCAATAAAAAGATAATTTAGTCATATGTATTAATTTTTTCCTAAAATTGATGGCTCCGTTTGGTTCACAATTTTGTGTTTTTAGGAAAAGTTTTTTGAAAAAAGTTAAAAAAAAGTTGAATTGGGCGGGTATTACGATGTAGGATTTACAAATTAATTAAAATATCCCCTATGTTTGTTTTTTTACAAAACACCCAAATATAATAAAACATTAAAAGTTAACAAAAACACCCCCAACCTACCCTCAAATACGGACTTGAAGGCCTGCTATGGAGGGTAAGGTGGAGTCACCGTATCGGCGCATGGACCGGTTGGATCTTGCGGATCGTGCGCCGTATGTGGCCTTTTCAGGCCAGATCCACGGTAGATTTGGCCGGCAAAGGCCAGATCTACGGCCAGATCTAGCCATTGACGGCCAGATCTGGCCGTATTTGCTCATCAACGACGGCCAACAAACGGTCGTCGTTGAGTTACCGATTGGTTATGGCCAAAGATCGGCCAGATCTTTGGCCTTAGATCTGGGAAAAGGCTAGATCGGCGTACTATCGGCGGTCGGTGCGGTAGTGCGCCATCCTACAGATTAGCCATTTTAGCGGTGGTGGTGGAATCAGATAAATAAATGGATTGTTCTAGGGGTGTTTTTGTAATTTTAAAAAAAATATTTAAGAGTATTTAATTAAATTAACAAATTTAGGGGGTTTTAAAAAAAGTTGAATAATATTGTGAGTTTTTTGGTATTTCATTGTTTAACTTTTTTTGGGAATACTAAAATTAGTATTCCCAAAAACCAACCAAACAAAGCCCATAAGTTTCTTAACCTGTCAGCATTAACTAAAAAGGATTGTTAAAATGAAATAGAGAGAGTATAAGATAAAAATTTATATCAAACTATTTAACCATCCAAAGAAAATGAATTATTAATATGTCCCTTTGAATCAATTATGTGTCCTTTTAAATATGTGGAAGAGAACTAAGGTAAATGTGCCCCTGGACACATATGACATACCCTTAATTAAAAAAAAAAATATTAATATTTATAATTTTTAAATTTTGATATACCCTGATAGAAATATTAATGAACAAAAATATTAATATTTAATAACTTTTATTTTGTTTTACCTTAAGAGAAATTTTTAGACCTGGACATATCCGGAAGAATAAATAATAAATAATAAATTATGTATATAGTATATGCCCTACAGCCCTACATAATCTCCCACCTTTGATGAATCAGAAAAGCTCTTTTAACAGGTGAGATGAGTCCATTTAGGTCCATGAGGTTTGAACTAAGACTAAGAGCAGCAGAATAAGAAAACAGTGAGATGAGTCCATTTAGGTCCATGAGGATTTGAACTAAGACTAAGAGCAGCAGAATAAGAAAGTAAACAGCATGGTCCTTGTCATGTCAACAGCATTTTTGTTAAACCCTAGAAACGTTCTGAAAATTAAAAAATGCCAGTATTTTTTGTTTTACGTGATTTAATAAACTAGTTACAAAATTATAAACCAAATTTCGAAAAACAAAAATAACACATAAAAACCCAATCGCCTCACATTACCACCCCATCGCATTCCTTGCTTCCACCCCGTCGCGGCTCCAATTTCCCCGGCTTCCACACCCCATTGCAAACCTTCCTTTCCACCCCAACGGACTTGGCTGCCCCACCCTCACCGTCGCATCACACAGCCAAGATGCCCACCTAATGGTGAGAGATTGGTTTTTTTTCATTTTAGTTCTTTCTCTGTTTCCCTCTTTTTCCTTTGATTTTTGTTTTGTAGGGAATATGGATTTTGGTGTTAACGGCATACTTATAAAATACCATTTTATTATCCAAATTTATATTCAACAAATAAAGATCAAAATCGTTCAGACGGTTGAAACTTTTAAAGAAGAGAGATTAATGAGTTTTTGGTGGTAAAATATTAGATTTTAATATTAAAATTGATAGAAAGTTGACTTAAAAGGGATGGTTGCGTAAACCCTAATTGTTCGATTGTTGAGGATTGACGGGACCGATAAGAGTAGAGTTTGAAGTGTTTTGACAAATAATGATTGAAAAGAAGAATAGTGATAACTTGAAGTCCCAAGGATATCGAAACCAGAAACAAAATATAAATTTAGATGATAAAATAATATTTTAAAAATTTTATGAGTGAAAAAGTATCATTCAACCATTATTTAAGTGGAAAAAAGTCTTCGCTCTCTTGTTGGCTGTGAAGCTTTGTTGGATAATCACAGTGGTTGATAAGGTTTGTGATGGAGGAAGGGTTTTTATACTTTTTGAACAGGGAAAAATAAAATAAACCCTGAAAATTATACGAGGGAAAAATGGTTTTGCTCAAAAAGTCTTGTGGGTAGAAGTTTGTTTTTCATAACGTCTGTCAAAAAATGTGGAGAGTTTTACTACTTAATGAAATGTTTGGGTGTCTTTGTACTTTTTTTACCCTGGAGGAGGTATTTGTTATTGGACTCCTGCCAGTGTAAAACTAACTAAGGCAGTTTTCTTTTGGTGTGTTGTGAAGAAGAGAATCCTCTGTTCCGTTACTAATCCGTACGTCTCTCTATTCATTTTCAGCTGTGTTTATGTTAACATATTTCGTCTGCATTTGTGTTTTTCAAATTTGGTTTCAGTTTTTGAAACGCTGGTCTTCCGTTCTGCCGTTTGCTTGGTGGGTAAGTAAGTTTACAGGGCATTGAACGGTGATTGTTTTATATTTTAATTTAAGGGTGTTTGGTTGCTGGGAAAACAGATGAAAGTTTTTGATAGTGTTAGGGTAGGTCGTGTTACGGCTTTGATTCTGACGTAGACTCATTTTTTTTTCTTTTTTAACTTTTTCCAGAGTTTCATTTTCTTCGGACCAGAAAATCAAGAACTTTTAAAAATAAAAGTAATTGATTCTGTTTACGTTGAAAGTGAAGGATGTTGTTTATTCAACGATTTAATCTTGTTAGTTTCTTTAGTTATTTATGGGTTGAATTTGTTTAGTCGATATATATATATATTGAAATAGAATCATTTGATGATCGATTGTTGGGGTAACTATAATTCTCTATGGTGAAAACAATTGAAATGAAGAGATGTCTGATTCTGATTTGTGATATGTGTGTGTTTTTAATGAATTTGGTGGGTCCAATTTTTGGGTATCAGTATTTAATTATGTGATTACTTGGGTTTGATTTGTGATGGGTTGAAATTAGTCAAGGAATTTAGTTGGTAACTGTTTGGGTTTGTTGTCGACAGAACATAGAAATAGAGTTTTGAGTTTCACTGTTTTGTGTTGTTTTGCTTTCCAAAGTTCGAAAGTTTCACCTCATCTAAGCTGAATAAATTGGTTAGGTTCTTCTTGGTTGATGCTTCACCTTCCTAGCTGCCAAAGAGTAAATTTTGCTTTGTTCTAGAGTAAAAGGTGGTAAAGGTCCTTGCTATAGTGATAGTAGAAGTTGTTATGGCAGAGTCATTCTGTTGAAATTTGTGCTGGTGGGTGTGCTGAAGGGTTTTTAAAGGCACATGTGGCTACTTCATTGTAATGCCATAGGTGGAGCTGGTGCTAGGACAGACTTTGGTTAGAATAATTTTCCAATTAAGTGAATCAGTAAATGTATGTTGTGTTGTTGGAATGGCACATACAGTTCCATTCATGAAATCAATAATAATTTTTTGTGTTCTGTGGGGCATTTTCAATGCCTACTATTTTGATTTCCTTCTTTTAGCTTTAAAGAGAATTTGATAATTATGGAAGTTATTTCTCTTTGACCCAATATGTATGCATAAATGCTGGTAGTTTTATCTATGGAACAATAGTGAAAGGTAATTGTGCCTTCAAATGCTGCGATCTGAGGGAAAGGTCATTTTATTAGACATTCAGATTTCAGATCCCCATTGTAAAATATGTTGGATTATATCATATGTATTTTATGCTTATCTGACATTTCCTGTTAATTCAGATTATATTTTGCTATGAAGTAGAAGAATAGGTGGTCACGGAGTCCAGAACAAGGTTTTTCCAAACTTTATTCATTGTTGAAGGCCATGAAAGACAGAGAAAGACAAGTCAGAGCTTTTGGTGCAATGAAGGCCTTAGGTATTCCCAAATAAAGAGTTGAAACCAGTGTTGTTGGACCTTTTGGAAGTGTTTGAATGGAACTGGGAACCTCTAGAAGCAGAAGATTACCGAGCACTAAAAGATGCATACTTTGAGCTCAAGGAAAATCAGAATGTCTGTTCTTAAATCTTTTAATGCACTTTTACACGTCTTTTATTTTGTTCTTGTGTGTTTTGTCTTTATATTCTTTCTAGAATATGATGTTAATGGCTTGAGTGACTATAAGTTATTGTTTAAGATTTTTTTTCTTTAACTATTGAATGGATTTTTTCTTCTAACTTTTTGTCAGTAGGGATTAGAAGACAAAAACGTAGGTGTTGTGGAGCATGATGAGTCCGATGTACCTCCTAAAAAGTTGCATTTTGGGACAGCAGGAAGATAAAGCTTCATTAGCAATGGTTAACTCTAGTCAAACATTACCTCTAGAGGAGGATGAAATGCCTAAAACTAATTCCAGACATGGAATTATGGAGTCACCGTGGGCACATTTAATGAACAGAAGAACTGCATCTAAATCTGTAGTTCCGAATACACAGCTCAGTTGCAAAAGGAAGGAGCGAAGTTCTTCACTTGTGGTCCTTAGAGATAGAAAATCAACTCAGAATGGGGATTCTGCAATTTGTTCTAAACTGCCATTGGATGCACATGGTTTTTCTCATAGATTGAGAGAAATTACACCCGATTCTCATTGTGTAAAAAAATTGATAAAGCCAAAAACTGACCTACCTGTTGGTAAGATGGCACATGTTTCAGAACCTATTCCAGTTGTCCATCCAGGTACTTGTATACTCTAACTATGTGGTAATATCTTCTGTTTTGATAATATTCCTGTATTTTAGTGCCAGAATTTGTTGCATTGCATGGGCTAAAGCATTAATTTTGTCCAATATCAACTGTCACCAAATGTCTTTTCTTCTTTTCATTCTTAGACATGGAAATGGAAGCGGAAAATCAAGCATTAAATAAAATCTTTCAATGTTTGCAATATGATATCTACATCAAAGCTCCTGTAGAAGAGGAGGCAAAATAATTGGTTACATATCATGAAACTTGGAGCTGTGAATGGGCACCTCTTGCCTGTCTTGCAATAATGCAACTGCTAAATAGTCACTGTTGACCATCCCCTGAAATAAGTATAGGTGCCTGTTCCACCACTAGGGAAAATTTAAACATTACTGTCTCGAATTTCTGTAATGTCACACACATTGGTAACAGCTGACCATCCCCCAACATGTTTAAAGAGGTTGATAATGATCCCTTAGACCATGATCCAAGGGTAGCTAAGGGGTAACATTAACTCCCCAGTGTTGTAGTAATATCTTCGTTTCTGCTTCTGTGAGGAAATCCATACCTGTAGGTGTCAGATTGTGTTGTTACTCTGGGAATTAAATGTTGAATTTTTTGTCAGCTGCATTTACATATAGGTAAGTGTTCTACTCAATCATCTTTTTATCTGCTAACTATGTTTCTTTGGCTCTTCTGGACACAGTGATGGGCTCTTCAACAGGGAATCACAATGAAGACGATACTTCAGCATGCAGTGGCAGTACAAGTTGCAAGAGAAATCTTGAAATTGCTTCATCAGCTATGGGAGAGGTGAAGTTATCTCTGAACTATAATTTTCCCCCTTGGTGAGGGAAACTCCAGGGGTCCAAATATTGATGCAGTTCTGAAACACTTGGAGCATAAATACCTCAGATTAGACAAAATCGTGGGGCCTCAATTTTCTGTGAAGAAGTTACTGAAAGATTTGTGTGATAGTTTTTCGGAAGTGCATAATAAATTCACTAGTGGTTCTGGTATAAAACATTCTTCTCATGAGGTGTATAGAAATGTTGGGGATCATTGTTCTGCTACAGGGAAGAAGAAAAAAGGTTCTAAAATTGTTCGTTCTGAAACTGATCTGAGTAAGAAGGTTTTAAATTGTTCTGGGTCTTCGAATTCATCCAATCTGGCAAATCAGCAGCTTCCTGTCAGCCATGACAAGAAGAAGCCCATCCAAAGCATCAGTGACATAACAAAAGGTGCAGAAAATGTGAAAATTTCATTGGTAGATGATGCTGGGAATGAGAATTTGCCAAAATTTACATACATCCCACACAATATAGTCTACCAAAATGCTTATGTACACATCTCACTAGCCAGAATTGCGGATGAGGATTGTTGTTCAAGTTGTTCAGGAGATTGCCTCTCATTTTCAATACCATGTGCATGTGCACGTGAAACTGGTGGAGAGTTTGCTTACACACCACAAGGTCTGCTGAAAGAGGAATTTCTAAGAGCTTGTATGCAAATGGAAAAGGGACCTCTTGAACAACATCTTGTTTATTGTCAAGACTGCCCTATAGAGAGGTCTAAGAATGAACACTTTCCTGAAAAATGCAAGGGCCATATTGTCAGAAAGTTTGTCAAAGAATGTTGGAGAAAATGTGGTTGCAGTATGCAGTGTGGAAATCGAGTTGTACAGCGAGGTATTACATGCAAATTGCAGGTATTATCTACTTGAAATTCCTTGCTGTTGCTTTGCACAAGTTTTCTTTTGTCATTATTTCTTTTTTCATCATTTTTTTAGTTAGTACTTGATTTATTTTCGTTGTTGCAATTTTTGGAATATGGTATTCACGTATAATCTGTTGGTCTTTCTGAATTGTACACTGAATCAGTTGCAAGATCCATGCTATCTAAGAAAAGTGGTTCTATACATTGTAGAAATTTTTTTCTATAAAGTGTCTTGTGTCTTTTAAGTTAGCTTTGTCTACTATTTGGTGTGATTTAATCATTTTTATTTATTGTTTGATTTCTTCATAATTCACAGATGATTATTATGCTTTATGCTTCAGGTGTTTTTGACTGACAAAGAAAAAGGATGGGGTGTTAGAACACTTCAGAATTTGCCTAAAGGAGCCTTTGTCTGTGAGTATGTTGGGGAAGTAGTGACCAACACAGAATTATATGAACGGAATATGCAAAGTGACGGCAATGAGAGACATACATATCCAGTTACATTAGATGCTGACTGGGGTTCTGAGAGAGTTTTACAGGATGAAGAGGCACTTTGTTTAGATGCAACATTTCGTGGTAATGTTGCAAGGTTTATAAATCATAGGTAATTCTTTTTTACTTGCATGTTTAGTTGGTTTATAATCTCTGCATGTGTTCATTTAACAGGATCTTTTATTTTCCCATTTATCTATCTAGTGTGGCAATAAATTTCCTTTTGTTATCTTATTTTTTCTGTGAGAAACTTTCATAGTATTTTTATGCCAATTTTAACTGATTGTTAAGTTGGATAAATCCTAGTTAAGTTGCATTGAAAAATAAGATTATTGAGTGGGAACATTGTGGCTCACATTTTTGTGGCAACCCTTGTTCCCACAAAAACAGAGGAGCATTTTTACATAACCTCTTTAAAAAGAACACATTCAAGGAGTCTCTTTGCTTAATAAGATTGACTTCGATGACTTCCTAATTTGACTTTGACAATAAGAATTATTTGGGGCTTCAAATGACACTGAGGTATACTACATTCTCTGAAAATCAAACCTTTACAAATACAAAGCTGATTTCTTTACTTTTATGTTTTTGATTTTTTATAATAAAGAAATATTAGTATATTGTTTTTTGAATAGTCTTCCGCATGTTTCATAGTTATTTTGATAGTTTGCCTAACTTTTCTCTTCAAAGATTATACTATTTTCAGTGATTCTAAAAATGATCCGTGCACTCCATGCCTCTTTTCCTTCCATGATTTTCCTCTTTCACTGCCAATATAATGTTCTTGTTAATATTTTTAGATGTTTTGATGCCAACTTGATTGATATTCCGGTCGAAGTGGAGACTCCTGATCGTCACTATTATCATGTATGGATCCGAACACTTTTTCTTTTTGGGCATTTTATACATGCTTACAACCAGAGATTTTTTTGAAGAAGTGCATCTCTAAAACCTGCATGTCTCCCATGTATGCAGCTTGCCCTTTTTACAACAAGAGAAGTGAGTGCTTTAGAAGAACTGACCTGGGTAAGTGTGTTTAATGCAAGTTCTCATCTATGCTTATTAAAAAATTATTTTTTGGGCACAAATTAATGTGTGCGATTTTGTATTTGGTAGCAATATGAGATTTGTCTAATTGAATATTGCAACTGTGGTGCTGCTTTAATGTTCTTCGATTAGCAATTCAGGGTTGTTCATCTTTACTTTTTATAGAGCATCAGCTTTACATGGTTTTTTTAGTTATTTCTTTTATTATTGTTTTGTTAAGGTTACACCTTGCAAAACTAATAAAATAGTTTTTTAATTAAAATATGTTTTATTATAGGATACAGTAGAAGATATTTTTGCTTTTTTATGAAAAGGGTTGAAGAATAAGGCGAAAAAGAAATAGAAATATCACAACTTGAAATTTATAGTACTTTTCTATGAACTTTTTCTAGTTATATATTCTTATGGTCTGGAGCCCCCATTAATGCACTTGTAGAGATCTATACACAATTAGTTATATTTACTGAAGTTGTTAAAGACCGGGTTAAACATGGGATGATTGTTGGGTGCATATTCGCCTATTCTTGCAGTGTGAGAGTGCCTTTGCCTCTTAATAAGTTCTCTCTACTTAACAGATTAATAAACAACAAAAGAAATTGATGGATGTTAGGTTGCAGGTTCATTATTTTTTACAGGGAGGTATCAATACAGGAGGATATGGATCATTTGGATGAAGTATCCTCATCCTTAAGTCCTTATTCTATCCTAGGTTTTATAGAGACCCATTTCAGTATTTCCCAATATATGATGGAGACTTCCTAAGTTCTAAGCCACGGTCTGGATATTTTTAATTACTTTATTCATTTTTTGGTAATACCTTTTTAAGGTATAGCACTTCCCACTACCTGTAATTGTACTTTCTCGGGGCAACAAACATATAAAAATTTTCTTGTAGCTGATTAAATACTTTTTAATTGAGTTGAGATTTGGAAAAGAAATCTATATGCATTTGCTCATTGTTTAGATGGTTGCAGGATTATGGTATTGACTTCAGTGATCATGATCATCCTATAAAGGCATTCCAGTGTTGTTGCGGAAGTGCATTCTGCCGAGATATAACACAAAATAGTTAGTGTATAATTGTTTTGGTGCTGGGCTACTATCATCATTTTGGTGGAGGTAATAGACATCATCCTTTTTTGTAGTATAATTGTTTTGGTGCTGGGCTACTGGCTTCGTCCCTAAGACCAATTTTAAAGACAATATTAACATTGATCAAAGAAATGTTGATGCCAATAAACGGCTTCTTCACATCATCTGAAAGTGAAGAAGAAAACTGCCTCTTCCAATGCAAATAGTGTACAAAAAGAGAAGTGAAGGTTTTAGTCTTTCAAAATAAGCCATAATATTAATATTTAGTGCTTGGATCCTGTATTTAAATTTACAGTTTCTTATGTTTTTTGCACTTTTGTTGGTGCTAACTGTTGCTATTTTCTGGTTCAGTAGGTTAATTACTTTCTTCAAAATTGGGATGAACTGACTTATTGAGTAGAAAAACCTTTGCACAGACATCTGAGAAATTTAAACACAACGGTGACTATTCCATTGCTCCTTGCACGCGTCTGACTACACAAGGATTTTGGAAGTATTTTGCTTAGGAGATTAGTTTCTTGTTGAAGTTCTAAAAGAGCAATTTGTTTAAATGAATGTTTTTCTGTTACTTAAATAGAAGGCAAATTTCCATGAGGGAAATTATTATGGGGTGAGCAAAATTTTCGGGTGGACCTGAAACCGAACGGGTACCCGATGTTTCGATTTCGGTTCCTATCCGAAACTGACATTGTGCGGGTTGGTTTCGGTTCCCAAATGTATGGAGCCTAGATATGTGAGAGCATTAGTTGACATTCAGTTGGCGGGATTGGTTTCGATTTCGGTTCCTATTCCGGCCCGACATTGTCTTGGGAGGTTGGTTCCCAAATGTATGGAGCCGGTATTGTGCGGTTTTGGTATTGGTTCCACCAATTCAAGGAATCAAAACTAAGATCTGGGTACTCGTGTTGGAACCGATTTAAGAATCGGGACTTAACTGATATTTTTAGGATATTTGATGGACTTAATTAATAGTTTTAAGATATTGCATTTGGATTCTCACTCTTTCTCCTCCTCTTCCACCTTAGTATCTGCTTTCGCTTGCTTTTTCTTCTTCTTATCGGATTTCAAATTCACAGGCTCTCCTAATTTTGAGCTCGTTTCACTTCTTTCTTTGTCATCTTCTTCCATAACCTTTTGCTTCTTGCTCTTTTCTTCTTTGACCTTTAGAGTCATCCACCTTATTCTTTGACTCTTTTTTCTTTTTTCGGTCAAAAACTTAGTTTTGTCTAAGCTTTGAAGAGTTATTTTCTTTATCTTCTTCTCTTCTTTCATTCTATTAACATCAAAGAGTGCTAAAGAAGGCATGTGGAGAGAGGTATAGAGAGTTTCTCCTGTTTCACAAAATTGTGGAAATGAGTTGTAAAAGTAGTATATGGAGAGAGAGGAAGAATAAGAGTCAGGGTTTGAGTTTTTAATGTTTGGGGGTAGAGGTATTTTGGGTTCCTTGGATGCGAAACCCTATTTGTGTTTGGATATTTACCGTTGGATTTAATTTGAAGATTTGCAACGGAACACTCGTTCTACATTAAGGAATGCTTGTTCCTTTATTCCTCCAAGCCGTTCTAGGCAGGAATGGCATCGTTCCTCTAGTCGTTCATCATTATGTCAAGTTTGTAACTTTAATTATATGAACAATTTAGGATACTCGGAAGCGGAACCGGAACCATAAGAACTTATTTTGCTTCGTTCCGAGGTTCCAAGATTTAGAAATCGCATAGTACTAGTTTCGGTTTCGGTTCCTAAAACCTAGGAACTGAGATTGCGGTTTTGGTTCCTTAATTTTAAGTTGGGTACTTGGAATTTTGTAGCCTTATTTTGATTGGATAGATTGATTCAAGGTTTACCATTGAAGAAAATAGATTTTAGTATAGCACATTTCCTATATTTTTTATATTAAACATAGTTTAAATAGGGTTAATCATAATTTCCTAAACAAGAACAAATAATTAGAATGTTCAATATTATTTTATTTCCCTTTTTTGATTCCATCTTCAAAAATATATTAATCATGACTAGAGGTGGGAATTTTGGCTTTGGCCCAAAAACGGAGTCAGGATCGGTCCTATAAGGCTCGGGCCCAAACCCCCTCCCCAATTTTATTTAAACTCCTAACAAATATCAATAACCTTCTATGTTATATGAAATTAATAATAAATAAAAGAGTTAAAATGAAATTTTACAAAAAAACAAAAAAAGAAATTAGATCGTTGCCTTAGTGGCCAGCGTCAACGGTCAAAATGGAAGTGAAGGTTTGTTTTCTTTCACTTTCCCTCCAAACCTAAACTTATTAAATTAACTCTAATTCTCAGACTCTCTTCAATTTATATTTATATTATTTAATTTCTTCTATTTTTCAATGTCATCTATTATTCATATTATTATTTATATTATTCAATTTTAGTTATTTATTATTTTATTATAAATTTATAATGAATTCCCAAATTTATGCGTTCGGAGGATCATCATTCCCAAATGGGTATTATGTTATAGTTCCTCCATCCATTGAAGAAATGGAAGGGTTCGATCCATTTTTACCTTTTTCCAAAGGCAGCAATTCCACAACTAGAAACGGCCGAGATTACGTCCAGCTAAACACAAGCGAGCTACAACACCACGGGAAGACCGTCGAAGAGGGCCGTGTCTGGGGTGTGGCAATTCTTCACAAAATCAAAATGAGCAAAGCCAAATGGGCAGGGAGGAAGAGATGTGTGGGGTACGTAATTTTTGTCCAACCATTATCGGCGTTGAGCACAGGACTTCGACGTGCGACGACACCTGGAGAAGAAGCACCCCCAATATATGTAGTCTGATTCAACTTTAACTAGACCCGATAAGTAAATTCAAACTCAACTTCATTTTAATCTACAATCCTTTAACTTTCTCAACATGACAATACAATGCACGAGAGGAAATAATAAAATACATAGTTGCTATGAACTCTCCCCTTTCTTTATCTAAAAATCTTTTCTTTGTTGATATGATTAAAACTGCTTTTTATCCACAATATAGTCTTGTTAATAGAGGTACAAGTAAAAAGGACATACAAAAACTTTATACTAAAATAAGAGATCTACTTATAAAAGAATTTGAAAATTTTAAGAATATATCTATTGCACTTACTTCAGACATATGAGTTGTTATATCAAAAACAAATTTTTTGAGTGTCACAATACATTATCTAGATCATAGTTGGTGTTTACAACAAAAATTGATGGATTTTAAACCATTATATGCTAGACATAGTGCTGAGACTATTTATTATACAATTATTGAAGTTTTGTAAGATTATTTATTAATTGAGAGAGTTGTAGCGCTAACGCCTAATAATGCAGTTGCTAACATAACGACAGTTTCTTTATTTGAAAAGAGATTGGATCCGCTTGGTGAAGGCGGATTTTTTCACTAGATATATGCTTGCCACATCATCAATCTGATTATTAAAATAAGTTTAGAAGCTATATATGCGAAGATTGAAAGGGTGTGCATGACTATCGGGTTCATCGTCGGTAGCAATACAAGATGAAATGAGTACGTAAAATATTGTCGTCACGAGGAGCCCGGTTCGACCAAAGAATTTATGTTGTGACACGCTATGTTAGGAACTCCACATACTTAATGTTGCAAAGAGTTATGCCAATCGCAACACAAATTATAGAGTTCGTCAACTAGAAGAATTATTCGGACGATGTCGTCAACGATGATGATTGGATGGTTTGTAGTATTTTTCATTAATTTCTTAAAGTTTTTTATGATTCCACTAATATATTAAGTGGTATGTATTATCCTACTACTAAATTAGCATTAGATATTTTACTTCAAATTTCTAAAACTTTTGCTAAACATAGATTTAATCTAGAATTAATGGATATTGTTTCAGACATGGAAACAAAATATCGAAAATATTGGTTAGATATTTCATTCTTATATGGATTAGGTCTTGTTATAGATCCTATGTTTACATTAAACGTATTTAATTGTATGGTTATTGAGATATGCCAACATTTAGGACATGACTATAATTCTTATTTGATAAAATTTAATAGAAAATTGGAAAGCCTTTTTTCTTTATATTAGACTAGGTATAGTGGAAAGCCCAACAGAGACAACCAGCAGGAACTTGATGAAGACATTTATCAACAAGGATTGAGTATGTGGACATATATGAAACTTAGTAGCGGTGGTGGTCGAAGTAGCAGTTCTAGCTTATACAGACATGGACCAAATGAGTTGTAGCGGTACCTACAAATGGACATGTCCTACATGACCAAGAAGGAGAAGTGCGAGATGAATTTACTTCAATTGTGGAACCAAAATTTAAGTCGATTTCCCATTGTAGCCTAAATGGCACGTGACATTTTATCTATGTCAGTTTCGACAATTGCATCCGAGTCAATATTCTAATTAGTGGCCGCATTATTGAAGATATAATATACTCTTTAATCAATGAGATGGTTGAAGTTATAACATATTTACAAGATTAGACTCATGCAGGCAAAAGAGTACAATAGCATCTTGAAGATTTCGAACTACTCGAATTCTTCAAAAACACAGATTTGGACGATGTAAATTGATAATTTAATGAAAATAAATTTATTTAATTGTTTATTTGTTTAAGTTTAAATTAAATTTGCACATTGTAAAGTGTGAATATTATATTTATGTTAAAATTAAAACCATATAAATTTATAACCAATTAACCATTCATTTATATTTATTTGCTAATTAATTAAAAAATTTACAAACCACCCTTGAAAAATTACATAAATAACCCTACAAAATTTTCAATTAGGGAGCTAAATGTAATTTTTCAAGCCCATAGGATCGGCCCTATGGGCCCATAACTAGTCTTAGGGACTGGTTTGGGCCTTGACAATTTTCATGGGCCTGAGGCAATCCCAACGAAATTGGGACCGACCATTGAATTTGGGACCAATCCTATTGGGCCTAGACCTGGGCTCGACTGCGCCCAGGCCTTGCCCACATTTAATCATGACAACATAATTTCCAAACAAAGGATTCAAATTACAGTTTTTAGAAAAAAAGAAAATGAAGGGTTAAGATATTGAGAAAAAAAGTTATTTAATACATGAGGTGTAATAAAAAATTATAAATACCCTTCTTGGTAATTACTAGTTTAAAAATATATATTATTTGAAAAATATTATTAGAGCTAAGAAAAAGATTTAATAACTTCATAATTTGGACGTTTTGAAATTTTTAGTGCGTAGATTAAAGATTAACATCTCTTCAATAAAGATTGGTTCACAACTCAATTTTATAAACTTCTCCCACAACCTCAATGTGATAGTTCGTAACTGGTTAACTTGCATTGGATAGGTGGGATCTATTGCAAGCAGGTGAGACCTATTTGCGAGCTGTCATATTGGCGGGGTTGTAAGAGAAAGTTTGTGAGATTGAGTTATAAGTATAGTATTGCCCACATCTCTTTGGTAACTTTTTGATTTTAGGGTGTTGAATCCAAAAGATGCATAATCAATATGATTGAGAGAGAAAGAAATTACTCAACAATCGATCACTCTTTCAAGAGAGTTAGCCAATACCTGTGTCTGAGAAATGTAGAATTTACTTTGTTTTTGTTTTTCTAAATTTGTAGCTCATGATATTCAATTAATCAAATCGCCATGACTTTAATTTAAATAATTGTCCACTCATTCCAGAGGATTAATTGTTACAGAAAGTGCCCTATTAAAATCTTTAAGTAATGCTGAGAAGACTTACAAATTTCATCCCTGTATATATCAATGCCAACTTGCCAAAGTAGGAGGGAATTAGGGTGTCCTCACATAATAAATAAATAAATCAAAAGAATATTGGCAGTAGTGTTGTCATGCCCTTGCTGGCATATAAATGAATTAGTGACTAAGAAATTAATAACTAAGAGTAAAAGACATTTTCCCACCCAAGGTTGGCCTTAATGACACTTTTCCCACCCAAAAAGTTTCAAAATACCACTTTTCCACACAAAGTTAATATTCCATTATTATCCAAAGCCGATTCTGGCCAATTCCAACGGTGAAAATTCTCCCTGTCACCATCCATTTGAACCTCCAGTCTCCTTTCCTAAAAATCCCTCTAACTTTGACACTTGATCTCTCTTTGATTGTTGGCCATCGTAAAACTAGGGTTTCTTATTCTTAGCTGATTTCCTGTTGATTTCGGTGATGAATATTCAATAGGTCACCACCATTAAATCCATCGTCCTCCACTCTACAAAACTCCTCTTACCTTGGCTCTTGGTAACTCGTCAAACACCGACTGAGAAAGTAAAGTGAATTTTGGGTATTAACGGAATATAAACTTTGGATGAAAAAGTGGTATTTTGAAAATTTTTTGGGTGGGAAAAGTGTTATTAATGCAAACCTTGGACTGGAAAAAATCGTTTACTCTAAAGGGTCGTTTGGTTAGCAGTAATGGAAGATTACGCTAGTAATCTATCTCAAAAATGGGATATTACCATGTTTGGTTTTAGGAAATCAAAGATTAAGGTAATCTTTCAATGCCAACAATGTTTACTGCATGCTATATTAGGGGGTAATTTGATTACCGAGTGAAAGAGTGTTATTTTAAATTACCAAGGTAATCCAAATTTTATTCTCATTTTACCCTTAGTTAATTAACATTTCAGACACAAATGTCCTTGTATGTCTATCAAATAACAATTAGTCTAACTGTGCAAAATGAATTTTGTAACCCTTTACATTTGAGAATTTTCTAAAACACCCTAGCCACAATAGAAGTTTAAAATTTTAAAAAATACCCCCACCCATCTAAGATGATTGTCACCATCGTCGGTAGTTACCAGAATGGTGCATGTCCGACTAGATCTGATCAATCATGTGCCGTTCAGGCCACTTTCGATGGCGGTCGATGACCGAAGTCGCTTGGGTGATTGGAGATATTTTATTAAATTTTAAAATTCTATTATGGTTGGGGTGTTTTAGCCAAATTCTCAAATGTTAGGGGGTAAAATAAAAAATAATCTAAATAATAAAATAATATTATGATAATATTTTAAAAAATGTCAATTTAGTAAAAAGGTCTTCTAGAATTATTTGATTCCTCCTCACTCAAATATATTAATTATTTATACATATCAATCTAATCAAACATATATTATAAAATATTTTCCTTTAATCTTCAAGATAATCTATCTCATCAGTAATCATATTTTTTCAGTAATACAATATTATCTGGAACAAAACTGTTACTAAGAACTAATTAATTAATTAGAGTTGGTGGCATGTGCTACTCATTAATATAAAAAGACCAAGGAAGTTCTATTAATGTGAGTCTCAACCTGTTCTTTTTTTAATGTTTAAGTTCAATCATATTCCCGCAGCCATATTTTAATAATCCATTTCTATACTGGGGGATGGTTTCTTGGTATGAATAAGGTTAAATCTTCTTCTCTCTTTCATCAAAGAATCTTCAACAACCAAAAACTGAACTCAGACTTGTTCCTCATCTCGGCTATCTCACCTGATACAAAATCGACGTTCTCTTTGATTGGTCTCGATTGTTGTAAAAGCTGAAGAGAATGGAGCAAGGACTTCTTGATGATATAATCAATCGGCTATTAAACTTTCGGGACAGACCCGGAAAGGTACATTCCATTATTGGAGTTTGAGATTTGGCAACTGTGTTTCGGTTTCTAGTGGGATTTTCCTGGAACAGCCTACTTTGTTAGAGCTTAAAACACCCATCAAGATTTGTGGTACTTTCTATTTTTCCATTTGATCTTTAGAGTAATTTATGTGTGCGTTTGATTGTATTGCTTAATTCACTTGAGTCGAATTGGTTGCTCATGTCGATATTTGTCCTGATTCCTGATGATGATAACCTTCTTTATAAATTCAGGCGACATCCATGGTCAATTTTCCGATCTCTTAAGGCTTTTTGAGAACGGTGGTTATCCTCCAACGGCTAACTACTTATTTCTGGGCGATTATGTGGACCGTGGCGAGCAAGGAATCGAGACAATGTGTCTTCTTCTTGCCTACAAGATAAAATATCCTGGACAAAATTTTCCTCCTGAGAGGAAACCACGAATGTGCATCTACAAATATCAACTATGGCTTTTACGAAGAGTGCAAGAGAAGATTCAATGTTAAGCTATGGTACACATTCATAGGAATGTTTTAACTGTCTACCAGTAGCAGCCATAGTCGGTGAAAAGATTTTCTGCGTGCACGGTGGCATTTCTCCAGAGCTAAAAAATTTGGATCAAATCAGAAAAATACAACGCCCCGTTGATGAACCCAGATCGGGTTTACTCTGTGATCTTCTGTGGTCGGATCCCAGTGAAGATATTCGAGGTTGGGGACAAAATATAAACAGGAATATTTCGGTTATTTTCGGTGCTGACAAAGTTACAGAGTTTCTGCAGAAGCATGATCTGGATCTCATCTGTCGCGCTCACAGTGTATTAAACTGTTAATATTATGTGCAATTCAGAGATAATTCTTTCAAAATTCACCGAAAATATTGATTAATTGATGATGATTTGACACAGGTTGTGGATGACGGATATCAGTTCTTTGCCAGGCGACAGCTTATAACAATATTTTCTGCAGCTGGGTATCGTGGGGGGAATAACTCTGGTGCGGTGTTGAATGTTGGTCATGATTTAGGTATGCACTTTTCAAATACTGGAGCCTTCTGGTTCTGGAAGCACAGCCACAAACATGCCTACAAAATTCCGGGTAAATGCTAAACTTCCTTCTGAAACATGACAGTAATGCTTGTTTCCCATGTTTAATGTGATTCCAAGAATTTGAATAGTTTATTGATTTGATGATCAGGAAGAACAGGGAGGGTTACCCTTGGTTAATTATCAATCTCTGGATGATGGGAACAGCCAAGAAATCGAAGAACTTAAGGATGAGGTTGGGGAATTAGCTGTAAAGGTAGATGACTTGTCAACAAGATTAGAGCAGCTCGAATGGGAACGTACAAGGAGATACTACTATGATTGAGAGAAAAAAGAAAGGAATTTTGCATCAAGAAAATTGGTGGTGAGTGCTTTTCGAGAGAAATGTGAGACAGTATCTGTATCTGAGATATGCAGAATTTAACTGTATATTTCCATTTCCAAAAGCTTGCAGGTCATAAAATTCAATTAGTCAATCACCTGGTTTTAGTTTAAATCATAATGTTTCCACTTTTTCAGAACTAATTGTTCTCTCATTCTCAGAAGACAAATACCACTGCAAAAAAATAAAATATTTCTTCTCAGACAAAAACGTTTTCTTGAGAGAGAAAATTATTCGTGGTTAATTTGGATGATTGAATATTTTGATAATAATTATTGGATATATTATTCAAGATGTTATGAGTTTGAATCTCTCTTCGGTTGTTAATAATAATAATCATGATAGTTTTTATCATGTCAATAACTTTAAAATTTTAAAAGATTAATTAAATTACTTATAAATATTTCGAAAATTTTTTGACTTAACTTAGAATTATATTAATTTATTATTATTATTTGCAATCTCCCAGGGTTCAGGCCATGCATATGGGCATATAATATGCCTTGGTTGGAGGGATTTCATTGATAAAAGATAAAAATAAAAAATTCCACATTTCCCACTTCAATCCTAAATTTTATTGTTTCCTGAGCCATTTCATTGTCTCCTGCATTGAGTTTGAATATGGAGACAATTCATCACCAGAGCCACGGCCACGAGTTGACTTTACAGGAGGAGAATTTTTACCACTACTGCGATGGTTGCTGCAGTGGGTGCTTCGAAGCCATCAGCGACGGTTCTCCGGCCTACGTTTGTGAAGCTTGCAGGTTTGGTCTTCACAAATCATGCGCCGAATTGCCCACCGAGATTTCGCATCCTCTTCACTCTCAACACCCTTTGACCTTACTTTCCCACCCCTACCCTCCTCTCCTCTGTGTTCGATGTAGAGATTTGTACTGCAACTTCGGTTTCAGTTGCAGCCTCTGCTCTTTCAAGTCTTGATTTAAAGTGCGCTTTGTTAAAAGATGATTCTCTTTCCCCTCATGAGGTCCTGGAGAGAGATAAAAAAGCCACCATCAGACATTTCTGCCACAAGCATGAGCTGAAGCTCTGCAATGTATCGGGATGCAGTTCGAGTTGCCATTGTTGCGAATATGGCATTTCTGATTCGGCATATTATTGTCGTGATTGTGAGTTCACGATTCATGAATGTTGTTCGGAGATTCCTCAATGTGTTGAACAACACCCACTGCATCCCCAACACCGACTTCGCTTTTGTGATATTTATGAGGAATTTCAAGAAAAGCACAACCCTTGTGATGCTTGTGGTTATTTGATTCAGGGATTCAGCCTAATATGCGGATCTTGTCAATGTTTCTTTCATGTTCCTTGCGTTGAAGCAACTCCACGCTCATTGAAACATAAGTGCCACAAGCATAATCTGTTTTATTTCAAGGATGTGAATGCGGAAACATGGTTTTGTGATTGCTGTAACCTTTATTTATCTGGGTCTTATTATGGCTGTGTGAGTTGTGGGATCAGGCTACATCTCCAATGCGTACCTATACCCAAAATTGTGGAGCATAAATGTCACTGGCATCCCCTTACACTTGTAGATTCAATTGTAGAAGATGATTATTCAAAAGGCTGTTATTGTGATGTTTGTAATAGACCACTGTATCTGAAGCATCATGTTTATAGATGTGAGAAATGCCGCTTTTTCGCTCATATTGAATGCATCGTCTCTGAGGTAAGTTTGCAATCCCTCCCATTTAGAAGAATTGTGATCTTCCATAGTCAAATTTATATGTAAAACATGATTTGCATTTGTTATTATAAATTTAATTGTGGTTGAACTGCATCAATTTTTATGTTTTTTCTTGTGCTTGTGAGTGTTTGATCCATTCTATGTTATAATTTGACTCTGTTCTGGTTTGTTGATGGTTGTTTTTAACTTGAAATTATTGGGTTGCTTCAGACATGCCAAATGTTTGATAAATTGCCACACTTGATTTTTAAGGTTTGAATTAAGATATTTGAAAATTAGTCCAACAATATACAAAGAATCAATCTCTCATCAAATTTTGGCGATTGCATAATGTCTATACTTTTGCTGTAGATGGCAAAATTATGTAAATAATTGTGTTCCCTTCTCTGAACTTGATAAGTATTTGCTCTATCAGGATGACACTTCATTGGAGATACTGTCATCCTTAAATCTTGGGTTTGAAGATAAAGCAGAGCAATGTAATGATAGAAAGGAGAATATTGATGACACAGATGGAAACAGGATTGTGGCAATTGAGGACGAGAGTGATAAAACAGAAGAGAGTGAGGAAGTGCAGGAGGCAGATGCAGATGCAGAAAAGGAACTTAATGTGATGCAAAAGACTGTAGCCTAGGCCTAGCTGTATTCGACAAAAGAATAATATGCAAAAGACTGGAGGTTTTAGGTTTTAGCTTAATGGAAAATGTTTCGATAAAGATGGAGGCATTAGCTTCAGAATTTGGGGCTTCAAGAAAAGATGTTCCATCAAGTTGAGACCTCTATCTTGATTCTGGGAAGAAGATTCATGCATCTTCATGCATCAAATTACTTCACACTTGGTTTACTGGCACTGTCCAGGTAAGTGAACAATGTTTATTTTATTATAATTCCCTTATGAGAATTTGGGAACAAATTTTTAACTTTTTTCCCTTGCTTAACCTTCAATACATATTCTTTTGAAAAATTATGGGAGGTTTCACTAATTATAACCCAAGAAGAAGAAATTCAAGGACATGCAAGTGCACAAATTAAACCTGATAGATTGGTACATTTTGTCATGCTACAGGGGATCTCACCAGGACAGGAGAAATGGGAAGTGTCGCGAAATAAAGCTCTCTAACCTCAATTTCTATTGTTTATTTGATTAGTTGGTTCCTTTCACTTTGACATGGGTAGTTGGTCCTTATATTGCTTATGTTGGATGAGTAATCTCTGAGGTAAGACTATATTGACAGCCACTATGGAATGCTAGAATGATATGACTCTAAAGCAAAATTTGTGAATACCTGTTCTTCTTGAGCACATATTTCCCAGATTTCATTCTCTAAACTTGGTTCATGTTTGTTCCATCTCTGGATGACAATTCACTGGAGATAACAAGCAGATGTAACGACAAATACAAAGCAGAGTAACATATTTGTAATGTGGCTGCCAATAATGCAACTGCGGATGCGGGAGATGAAGCGCAAGAGTCTGGTGCAGAAGAATGTAGCTTGACCTGAATTAGATGAAAGTATCATAAATTTTGGGAAAAGATGGAGGTACTAGCTTTATATCTCAAAGGAGCCTACAGCAAAAACGTGCCCACAAGCTACTTCCTTGATCTTGATTTTGGTATTAAATTTTCTTGGAGCTACTTCTGCATCAATTTTATTCACATTTGGAATATGTGTATGAATATACTCTTTATGTTGAATGAATTTATTATTTGAGTTCATATCTTCAAATTTTGGTGATATAGAACAGTACTGCTTCAATTCTGCCCTTGAAAAACAGCCAGAGATAAGTTGAAACTTGTTCTGATTACTTCAAACTAAGCAAATCATGACTTACATAGATTTATGAGGACAGGAAAGGCCCTTGTCATGTGAATTGTGGGAAAGAATTTCAAGTAGTTTTTCATCAATTTTTTTTATTATGAATTGGTCTATCTTGACAAGTTGCCATAGCTGTTAGGGGTGTACAAAAAAATCTGATATCCGATCTAAAAAACTGGATATCCGGAAATTCAGATCGGATTTGGATATCAATTTTTGGAAGATCCGGATTTCCGGATCAGATAGCAGATCGGTTCTACAAAGAAACTGGATATCCGGATTTGATCCAGTTTTCTCCATAACTACAAGTTTTAAGAAGTTACTTCGGGGTCCTAGGTGAAAAGTGATAAAGTATGTGGGCTGTTCTAAAAAATAATGACAACTTTGGGGGTCAAAATGAAATGTTGATGTGGCGAGGGTACTAAATATTTTTTCAAAATTTCAGGGGGGAATATATTTTCCACGCAAATTCGAATCAAAACCGGATCATATGAAATCCCAATTGGATTCATATTAGCTTTCATTTGGATCAGATCAGAAAAATGTAAAACTGAATTGGATAACCAGCTTTGCACATCCCTAATAGCTGTCTTAACAGGTTGGTAATATAATATACAGTAGTTAATAGAACCAAGAACTACAGCAAAATTATAGAATAAAATCATGCCTCAGCAAAACTATGCAATGTATATCTGTGGCAACTTGTCAAGCTGGGTTCCAACTTACTATTAATATATTAATACCAAGAAGTCAGTCAATGGAAAAAAGTATTTAATATCAATTTGTTCTGTTTTTAATTACCCATGTTCTATCATATTCTGCCAGCCAAAATCATTTTAGTAACATAAAATCAAGAAACAACTTAGATCAAGAAGCAACAAACAATTAGTAATTTATTAAACTACCTCTAGCTGGTTCGATAGAGACTCTTTGGTGTATTACTTAAAAGATCTTGAGTTTGAGTTCCTCCTCGGTTGTTAATATGGGTAATCATTAGAGCTCATATCCGATTGATAATTCTAGAATCTTAAAGAATTAGTTGAGGTGCGTGTAAACTGGCCCTAATACCTCATTCATCAAAAAAAAAAATTATTAATTTATTATGTTATTGGTAATCTAAGAACTACTAGAACATTGACAGAGAAGAAGAAAAAATATTCCGGGAAAATTTACCATTCTCCTTTCTTTATCTAGTCAACTCTACTTCTCTCTTTGAACAAATAAAAATAATATTCAACTCTCTTTAAATCTCAGCACAATGTCTGAAGTTCTCATCTGCCTTCTGATGAAGACATCAGCTTCATCATTCTCCTTCTCAATCTCTCTCCCCCACCACCATCTTCATGTGGGCAACTCTCTTCTGTAGCTGATATAAATAATGATCGACTTTCTCTTTGTTGTGGAAATTATCGAATAAGCTGAAAAAAAGATGGAGCAAGGACATATTGATGATATAATTAATCGATTATTGCAGCTTCGGGATGGATCCGGAAAGCATATCCCATTGTGCGAGTTCGAGATCCGGCAACTGTGTATGGTGTCTCAAAAGATTTTCTTGGAAGCCCAGTTTGTTAGAGCTTGAAGCACCCATCAAGATTTGTGGTACTTTTTACCATTATATTTCATCTTTTCAGTAATTTATATATTGCATTTGGTTGATTGCTTGATTTCGATTATTCACCCATGCGGGCCATGTCCATAGTTTTCTTGAACACACAAGGTTGCATATTTTCAAGAGTTCTGTTTTCTGAAATGCAGGTGACATCCATGGTCAATATCCTGATCTCTTGAGACTTTTTGATCTTGGTGGTTACCCTCCAAATACCAACTACTTATTTTTGGGCGATTATGTGGACCGTGGCAAGCAAAACCTGGAAACAATATGTCTTCTCCTTGCATATAAAATTAAGTATCCTAAAAAAATTTTCCTCTTCAGAGGAAACCACGAAACTGCTTCTATAAGCAAAGACTATGGTTTTAGAAAAGAGTGTATCAGAAGATTCAGTTCTCGACTATGGGACACATTCATAGTTTGTTTTGACTGTCTACCAGTTGCAGCCTTAATTGATGAGAAAATCCTCTGCATGCATGGAGGCATATCTGAAGAGTTGGATGATTTGGATCAAATTAGAGAAATACAACGTCCGACTGATGTACCATATTCAGGTTTGGTCTGTGATCTTCTGTGGTCAGATCCCAGTCAAGATTTTCAAGGTTGGAGGTTTAATAATGGCAGGGGAGCCGGGCAAACGTTTGGTTCAGATCAAGTGACAGAATTTCTGCAGAAACATGATCTAGATCTCATTTGTCGAGCTCACGAGGTCTTACCTGTTATATAGCTGTGTCGTTTTAGTCAGTGTCTACGTTATTATATATATTCATCCCTTTTTCATTTATTTTCTGCAGGTTGTTGAGGATGGATACGAGTTCTTTGCCAGCAAGCAGCTTGTAACTATATTTTCGGCACCCAATTATATGGGAGAGTGCAACAATGCTGGTGCCATCTTAAATGTCGATGAAAATCTGATGTGCTCTCTACAAATACTAGAGCCTGATCAGCTCAGCTCGTAAACAACACAAAACTTAATTCCCATGAATTGATTTTATGAAGATCGATTGACTAGGTATATTTTTCCATTTGTATGTGCAAATCTTATGTACTTTGCTTAATTTTTCCAGCTTTTGCGACTCAATCAAATTTGTAAAACTGTAATGAGGAAAAACTTAACTCGAATGGAAAGGCAAGGGAATTAACTCGAGGTGCCAAATCAACATGATGGCTAAGAGGTTTTCTAAAGTTCCTCTAAAGTTGAAATGACCCTTCTTCTATGTGATGAGAAGTATTTTCATCCATTTTGAAATCCAGATTATGCAAATACTTGTAAAATTTTCAACCCGAACTTTGTGAAAACAAAGAAAGCTATTTTGGTGTCTACTAGTTGTCTAAGATGAAAAATATTCACATGTCTTGTGTTACAATACAACCAACCAATGAGAAAGTAAACTATGTTATACTAACGCCAATGTTATAAACTGTCATTGACTGAGTGGTATTGCAACAATGCATGTCTAAAACTTTCTCAAAAAAGAGAACAAGAGCGATTATAGCGAGTTAGTATAACAACAAAGCTAACACTCGATTATATCTTTAGAATTGATAAGCAAGTCTCAATCTTGGAAACTTAGGTCATAAAGTTTGAAATCAAATCTGAATAATCATTGAATGTCTTAAAAAGAGTGAACAATATATTTATATAGGATGGTGACTAAGGGTGAAAATCAAGTCGAACCACTAGCTAGCAGCTTGAGCTCACCTCGATGTTGGCTCGAACTCAGCTCGACAATTAGTTGAGTCGAGTTTGACCATAGTAGAACCCGGCTCAAAATATTCGCAAGTATTTCTAAGCTCGATGGATAAGTTGATAGTTTTTAAAGTAATAGAAGTCATATGTGATTTAAAAGTTATAAAGTAATAGTTCGAACTCGAACTCGATTAAAATTCGGAAAAAACTCGATTATATGAACTCGAATTCCAATTTCATGAGTTCAAGTTCGAACTTGATTTCTCAAGCTCAATCAGGCTTGAACTCGAACTCAATACTATAGCGCTTGAGTCGAGTTCGATTTACCAATTACTTGACTTGACTCGATTTCACCTTTAGTGGTGACAGCCAACCCTAACAAAGAAATAAAATCCAAATTCTATAAAAAAACAAAACTCCTTAAAATAAAATATGAAATACGCACATAAAACTTAAATAGATTCTAAACACGTGGAAACTGTAGATTTTGGGCTTGAAAACATCCTCCAACCAGCTAGCCAGTTATTGTATTGTAAGGGCTCAAAACGAGCTTTCGTTGATATATTATGGGCCGCATAACTCTTCATAGATAAAAAGTTAAGACTTGTTTAAAATTGGCCTGCCCACGTTTGGGCCTTCTGACGCTCCACCCTATAATGGAATTCATTTTACATCAAATTAGCTCTCCATCTTTTACTAACTTGCCAGGCCTGTGTCATTGCTCTACAACTACTAGCGTGCAGCGGTGCAAGATTGATACAGAAAAGCTGAAGGGCTTCATAATTAAGTAGAACTCATTGTCTGTAGAAGGTGAACGGGGACTTTTACAAGAAATTGGAAGCACATCGGTTGCTTGTACAACTTCTAGCCACATGATTGGAGAGTCCATAAAAGTTTTATTCTTGACTGGTTTGGTGAGTTCCGGAGAAACAATAAATGGCAAACTAAGGAAGAGGATGGAAAGCATAAATTACGTACCAGTCTTGTAACTAATTTAACTAGAAGGAAGATTTTTGTTTAAAGCAAAACAAAACGTTTATTTAAGGTTAGTTTTACGGTATGATGTTTTTCCAGATTTCATTGACTATTGAATTATATTATCTCTAAATTGGCTGGTAACATATCGTAGAACGTTTATTAGATGAATACCTGAAGAGGGTCCAAGTGTCAGAAGCCCAAACATGGACATACCAAGTTAGAACATTCATAACTTTAGATTCCGGGAGGAGTTACGAGGCCCATAAGATATTAACGTAAAGCTTGTTTCGAACCCGACAACATACCTATCTGATTCCCCTAATTAGGGGTTGTTTTTCGAGGCCAAAATCTACTGTTTCAACATGTTTTAGAGCCATTTTATTTTTTACATATTTTTCCTATTTTATTTAAAGTCATTTCTTATTTTATAATTAGTCAACCGTTAAGATTTCCTTTTTTTAATTAATTTAGATTTTATTTTCTTATTTATTAGAAGTCTTGTTAGAGTTGACTGTCACCACCCTATATAAACATACTATTCATTTTTTTAAGATATAGAATGATCATTCAGTTTTCCCTTAACTTTATGGAATTAAGTTTCTATAATTGAGACTTGTTTATCAACCCTAAAAGTATAGTCGTGCACTAATCCTTGTTTTTAATGCTAGTTCGCTGCGTTATAACATGTAAATTTTACAAATTATTGTTCTAGTGCATCATGTTTAAAAGACAAAGAAGCCTATTAAGAACTGTGATTGCTGTTCTCAAAGCAACTGGTTAAATTAATAGGCTTTTGGTTCTCAACTAATTTATGAATTTGTTCAGGTTTACTATTACAACAATGTGTTTCCATGGAACTTGTACAATGAAGCTTTAGGCCTCTTCCTTCTTCCCGCTGTACTTTAATTAAAAAAGGTAGAACGATTTACACGTACTCAAGGTTTATCGTAACGATAAGTTGGTACTTAAAAGGTTTTGAAATGACAAATAGGTACCTTCTGTCATGTTCTGTTAGTGGTTTCTGTTTATTACTGTTTATTAATAGTGAAAAGACTAAAATGTCCTTAAAAGTTTGAATTTTAGTTTTTTATAAATTTAAAAATTTCTAAAAAACCCCCTAAGTTTACAAATTTAACTAAATACCCCAATATATAAAAATTTTATAAAATAACAAAAACACCCCCACCACCTACGGTGCAGTTCCGCCACCATCGCCAGAATCGCCGGAAGATGCGTTACAACACAGCAAGTCGGATACGTAGCTGTAGCGCGTCCGCCTTTTCCGGCCGTAGGCCGGTCAGTGGCCGACTCTGGCCGGAAAAGGCCGATCTACGGCTAGATCCGGTCGTCGATGCCGTAAAACTCCATCTGCGGCGTCGACGGCCAGATCGGCATGTTACGACACTGCACCCTTCAGAGTTTTACGCGATTCCTGCGATGGTGGCCGGAATCGCACTCCCGGGGGTGTTTTTGTCATTTAACAAACTTTTTATATATGGGAGTGTTTAATTAAATTAGCAAACCTAGGGGGTTTTTTAGAAATTTTTTAATTTATAAAAAACTAAAATTGAAACTTTGAAGGGCACTTTAGTCTTTTCACTATTAATAAACAAAAATCACTAACGGAACATGACGGAAGGTACTTATTTATCGTTTCAAAACCTTTTGGATACCAACTTGTCATTATAGTAAACCTTAGGTATGCACAAGTCGTTCGGCCATTAAAAAAATACAAAGCAAGAACACAATAGAGAGAGCTCTTTAATTATTTTATTCAAGATGGAACAGTAAATAATGAATGCATAATCGTTCCAGGCTTCACCTAGCTCTTCTTTGTCAAGGAGATAACCAAATTAATATACTTGCATTTATATGTTTCCATATAATCGACGACATCATCTTTGAACCTCCTAAATAAATCATCCATAATCGCTTCGCCGAACTGACTAGACAAAATGGGCTCACCAACTGCTCTAATACCAGTGGCCATAACTGCTGCTCGCGCTTGCTTATCCAGGCTACCATTGGCTTTTCTGATATAAGTGTCCCAATCCATTGCAAAAGTTTCAAGTCTTTGCAGCTTAAAAGATCCTTCTTCCTCTATCACTTTCTTCACTTCCTCTTTTGTTGGAGCATAGTATGATAAATTGAAGGCGTCCAGTTTCTCCTCTTCAATCAAGCCCTGTGAAGTAATTTATATTATTTAGATATCTGATGTAATTGTAGACAAATTGAAGAGATGTATAATCTATACACCAAAGTTCTCAGATGCGGACATCCTAGATAATACACACCTCTAAGACCATGTCGTTGAGCTTTAATCCGACAAATTCCCAGATGGCTGAGAGGATCATCACTGCTGAAGCTGGCCATGGTAGTCAGCACCATTCGCCCTCCAGGGACTAGCTCTTCAGCCCGTGACTTCAGAAACATACTGAAATCTCTATTGAATTGCTGGTTGTATGCTTTAAACACTGTAGGAGGGCTTGTTTTTGCAACGCAAATATTCCCTTTGTTGATTAATTCTGGTTTGCTCCCCATTGCTTTTGGCGCCTGCAATTATAAATATTTGTATCTCTTCATCAATACATACATATGGACAAAACTAACATTAGAGATAATACAGTAATGGAGAAGATCGATTTGAACCTCGGAGAGCCACATTAGAGCGTATGAAGAGTGAACAAAGTGCAACGACTTGTTATGAAAAAGCCTCCCATAGAAAGACCCTGGAACTCCCGCAATGAAACACGGCTTAAACTTGCTACCCTTTTCTTCCTCCAGCTTCTTACAGAAGCTTGGCAAAGACCTGAAAACAGTGTTGAAATCGCTTCCAGGGAGATCGTTTAAGAACACTTGAAACGAGGGCAACTTGTGGTTCGATTTCTCGCTTGGCAGCTTCAATGCAATCCAGGATCTCTGATACCACGAGGAGAGTGTTGGGGCCTGCTGAGCAACCCAAATCTGCAATGTTCAAGCACTTAGGCAACAAGGAGCCATAAAGCTCCAGTATGCTTTCTTCCAGTATGGGCTTCACCATTGATATCACCGTCCTCTGGAAAAACAAAACAAACATAAAATGTTAAGGAAACAAGATGAAAATTTGATTCAAGTACTAAGGTCCTTTAAATATATGCGCGACAGAAACAAAGAGTTAATTACTTGAAGTAATGAATTGCTAGCATAGCTAGTTTCTCCAACACCCTCATTCATGTGTAAGATGAGTTCCTCAATCGCCATCTGCAGTTCTTGTTGATTTTATTGCTCTTGATGTAGTCAATTTGCTTGTCTATCTTTGCGTGGAAAAGTAATATAATATATATAGAGGGAGAAGGGAAGAGATCCAGAGTTAAGAGCCCAGCCTTCCAGGCAACTTTCTCACTATTTTTTTTAAAATTATTTTTTTTAATAATGCCCTGTTGGGCTACCGACTGTGTACCTTATTATGATATTAAAAAGGAGTAAACGATTTTTTCCCACCCAAGGTTTACACATTTTTCCACTCCAAAAAATTTTAAAATACCATTTTTTTCACCCAAATAAAATTAATATTCCATTAGTATAAAAAGCCGAATTCCAATTGGCAAAAATTGTCTCCTTCACCACCATTTTTTAACCTCTAGTCTCTTCTCTATAAAACATCTCTTACTTCCAATACTTAATTTTTTGCCGAATTGCTTGTCATTGCAAAGTTAGGATTTCTCATTCTTAGCTTATCTCTGGCTGATTTCGATAGTGAATATTATTTGATCAGTCACCACAATTCGATCTACTAGCTTTCCACTCTACAAAACCCCTCTTACTTTGACTTTTGGTAACTCTTCGAATACCGACTAAGAAAGTGAAGTATATTTTAGGTATTAACATAATGTAAACTTTGAAAAGGAATGTGGTATGTTTTGAAACTTTTTGGGTGGGAAAGTGTTCATTAAGGCAAACCTTGGGTGGGAAAAAGCCATTTAATCTATTAAAAGAGAAACATTTAAGGGCTTGGAAAATGTTTTAACAACTTGCAATACCACTTGCATTATACTATTTCGCAATTAACTTGTTACGCGTATCGTTACGTAATCGGTGTGACACCATATATATATATTATATACACGTATGTTTTTAATAAATCATATTTGTAAATACAACACATGTTGTTTTATCTAATTTTGTTTTGTTTTGTTCTGTACCGGTCTCATATTGCTACCCAGAGGAATATTCCAAACTCCAAAACATTGAATCCTGGTTTTAGATTCTTGTCCACGTGAATTAATCAGTTCATATTACCTTTCTAATAATCCACCACCATGTGAAGTGTACAAAATAAAATAATACTTGGGGATAAATCAAATAAAGAGTTCGGTCGATCATGTGAAGTGTTTCTAGAGGATATACAAGTTTTTAGATCAATTAAATGAAACACTAACGCTCATCTATCTATTTAGATAACGATAATAATAATAATATAAGACTTTTAATAAAAACTTATATATATATAGTCAATTTATACGTACCTCAACTAATCTTTCAAGATCTTAAAACTATCGATCAAATAAGAGTTCCAAGTCACCTTTATTAGCAACTAGAGAGGGACCCTAGAAATATCAGTTGGATAAGAGCTCTAGTAGCTCTCATATTAGCAACCGAGGAGAAACTCGAACTTAAGACATCTTGAGAATATACCCAAAAATCCCTATCGAACTACTCAACCACCCAGAGGCTTATATTGCTTTCAATAAAAACTTATATTGTGTCAATGTTGCTTGATCCGTTAGCACCACACATCTAGTTTACTGATCCATTGGCATCATACATCTTAATCTACACAATCACATAATCCATTTATAATTTGAATGACTCCCAAAATTACCACCCCTACGGAATTATGAAATATGCATGTCAGAATTGATTTAATCTGAATGGCTACTGAAATCTGTCTGTTTCTGTTTTAAAGATTTATCATTTGAACGACTTCCATGGGCCAATCTGTCAGATGATGCCTTGTTAGATCGATGAACCGCCTTGTCCTTTTTAAACAAGGGTGTTTGTTTTTCCCACTATTGTAATAACTTTAACTATTCTTTGTTTTTTTTGGAGTTGTCGATTATTTCAGCATTATTAGGTTACGTAGACATATTTGGGAGTCCCGCTCCCATAGGCGGTTTAGGTCTTTTCCATGTAAGATTTCTTTAAGTTATTAATTCCTTATTGGGTTAGGCTTAAGAATATGAATTCTTGTAAAATTAGGTTTTGTCACTTAAACCTAGTATATAAACATTTTTTTTTTTTTTTTTATGAGTGTGATAGCAAATCATAGGGCAATTCATTCATTGTAAACGAGAGAAAATAGAGAAAATATTATAATAATATTGACTCGACTGGACGTAACCCATATTAGATAAACCAAAGTAAATATGCAGTAGGTGTCTTCATTTTATTGCCAACACAGTTGCGTAATAGCATAGTGTGTGAACTCAGACGTCGAGAAGCGGCAATGGAGTATGCAAAAAAACAAAGAAGACAAAAGATTTAAGAGTGGAATCTGATATTTCAAAATATTATTAAGATAATAATTAAATTCGCCCCCATCTATATAATATAAGTGTATGTGTTGATAAAATGATAATAAATAATTGAGTAATTTCTCCACGTTTAATTAGACTTATAATTAATCAATTAGTCCTATGTTGTTGCCAACCACCAATGAAGCCTTCAAAATCAATAATATATAGTCATTAATAAAGTATGAGCACGATATTGATACTGTATGGGTGATTCCCACGTTATCGAACAAATGTTACACGTGCAAATTGTGATTTAAATTATTTCCACGTGAAGATTGTTTGTATTCAAGAATCAGTACCTGTACATGGCATTTTAATGAATTTAATTAAAATATAAATAAATTGTATTGGGATATAATATGCGGCACTGATTCGTTTTCCAGAAGCGAGAAAGGTCAATGTAATTCTTATATTGTAGGGTTGAGCATGGGTAACTGGTAGACCTTGATGGGTGGTACCCACCCATCAATTCAGAGTAAGAACCAAAATCGGCTCACACAGGGTCGGTTTTGGTTCCAAATTTGGTAGAACCAGTCCTATCTGATTCCACCACTTCAAGAACCAAACTTGGAATCGAGATTCGGGTACCCGAGGTGGCACCAACGGGTACTCAAGGTGTATTGATAATTTTTATAAATTTTTTGGGGTGTATTGGTAATTTTTAGGAGTATTTTTGTTAGTATTTCGAATATCATGAGGGAATAGAAATTTACAGGGTACCTAGAACCAGAACTGGAATCAGAACCTGTGTTTTATGTTCCAATTTTGGGTACCCAAGAACTAGAATCGATTATGGTTCAGATTCTAAATTCAAGAAATCGATTATGGTTCCGATTCTAAATTCAAGAAATCGATCAGTTCTAGTTTCGGTTCTGGTTTCTTGGAATTGGGTCAGGTATACCCACTCCGCCCTACTCATGTGCATGATTCTTGAACCAAATTAAGTTCATCCTTTAGATTTTTTTTTTTTTTTTAATTAAAAAGCTTTAGATATTAATAATTTTTTTAGAGACTTTGATGTTAATGGTCAGAGTTATTTATTTCTTCTTTTAATATTAAATTTTATTACAGATTAAATTTTGATGTAAATATACAACGTGGACTGTATATTGCATTATTACTATATTACTTCATAATAGGAAGTGATCGTTAGTCTCACATATATTATGATTAACTCTTCCTCAGTTTAAAAAGGGTCAAAAATGTCATTTTAATTTGTCTCTTTTTTTAAGGTTTCTAAACCATGATACTCCTGAAAAAAAAAATTCTTAATTGTATAACCCTTAAGTGAAAGTAAATATTTATATTTAGAATAAAGTTAATATTTTAGTATGAAAAGTAAAACTTGATAGCAAAATTCATGTTTGATGCATTAATCGAGCTAGTCATTGGGGTTCTCATCCGATCAATAGTTTCACGGTCCCGATAGATTAATTGAAGTGAGCATAAACTAGCCTAAACACCTGTAATGATTAAAAAAAAAAAAAAAAATTTAAAATGTTTGATCAATCAAAATAAACAAAATTTCAAACAAAATCTTAGGCTTGAGGGAGTTACAATTTCAAGCATGATAAAGAAATACCCAAATTGTAAAACTCTAAAATATTTTTCTTCTAAAATTTGAATTAACACCCTTTCAAAATCTTTAAAAGTCTAATTAAAATACTCAGAGTTTTAATAAAATTGTATGGGTAAGATCAATGGTGTAAAATAGTGATTGGAAGAATGAATGAATGAAAGTAGCTAAATAGGAGGAAGTGAGCAAGTGTTGAAAATTTCGTCTTCAAGTGAGCAAGGCACCTTGGTTGGAAAGTCAGCAAGTTTTAAAACCCTAGTTTTCAAGTGGCAAGAGTCTTGCCGCAAGACACCACTAATTATTTGACTGGTAGTAGGAGACTCCTGGTATTGACAAAAAGAATAGCATTCTAATTGGTAATGATAAAAGGTAGCGGTCAAAGGTTTGTTCCCTTCATTAACTTTCAGAGTTCGAACTTTGAAGTCACCTATCATAATATTTATGACTTACTTTGAAACATTGAGTTTGTAGGGCATTCAATAAACTTCAGAGATTAATCAAGGTACGCGTAAACTGGTCCAGATACAACAGTCATTAAAAAAAAAAAAAAAAAAAAGATAAGTTAAAGCTATTTTATTGTGTTACATTTATATTACAATTTTATCTTTTAATTGGGGTTAATGATCAAATAAATGGGGTCTAAAGATCCAAGATCACTTCCCCTTTATTATTGTATTAATTATATTTATATGTCGATTTAAGGAATGAGATATCATTTGAAATGAATGAAAAATTGAAGATAAAACTTAGGATGCCATTTTTATTACCATTTTCGCTTTTGTTTTAATTCTCTTTTTATTCTTTATTTTACGTTTAGAAAATGCAAATATTCTGTACTTATTCATTTATCATTTTTCTACTAAAAAATAAAGAATCATACGAATAATAAACATCGATCTGCAAAACCTTGCTATGAAATATTTAGCCGAAATTCATAGAGTTAATAACGTGAAGAACATGATCATTTAGACAACTTAAAATATTGTTGATGAATTAAACAATGCTCTGAAAATAGTATTTGGAATCAACTGCAACGTACCATCGACAGACTAATTTTTTTTTTTATGATTCTTCATAGTTATTTTAATTAACCACTTACAATTCTATATATGTACAGTACAATTTATTTGACTTCACCGGCAGAACACATTACATAAAATATTGACTAATGCCAGTCCGGGTTAATTTTTCTTTCTTTTAAAATATGTGTTCGATTGGGATGAGTTTTGAATATAAATTGACTTTTAATCATAGGATTAGTCCTTTTTTTTTTTTTTTTTGGTTGGTGGGGGGGTGTTGGGATGGGATTAATTAAAGGATTATGAACAAGATTGATGTAATATCTTTAAAAAGGTAAAGTAAAAAAGAAAACAAAAACCTTTAATTTTATTAATACAAATTTAATAACTTTATGTAATAAAAAAAAATCAAAATTTAAAAATTTGATTGCCTTTATTTGTTAAACCTTACATTTTAATTAGCTGCCAAATATAATTTTCAAGCTTCCCCCTTATTTGGTAGGGTTATATATAGCACAACTCAACAAACTAAATTCATATTAATAGATAGTCAAATAATCAATTAATTTCGAGAAATTATATAAAATGGCACTATTTTGGGTAGGAAATTGAAAACTGGCACTTTTTTGAAAACCTTCTCAACAAATAGCACAATCCAATTAATATTACGCGAATTTGAAGGACAAAAATACTCTCATATATAAACAAACTTTAAACATTCACTCATCTTCTTCAAAGTTCAAACTCATCCTAACCATTGCCTCCATCGAAGACTTTGAAAACCCAGCCTAGAAACCAATTTTGCTATTTGATTTGGTCATGGATTTCAGTCTATTTGACTTGCAATTAAGGATTGTTGTATTGTTTTAGATTTAGGGTTTTGATGGAGTTGTTGGTTTAGGAAGAGAGATTGGGTTGATTGTTGTTTGATGGTGCGAATTTAGGTGGTTTTAATGGCTGTCAATGGTAGAAAATGATTAGCGGATCTGTGTTTTTTGGCCAATAGGGGTATCGACCGGATTCAGCCGTTTGGGTAGCTGAAGGTTGAAGATGACGAAAAATGACCGAAACTAGCTGATAGGGAGTATCATACACTTTTCATACCTATAAGGGGTATATGGAATTTTTACAAAGGATAATTTTATATTGTCCGAATGGGGTGTCTTCCAGGTAAAATTACAAATATCCCCATATTAGCAAGAAAAGTGTTTGATACCCCCATATCGACTGGTATGGGAGTTGTCTTCAACCTTAGACTACCTAAACAGTCAAATCTAGCTGATAAACAGTCTCAGACTTCGTCTAAAACATCAAAATCCTTCAATTTTCAACATCCCCAATCTAAATATTAACCCAAACAACCAATATTAACCACCTATCTAAATAAATATTCTTCGATTTAGTCAGGATTGTAGTTATAGAGAATGGGTTTGACGGGTTTTAAGGGTTGAAGAATAAGTCAAAATGGGCATTTCTGTCCATAAAATGGAATTATGCTATATTGTAAAAGACTTTCCAATAAGTGCTAGTTTTCAACTTGGACCTCAAATTAGTGCTATTTATTATAATCTCTCATTAATTTCGTCAATTATTTGAATTATCTGCCTCAATCTTATTATTTTGGTTACTGCTATTTCATTCATATTAATAGATAGCCAAGTTAATAATCAATTAATTTGATTTATATGTAGAAGTACCCAAACGGGTGGGTTACACAATTATAACAAGAGAATTTTGATGATAAATAAAGACTTGAGGAGGTGCTGATTTTTTCTATATTACTATTTACTACTATGCAGCCCTTGAGCAATCAAACTTGATTTCTTTCCTCATAATTAACATTGGCCGGCAAGCCATCGAGAAATTATTTTCACATATTTCTTATTCTAACTCATTAACCAGTGTGATTGCTGTTCTCAATTCCATGATATAGATCAATGAAGAGATTCAAAACATTGTTTAGGTCTTCCTAGTCAAGGAGATAACCAGATTGATGAACTTGCATTCATGTGCTTCCATATAGCCGAAAACATCCCGTTTGAATCTCATAAATAAATCATCCATGATGGATTCTCCAAACTGACTTGACAAAATGGGCTCTCCGACTGCTCTCATGTCAGTGGCCAAAATTGCTGCTCTTTCTTCCGTATCGAGGCTACTATCGGCTTTCCTTAGATAACTGTCCCAATCCACCATGAAAGTTTCAAGTCTTTCCAGAGTAAAAGACCCTTCATCTTCTATCAACTTCTTTACTTCCTCTGCAGTAGGAGCATAGTATGATAAATTGAAAGAGTCCAGTCTCTTCTCTTCGATCAAGCCCTGAATATTAATCAGTATTAGTGGTTGAATAATAATTAATGAGATTCGGATAAATATAGCACTAGTTAAAGGTTTTATTTGAAGGACAAATTTTGTCGTAAAATCAAGTGACTTAATAACTAGATCTATAATGAAGCAACAAAAAATATGTTCAGTAGGATGTCTTTGTAGGAATGATGTTGTGTTTAGTTGTTTTTTTTTTTTTTTTTCCGGATCCTATCTCAAGGCATGTCTTGTGATAGGATGTCTTTGTTTTTGTTTTTGTATTCCTTTGTTTGCTTATTTCCTCTTATCTCAAATCTTTTATGTGCTTCATATAGACAAAGAAGAGGAGATTTGGTTTTTAGTATATTAAGTTTGTGTTTTTGTTTCTACCTCAGGATCTCAGGACCTATCCTGAGGTAGAATAACCCGTTTTTTTATTGTCTCTCTGTACATTCTTACTCTCTTTTAATGATGTATTACTTACCAAAAAAAAAAATGTTTAGGAACACATATATAACATCGGGCTATGTTATACCTACCTCTAAGACCATGTCGTTGAGTTTTAATCCAACAAACTCCCAAGTGGTAAGAGGATCATCACTTCTTAAGCTGCCCATGGTTGTTACCATCATTCGCCCTCCAGGAACTACCTCTTCACCGCGTGACTTCAAAAACATACTGAAATCTCTGTTGAACTGCTCATAGTACGCTTTAAACACGGCAGGTGTGCTTGTTTTTGCAATGCAAATATTCCCTTTGTTAAGTGCCTCTGGTTTATTCACCAAAGCTTTTGGTGGCTGCAATAAATTTACATACATAAGAAGACAAAACTAATTAAAGATACATAGAGAAATGGAGAAGATGAATTGGAACCTCGGAGAGCCACATTAGAGCGTATGAAGAGTGAACAAAGTGCAATGACTTGTTATGAAAAAGCCTCCCATAAAAAGACCCTGGAACTCCTGCTATGAAACACGGCTCCAACTTACTGCCCCTTTCTTCCTCCAACTTCTTACAGAAATCTGGCAACGACCTGAAAACAGTGTTGAAATCGTTTCCAGGGAGATCGTTTAAGAACACTTGAAACAACGGCAACTTAAGGTTCGATTTCTGGCTCGCAGCTTCTATGGACTCCAGGATCTCTGATACCACAAGAAGAGTGTTAGGCCCTGAGGAGCATCCCAAATCAGCAACGTTCAAGCACTCAGGCAACAAGGTGCCATAAAGCTCCAGGATGCTCTCTTCTAGTATAGGCTTTACCATCGATATCACTGTCCTCTGAAAGAAAACAAATATAAATTAATGAATGTTTGGAACTTAAGTAAATGATTATTTCTCTTTTTCTCACTTTCTCCGTGAAGAAATATAGAGAGACCTGAAGGAGGGAATTGGTAGCATAGCTTGTTTCTCCAACTCCACCATTCATGTGCAAGATTTCTTCCATGCTCGTACTCTTGAGTTTTAATTTCTTTCTCTTTCTCTTGCAATTTACTGTATCTATATCCATCTGTGCAGCAAGTATATATAGAAAAATTCTAACCTGGATACATCGATCTTAACCACAACTTGCCCTGGGTAAAAATAAACTAGAAATATCTCTACCTATGATTTGTCCTCTTTCCGGTGTTCTATAATGATATATCTTATCTCTATGTCAAAGTTCTTTAGGGTTTTGAAGTGTTCAAAAGTTTAACTACGTAGATTATAAGTTATTATATATAGACTTCATTAATTGACTAAATTTTGAATCGTTTTGATATACTATATCAAGAACATGCTTAAGTTCTTTGAACAATTTTTCATCTTAAAACTTCTTTAGGATAAGTAGGAATAATATAAGTTTACCTTGAGTCACTGTCCTAATAAACAAAAAGTAAATGCAAGCTATTTTATTGTTTGTTTGACACAAATTAAATAATCAAGACAGAAGAAACAACTACCACATGTAACGAGTGGGAATTAATAAATATTCCAACTCAAAAATTCATTAATTAACCAGGTTCACATTAGTTTAGGGTTTACGGATTGGGTTTTTTTTTTTTTTGGATGATTAGGGTGTCCAAACCAGTTTATGCGTATTTCAACTAATCTTTGAAATCCATTGAACAACCCTACGAGCCCAATTTCAACTCAAAAATCATTCATTAACTAGGTTCACATTAGTTTTGGGTTTTGGGTTTTGGTTTTTTTATAATCGGGGTGTTTAGGTCAATTTGTGTACATCTCAACTAATCCTCGAGATTCATTAAACACCCTATAAGCCTAACAGGCTAGGTAAGTGACAAACATGGTAGGTGACCACTTTGTGGAACTCAAACACAAGACTTATAGGTAACACACTCAAAGGGCTAAAGTTTTCGTCCGACCACAAGGCTAGTTGTTGGTTTTGGGTTTAGGATTTAAGGTTTAGGTTTATCTCAAATAATTAAAGCATGTCATATTTGGAACCTTATTAATTTGGTGGTTTCAAATGTTCATGCTAATCGGAAGCAGCCTTTAGTTGAATATTCATCTTCCAAATCCAAGTTGATTAATTAGTTGAGGGAAACAGACTAATATATATTTAGATAACAACTTAAACAGTAATTAATCAAATATTATAAGGTGTTCAATTTTTTTGTCTTCCTTTTTTCTATTTATAAAATTCTTCAAAGTAATCATTTATTCACGAGAATATTCCATGATTTTTTGTCATATACTACTGTAAATTTATTGGCATGTTAATGTTAATTAACCAATCAAATCAAGAAGCAATTTTTATATAGTTTCTTCCAAAGCCTCGTTAAAATGTCATTAGTCATAGCCACACTGTAAAATATAAGTTCAATTCAACCCACTCAAACTTAAAAATAAAAACAAAATAAAAAAAGCTTCATATTTTATAATATTTACAATTTTGATCCATTTAAATTCATATTGAATCAACTCAAACTTTTGAAAAAAATAAAAACGGGTTTTATATTTTATAATATTTACATTTTTTACTGCATTTAAATTCACATAGACCCACAAAATATTATCGTAAATTTATCAACTTAAATATTTTGAACCCACTCACTAAATATCCTGGTTACATCTGTGATCGTAGCTATATATTTAACCAAATTTGTGGAAGATATATAGTGAAAGCTTAATATTTGAAATATATATCCGAGGGCCATCTGTATAATGACATAGAATGATGATGCATGCCATAATACGTTGGATGGATGTAATTAATATTAGAAAATAAAACTAAAAATTTAAACAATGTTTTTCATGAGATGAGCTGATTGACAACGAATCTACCTATATTCTTCTTCTTTAAATATCAAATTCAATCAATAATTGACTAATTGTTTTCCATGGACTTGGAACCACTTCGTTAACTACTACCCCAATGTGGGTTTATTCCAATTTGTCTCAACTAATTGCCCACAATTACCAACCAATGTTGTGTTCATATTAGGAAAACCTACATCATCATATACATAGTAATGATGTATAAGTATATGCAATAAAAGATTAGTAATCTTAGTTTTTTTTTTTTAATATTAAAGGATAAATTAACTGCAAAAAAATCTGCACAAGGGTGAAACCAAGATTTTATTTTGAGTAATATTAGACGTACAAACAAATCCTACAAAGATTTTTATACAAATTGATATGGCATAAATGATTGGAAGAATAAATATGATGAGTTTGGCTTTTTGTATTCACTCTTCTATTTATTTTTTGTCACATCAGTCTGTATACAAATCTTTATAAGATTTATTTGTACATAACATTATTGTTTTATTTAATCACCACGGGATGACCTGATAGTAAAAGAGCAAAGAATAATCCAATATGGTCTCCCAAGTTCGAGTCCTCTTGATGATAAAAAAGTAAAAGGATGATTTAACATGATCTCTCAAGAAAATGATCTAACATGGTCTTTCAAGTTAAAGCCCCTTTGAGGGTAAAAGAGCAAGGGAATGATCTAATATGGTTTTCTAAGTTCGAGTTCCCACGGTTGCCAATAGGGGTGCTATTGGAGCTCGTATCTGACCAATAGTTTTAAGGTTTCAAGAGATTAGTTGAGGTGCACGTAAGCTAAGGGTGTATAAGAGCTGAGCCGAGTTGAGTATCTGGATACTCGAGCTCGGTTCGTGATGAACAGTGTTGAGTTTGAGTTTGAGCTTGAATACTTAGGCTCGAGCTCGAGTTCGCGAGTAGGGGTGGGTGCTCGAGCTCAAGCTTCGAGTTTATTGTAAGAAGGGTGTTGTTTGTCATTTTAAAAACTTTAAAATAAAAAAGTTACAAAACTTGCGATTTGGCCCTTCGAGTGCAATGAGGCTTGCAAGCCTATCGAGCCGAGCTTCGCCAAGATCGAACTTGGCTCGACCCCTTAAACGAGCCACCCGAGCTCTAGCTCAACTCGATTGACTTCGAATCAAGTTCAAGCTTTTCACGAGCCGAGCTCGAGTAGCTTGCAAACTACTCGACTCGCTTCTCATTCCTAATGTAAACTGGTCTGGATACCCTCAGTCATTAAAAAAGAAACTAATCTTTTTATTTTGGGGAGGGTTGATTTTTTTTTATAATATTTTACATATATATATTATAGAAGAAGTTTTTTTGATATAGAAAAGAATCATAAAAGGAAAACAAACTTTAAGATGAAATTTTCTGTCAAAGATAATTTTTTTAAGAGGGTTGATGTGAAAGAGGTAGAGATCATCATAGTTGCTTGTCATATAGTAATTAAGAATTTTTTTTTTTTTTTTTTTTTTTTTGGGAGGAATAATGGAATAGAAAGAAATTCTATTAATTTAAGAATGATGAAATAAAAGAAAATTATTTTAATAGGGATTGATATACAAATTGTGATTTTCTTCCAATAAACGGAATATAAATCTTCTTTGACATGGAATGATGAAAAAGAAGAGTTTTTTTTTTTCTTTTTTCAAATAAGTATAGATATGTGAATTGTGATAGATAAAGAACTATATAAAATAAACTGACTTTGTTATTAAAGAGTTTTTAAAGTTGTTTTAACGGTCGAACGACTGGTTCCTACCCAAACTTTGCCTTAAAGACAAATTAGTACCCCAAAAGTTTGGAAATGACAAATACTCATTTTTCGTCCATATCTGTTAGTGAATTCCGTCTATGATCATGGAAAAGACTAATACGCCGTTTTCCTTCTTCCTCTTTTCTTCTTCCATTTTCTTCTCCGCGACTTTATACACCTCCTTCTCCAAAGATTCATCTCTCTCTCTCTCTCTAATATCTTAATCAATCAATTCCCCTTCAAAATCTCCAATCTTTTTTTTTTTTTGTACACTTTACTGGGCAATGAAGAAGGTCGGTTTAGGTGATGTGGATATTATAGTGGGGGAGACCGATTGGCCGTCAGTGGGTGACTCGAACCAACCGGATTCAAATTTTCAGAACGCGCTGTGGTATATTGGGAACCTTGTGAAGCACGTGAACTCTAGTGAAGGGACGCCTCTAATGCCTAATCGGATTTTTGAGGTTTACATTTTCGCTTTGTTCAATGAGAATCTGAAACCATCTATCTCGGAGCAGAATTTCGGGTTGTTTAAACCCGAATCTGATGCTTTAAACTGTCTATCAATCTATCTAAAATCTTAATTCATCATCTTTTGGTATTGGCGGCGGCAAAGGTGGTGGCTGACATGAGTGTTTAAATGTCATGAATCACTATGCATATATTCAGAAATTTTATGAATAAGTCTTATGTAATTTTTCTCTTCCCATGAAACAATTCGTGTTCCTGAAGATAATTTTCCAGAAGATAGAAATTGCCAAAGTACAATAAACATTTTGGAAAAGCAATTGTAGAAGATGGCTACTTCGTTAATCGAATGAACTAAAACTATTCATGAGTAATTTATTTCAATTATTCAGCTTTTATTCACAGAATTTCTCCAATTCTCCATTATTTATAGAAAATTAACTAATGCAAAAACTAATAGCTTCATGGACAAAAAATAAATCAGAAACAGCGAATCAATAGGATTGAAACCAACTGTATAGAATTCTTAGCAGAAAATTTAAATGTATAGACAGCGAGCGCCAGAAGCCCCCAGAATGTTACCTGAATCTAGATTGAATGAATATTAGTTGAAATGTCTACCAACCGCCTCTGAATTTCCTTCGACTAGTGAAGGACTTAGTGGGCAAGATTCGCAGATACATTGTTCATATCAAGGATGCAACAATCATGAGCTGCACCAGTGATAGAAAGTCTGTGTTCTTGCTGCATCAGTGAAGCTTCTCATTCTGCTGCAGTACTCATTGATAATTGCATTACCCTTTTTGTTTGTCTGAAGTTGGATCTTCATGGGAGAGCTTTGTGTCACAACCTTATTCCGTAATGTCATGACAAGAGCAGCAAGTGTGGAGAGCGGACAAGGTTGAAAGGTTTCGCAAAGCAATCACGTGGAGTATGACAGTTGAGAAGTCAGGTGTGTTTCCTCCTGACACATTAACAATGCTTCATAAGACTTTTTAGGAGGGAGCTCTATGAAAGGAAAGTACTGGAGCCGTTAGAAGTTGTTCTTCATAGTCGACAATGAAAAAGGGATTAGGCCATCCGGCACAAACTGCCCGGGAGTTGGAGCCATTCCCTTAATGAGTTCATGGTAAGACAAAACCAATGAATGATGTACATGTAGGCTTACCTTGTCTCAAGTGTGATGTTGGGGTGCTGTATGGGCCGTTCCGCTACGTTGAAACTCTAGGCTCGTGACACTTTGACATTGGATTGTAAACCAAAAGCTTCTATAGACAGGTCCAAACCGACTGAGATGTAGTGCATCTTATGACCGAGCTTAGTATTTCCTCTGTCATGGTTGAGAGCAGCTGGCTTAGCAGAAGTTGATCCTGCTTTCTCCAAGTAAAATATTTAGGGTTCTCAATGGAGTTTGGGTTTTATCCTTTAGTATAAATGAATTAAGCCTGGTGCCAATCAATGGTCATATCGCTAGCTAGACAAAAGGAAGGTACATAAGCTTTAGTGTAGAGTTACTGATAGCTGTGATTTTCCAACTTCATCTTCACCAGAAGTCTCCGCAATTGCAAACTCCATTCCTGAAATGATGAAATCGACTTGCATCTCTAACTATTATCTCTCTATTTGTAATAACAGTGATAAATTTGATGGCAGAGTGGCAATCAAAGCAAACTCGCAAATTTTTGGTAACTAAAATAGGCTTTGTGGGGCTCAGACTAAGAATTCCGAAAGCAATAGCCAGCTTCTCACTGTGGTAAAGTAGAATTCCTTCCTTTTCCTCTTCTTCAACATCTTGGAGAACAAGACCAGATTCTGCATGATAACCCAACCTCATCATCTCAGGTAATAGTTCAGTAAGTTTCTTGTTTATCTGTGCCGATTGTGGATGAGACCTATCTCCACCAACAAATGCATGAACAATCCCATTTATCTCAACCCAACTGCATCCTGGACTTTTCTTAATGCCTAGGTCCCTCTGTGTGATTCTAACACGTGCTGCATCCTGCCATCTACCAACAGCACTATACATATTTGATAAAAGAACAAAATTTCCACTACCTTCAGGTTTTAAACTCTGGATTTTCTTTGATACTTCTTCCCCAAGTTCAATATTCTTATGGATCCTACAAGCACCAAGCAGGGCACCCCATACACAAACATCAGGTTCAAATGGCATGTTTTCTATGAATTTGTATGCCTCATTCAGAAGTCCGGCACGGCCCAGAAGATCAACCATGCATATGTAATGATCTATTCTGGGGACAATGTTAAAACCTTGAATCATGGAATTAAAAAGTTGTTTCCCCTCCGTTACAAGTCCTGAATGGCTGCAAGCAGATAAGAGACAAATGAAAGTAACATCATCTGGCTTTAAACCCACAGCTTGCATTTTATTGAACAGTAAAAGCGCTTCCATGCCAAGCCCATGAATTCCATACCCAACTATCATTGCATTCCACGAGACAATATCCCGTTTATCCATCCTATCAAAAACTTTTCTGGCAATATCAATTTTTCCACACTTTGAGTACATGTCAATAAGAGCATTGCAAACTGAGGTATCAGCTACAAACCCATGGACAACTGAACAACCATGTGCAGAAGCACCATGTTGTAGAGCAGCTAACTGTGAACAAGTAGGCAGGACACCAACCATGGTAGCCGAATCAGGTTCAATTCCAGACAACTGCATCTGATGGAATATACATAAAGCCTCTTGTGCATAACCATTTTGCGAACATCCAGAGATAATGGCACTATATGAAACTGTATCTTTCTTATCCATTTCATCAAAAAACCTTACTGCTTCGTCTACGATCCCACACTTTGCATACATCGAAAGTAATGTGTTTCCTACTCTTATATCTGAAGCAAACCCAGTTTTAAGTGATAAACAATGGATGCGTCTCCCTTCACTCAGATCAGTCAACTTTGCACATGCTCGAAGTACAGTGCCAAGAGTTACAGCTGTTAAATTCATGACATTCTCAGACACCATTTGATCAAACAATTCTAATGCCCCTCTTGGCAGATCACACGTAACATACGCTCCAATTATAGCACTCCAACTTATCTCATTCTTCACTTCCAAAAGATCAGAAATCCTTTTTGCATAAAATATGCACTGACATTTCGCGTACATGTCCAAAAGCCCAGTACCAAGTACCACATCATTGCTGAAACCCCTCCTAACAGCGTAGCCATGCATAGCCTTCCCTTGGTCCAACACATTAGCTGCAGCAACTGTTGGAAGAACTGCAACAATTGTGGAAGAATTAGGACTAATCCCCCCCTTTTGCATTTCAATAAACAACTGAATCGCGCTATCATATAAACCATGAAGAGAAAATCCAGCAATCATAGCGTTCCAAGCCACAATATCTCTACAAAACATTCCATGGAAAACTTCTTTAGCCCGAGTCAAAGCTCCACATTTTGCATACAAATCAATCAGAGAAGTACAAACATAAATATCCTTATCGAGCCCAAGTCTTTTAACATGACCATGAATTTCTTCCCCATCATCTATTGCTCTTAAACCGGCACAAGCTTTCAGCACAAAAGGAAACGTGAATTTTGTTGGTTCAATACCCAATTGAATCATCTTATAATACAAATCAACGGCTCTCTCCAAGGGTCCATTCCACGCATACGCTCTTATCATAAAGTTCCAGAGAGCAACATTTGGTTCACGAATTGTGTCAAACACGCGGCGTGCAACTTCAATTTCATTGCAATTAACATATAAACGTGCTAGTTTTTCCAGTACAAGAGGATTTTTTATGTGGGTATTGTTGTCTTTGAGGAGTTGTTGGTGAATCTTCTTGCCTTGAATGAGTGCCTTTGATTGTATGCAAGATTCAAGAAGCCGTAGATAATCAGCAAGTGAAAACTGTGGTGTTGTGATGCGTAATTCAGTTTTCAATTGATTGTAGATAGATTTTAGAGAAGACTTGGGTAAATAGAACTTAGTGACGGACATCACTGGTGATGAAAAGTCGGCTGTTCGGGGATTATATATTTTTGAAAGAAAGGCCGGCTCATCGGCCTATAATATTTCTAGAATGGAGTAATTGTGTGTTTAGCCCCACCAGTTGACAAAAGGTTTAAATAATCATTTGACTTGATGTTTTGTTTTCACAACAAGCGGTGCTGGAACACATCCTAAATGTAGATTGAAATCGAATCCCACACCGCGGTAGAAAGGGTCATCACAATCAGCATCACAGACATTGCAAGATAAAGAGCCATAAGACTGCGCTCGTGGCACTTATGTTTCAATATTGGCTTCAAATGTAAGCACAAGCTGAGATTGAATCAACACTCATTACAGGCGGAAGCTGATGATCTGAGCTTGTCTTTTTACTACCATTCAATACTATGTTATCATAATATCCGTGACGACGAAGAGAAAGGGAGTCTTGCCGGTGAAATTTGTGCTGAATTTTTTGAGGTATTCATGAAGCAATTAATAACATCGAAAGCAACAGTAGGCTGGAGCTGGACCTGAGAGGAGCTCTGCAGAAGCAAGCGCAGGTTAAAAAATTCCTCCCTAGAATTGCTGAGTATGTACTCCCAGTGGCGGACCCAGGATTTTTGTCCAAGGGAGGCCCCTCGCTCTGCCATTGTTTGTCAATCAACTAGTTAAAACATAAGAAAATAACTTTACAAAGAAGCACAAGAAAATTGTTACGTGGAAAAACCTCTTCAATGTGAAGAGATAAAAACATCACAGGAATCTAACGATCCACTTAAATCCAATATAATTAAAAGAGTTTACTGATGTGTATTTTTGACAAACATGCAAATGTAGCAAGTGCATTAGTCGTAAAAAGTAATAAAGTGATAAGTAGAGTATCGTTTCCACGAGGATACTGTTACTAAGTATCGATTTCTCTAGTTTAAGTCCTAATTGAATCAACAATAAATTGGATTGATGGAAAATTAACGAACTAAATACAATTTAAGAAAATATAAATGAATTATAATGAAATTAAAGCAAAACTCAACAACTTAACTAATTAAACAAAATGCTAAAAAAAATGCTAGGGTATTGATTTCATCTAGATATGCTAACCCAAATCATAAAATCTATTATCCAAGTTCTAATTCCTTAATTGAAAACCGAATTCCCTAAGTTGTAAAACATACCTTCTCAGACTATATTTTCCTACTTATCCTTATTAAGCTTCCGCATCCAACAAAATGAAGATTAATAGTTCAAAGTTTTTTAAGCTTTATGGAATTCTATCTAGATTTCATAAATCGGTAAACCTATTTCTAGCGTTTGCTTAATCTACGGTATTTATCCCAAGAGGCACAATCAATCACTTCTTAGTCTTATTGTCAATAATACACATTTGAATGGTGATCAAGCATCCAAAAGTCATTAAGCAAAGAGATAAACACTCAATCATGAAATTAAAACTCAAAGTAAATCAATTCATATAAATTTAAATCATTGTATTAAGGTTACATCAAACCCTAGCTAAACAACTCAATTCATACTCAAAAACAAAATAAAATAACAAAAACAAACTGAATCAAGATTCATCATTGAAAAACAAGCAAAAGATGGAGAAATCTTCTCTAATTTGAAGACCAAATCTTCAATAATCTTCTCCTTCCAAGAGCTGCCTTCCAAATGACGAACCAAGACCCTTTTTCTTTCATTTTCATGCTAATTTATACCTCTTTCACTTAAGGACGAAGCCCTAGCAAGCCAAAACGCTTCATTTTATTTTTCACATCTGATGCAGTTTTGCCGCGGCGAAGCTTTTTCCTTATAGCAGCAAGAATCTTTCGGGCCAAATTTGAGCATTAAAGAGTCTGAATCTGGAAAAGTGTTAAACACATGAATTATAGCCCTTTAAATTATCTTTCTACTTGTTCAAGAATCAGCACAATCCGAGGTCTAAAGCTCAAGTTATGGCAGAAATACTAAAGCACATCCAAAGACGTTTTTCTTCCGTTTCCAACATTCTGTTCACGACTTCAAGCCAAGTTTTCACCCTTGTCCAGTCAGAATTAGGAAAAACCCAAAACATTAAAGTTGTAGCTCTGGTTCTTAGCTTTCCAAAGCTTCTAAAATCAGGTCATTCTGAGTTTCCAAGCTCAAGTTACGCAATTTACACTCAAAACTGTCATTTATGCTCAAAATCATCGTTTAGGCTTACAAAGACAAATTAATAGAATTAGGTAACAATTAAGGCCCAAATTGTATGAGAAATATCCTAAATCCTATCAAAATTTAATGCAAAATCATAGGAAAAAACATGATTACCATTTACAACAACTACAAATCTACCAAAAATATTCTATATAAATTTAGAGCTCAATCACAACTCTAACAAAAATAAAATACACAAAGGTTTACTAAAAGATGGATTACAATCACTCCAAATTCAGATCCACATGTAAGAGGAAAGTTGGGAATTGGGAAAGAAAAACTTGAATATAAAAAAGATAAAACCTAACTTTTTAATTTTTTAACTTTTCTTTTTTACCTTTTAATAAAACTTTTCAATTTTTCTTTTAAAGTTGAGGGTAGGCCTGGACCTACCCTCAAGGGGCCTGGGTCCGCCCCTGTGTACTTCTGGTTGTGAGTGAACTGTTGAATCCCCATCTGAAAGGCTTACTTATATCAGTTGTGAGAATGTTTTAAAACCGACCCATTGTAAGACTCAACAGGGTGATTGGGTCACGGGTTCCCCAGTCTTGGACCGGTCAATTGCAAGGGTGATGTCAGTAACAAAAATAGTTTAAAAATTTAAATAATCCCTAAAATTGTAATATATTATAAAAATAACCCTAAAAATTTAATTAGTTCCTGAAATTTTAATTTATTTTCAAAATACCCCAAAAACATTCAATTAGTCCCTAAAGTTTTGAAATACTTCAAAGAAACCCTAAATGGCATCCCTATAAGTTTGAAACATAGCAGAAACTCCATGGAACTTCAACCGGACCGGATAGGCTGTCAAGTCCCAGTTGGACTGGTCCGGGTTTTAAAATAGTTGTCTTATGAATTGAATGAGGAGATCATATTATCAAACACAAAAGAAGCTATTATAATAATAGCTTTTAGCTGTTAAGTTTTATGCTATTCAGAGAGATGGATAATCAGCTATCTTCAAAGAGGCACCAACGTTATTCAAAGCAAAACTTGTAAAGTGGAACTGTGCATTTAAGATTACAAAATAGACAAATCTCACTTAGTTTATTGTTGACTATTCAATAAGATAAGTTTAAAAGTGTGTTTAGATGTTGTACGCAAAGCCAACAATTCTTCCTTGTCATATTTTTCTAACCAAGTCGTTTTCATTCCTTCGTTGTTGGCATGTGATAAGATAATAAAAAAATTTGTCAAAAATTCTGGATACTCAACTGAGTTTAATTGTCTAATTTTGGCTTAAGGAAATGCCGTACAGCATCTTTTGATAAGTAACCCTCTTCATCCAAGGCAAGATATGCATGTGTAAGGCCGTCCCAACTCTTTAGTCTTAAAAATGCTGGTTTTAAGAATGAATGATTGCTCCTTCTCTAACTGTCGGTTTTAAGAATGAGTAATTACCCTTCTTCAACTATTAATTGTCCAATCTGAGAGTGGATAGCTAATGCAATCCACTTATTGGATAGGGTTCTATGGTCGGTCCGTGACCCCTAGATACCGAAGGCGTCCTTGGTGTGCAAGACAAAGAGAAAGATAAAGAGAACAACAGATACCAGCCAAAAAAACCAAATGCCTTGTGGTTGGACTGAGTCATGCGCCAAAGCTCCCCTGGCGTAAGCTTATCAGGCGAGGTACGAGCATATTTGCTGAACATGCTCTCAAACTCTGCTGGAATAAACCTGAAAATACAGTAGAGTCATAAATACTAAGAATCATACTTCCAGCTTTCCCCACTATTTTGGAAAAAAAATCCCCATGTTGAATGTTTCTTCTCACCTTCCTTCAGTGTCATAGGTCCCTGAATCACTTCCATGCTTTGCCTTATGTGTGCTTTGGATATATATGGAGAACAAAGGTGAAGGTAACCAATTCTGCTAGAAAATCATAGCAATATATAGGTAGCTGTAATGTAAACGCAAAAGAAAGAATCTTAACTGAACTTACTGGAAGAGTTACATAACTCATAGTCACATGGACAAGCATCATCAAAAATAAAGAAGCAATAAGGTTGAAACCAACCATGCGGAATCCTGCACAGAAATTAAAAGAAAATTTATCAACTGGGATCACCAAAAGCCCCAAAATTGTTGTGGAGCAGGCTATTGTTTCTTGAATTTAAATCACAGAAGCTTATACATTAGGCACATTGCATATAGAGAAATAAATAGTCCTGTTGCTTATAACTAAAAATTACAAGGGCATATCACAGCATAGAACTGAAGCTCATAGAGTCTTCACAGTTAGCAACTACTTTCAAGATATGCCAAATTGACAGTGCCATTGACTATCAAATCATTATAAACACTACACAAAGAGCACTTCCATGTGCCAGTAACACTGATTTTTATTGTAGAACTTTTACTTATGTCTTGTAATATATAAATCTAAACCTATAATTAGTGCAAATCAATTTATATTTTGCTAGGGGTGAGCAATTCCGGGTACCCTGTATTTTTCAGGAGAACCAGAACCGCACAATGCAGGTTCCCAAAATAAGGAACCGAAACCAGAACCGCACAGTGTAGGTTCTTAAATTCAAGGAACTGGAACCTAAAATGCAGGTTCTGGTTCCTTTCCCGGGTACCCTATAAAAAATCAATTACCCCCCTATTAGTTTAAAAAATAACAAAAATACTTTAAAAGTTTACAAATACACCCCTAACAAATTTTGATTACTCATTCATTTATGTCCAATGTAACGCATAAATCCTCTAATCTCCAGGGAACACTTGAATTCAATAAATTCATCACAATTCACATAAAATTTCTCAATCAAAACCAAGACACAAACAATTATTAATCTATAAATTGTTAATTTAATGTTATAAATTGTTAATGTTTATAATGTAATATAATAATATTGTAATTAAATAAATAATTATTTAATTATAATGTAATGTTATAATTAATTAAGAAATCATACTATACATGTATAATATAATGTTATAATTAATTAAATTTATAATTATTTAATTAAATATTATACTAATGTTTATAATGTAATGTTATAATTAATTAAGTAATCATACTACAAATTTATAATGTAATGTTATAATTAATTAAGTAATCATACTACAAATTTATAATGTAATGTTATAATTAATTAAGTAATCATACTACAAATTTATAATGTAATGTTATAATTAATTAAGTGATCATAATATAATGTAATGTAATAATTAATTAAGTAATCATTTGTTTATAATGTAACGTTACAATTAATTAAGTAATCGTATTATAAATTTATAATATAATGTTAATATGTTATAATAAATTAAATTTCTAATCATTTAATTAAGTATTGTGTTAATGTTTATATAGTAAATTACTAATGTTTATAATATAATGTCATAATCAATTAAGTAATCATTTAATTATATAATGTTATAATTAATTATGTAATCATACTATAATGTAATGTTGTAATGAATTAAGTAATCATACTATAAATTTATAATTTAATATTATAATTAATTAAATTTCTAATCATTTAATTAATATACTAATGTTTATAATAGAATGTTATAATTGATTAAGTAATCATACTATAAATCTATAATGGAATGTTACAATTGATTAAGTAATCATACTATAACTCTATAATGTAATGTTATAATTAATTAAATTTTTAATCATTTAATTAAGTAATGTAATAATGTAGTAAATTATTAATGTTTATAATGTAATGTTATAAATTTATAATTAATTAAGTAATCATTTAACTATGTAATACTATAATTAATTAAGTGATCATAATATAATGTAATGTAATAATGTTATAATTTAATTAAGTAATTATCTAACTATAATGTAATACTTAATTAATTAAATTTCTAAATATAACTTCCCTGTAAATAATGATTTTATTAAAAAATGCAAATTTGTTAATCAATCAAAATTAAGATAATTAATTAAATAATAATTAGGTTCATATGTTCCAATAATTGATTATGGTAATGGACCCCAATTAATTATACAGGTTTTATGTCTAAATAATCATCAAGTTGTATTCATGTTCACATTTGTATTTATACTTGACCCACATGATAAGTTTTGTTAATTAGATTTAATTAAATTAATCACAGAGATTAAAGAAAATGACTGACACATCAAGTTGTGTTAGAGAATTAAAAAAACTAAAATATTATGCAAAATATATATTTTATATGAACAGAAAGATTCTCTTTATATAAAATCGTATAAGGGAAAAGAAAAACATAAAATAAGCATTGACTTAAAGATAAATCAAAATTAATTAGAAACATTAAACGGATAATAATTGACTTTTTCTAAGATTATCATAAAGGGTTAGATTATTAGATGAAGATATCGTAAAACTTAAACGTCACATTATTTATCCGTGTTAATAAATATTTATTGAGTTGATTTTGTAGACTAATTATCTATTCACTTTGTATCACGTAGTTTACGTCTAAAAAGTTTGTAAGGGTCCATTCGATATAGAATTTAAATATAGTTTTTTATTCTTAAAAATAATTTTTGTATAAACTAGTGTAAAATTAAAAAAATGATTAAAAATTGTTTTTACAGTTTTTTAGAACTTTTGATCTGCAATGGTTTTTAAATTTTATATCAAATACATTTTTATTTATTAAAATATTAAAATATACTTTAAATTTTTTAATAGTAGTTTAGTTTTTAAAAATTATTTTTGAATCAGCCCTAAATATTTTTACAATTTTAGAAGAATATTTTTTATTAAATTAAACAATGAGGTGTGACTCAGCTGGTAATTGAGTTTTAAGTGGGACGAACTTTACCTGTAAAGTAAGGGGTTCAAATCGCACTGAAAACACCTTGTGACCTCCGATACTTACCAAAGCTTTGATTGAGATTAGTCTTAAATTTTGAGTATGAGGTGACCTGAATTCAAACCACACTAGAAGCACCTTATAGTTAAGGGTACTTATTTGGGGTTTGGACTACAATTGAAACACTTTGTGGCCGAGGATATGTACCCGAGCTCCGATCAAGATTAGTCTCATAATTTCGAGTATGGGGTGACTTGACTCAAATTCAAAATGCACTAAAAGCACCTTATATCTAGGGATACTTATCCGAGCCCTGATGAGGATTAGTCTAATAACTTTATGCATGGAGTGACCCGAGGCTTTCACCTTAAAAAAAACAAAAAGAGAAAGCAATTTAACTTATGCGTGACGTGAAACACTTCAGAAATTACAGTTCTTTTTCTCTTTCACTTTCTTACCCGAGCGGCAATAACCCTTTGACCAAAGAATTCAAGTGGACTCAGCAACCACAAAAAGTACCACAAGAAACATCCAATTGTACTTGGCCCTACGTGCTTCCTTACAAAAGCAGCCATTCTTCATCGCCTACATCACTCCACCACTTCAATCAAATCCCTCCCCACACCATCACCGTTCAAGAAGTCATCAAACTTTGATCACGGGAACTAAACGGCTAAGAATCATGAAGTTAGAAACATTACAAACACGTTAAGCTTGGTAATGATTAATAGAGAGATAAATGAAGCCAAATACGTATTCTCCTCTCAAAAAGTTGTGACATCGTTGTCCAAATCTAGAAGACAATAGCCGTATTGTTTGTCAATCAAGAATATTTTTGTCTGTCTGCGTTTCAGCTCTTAGTCCTAGACATCGGCTTTCTATCCCATCATAAGCTGCTCACTGTTCAATCTTGATTTTAACGTAGTTTAGAGTAAGTTTCATCAGTACCCTTTTGGATTTATTGAGTTATGTTGTGTGTGGACAGGCTTTAAAACCCATTATCTGAAATACCCTTGTTGAATTTGGTGCCTTTTTAGTCTGTTTTGGATAAGTTTGAATCTGGGTTGTGTTTGTTTTTGATTGAGGATTCGCAAGTTTGGTGCTTTTCTTTTGTGGGATTGATTTGACTATTTTCTTTGAGTTTCTGTGATGGTAAATACATAGCTCTTTCTGTAAAGTTTTGATTTTTGATGATGGGAACTTGATTGTCATTCACTATTCAGTGATTTTATTATGATTTTAAGCTCATGTTCTGTATCTGTCTGGGCTTGAAGGTTTCATTTCAGAATCGAGCTTCGAATTTGGCACTTTGATACTCTCTCTTTGTGTTATGATTGGCCCGCAAAAGTATTTGTTTAATTTTGTATGAACAATATAATTTGAGTTGGATAGTATATTATGATTGATTCCATATATAGTGGTTACAAATAATTTTTTTCTGCTTTCCATCAGTCTAAAGCACAATTTCTTCTTTTTAATATTTTGTCTCTCTTAAACTTGGCCATTTGCTTAATCTAATCGGATTTCTCTTGGAAACTTCAGTTCTAGTTCAGGAGATGAGGTACTTGGCTAATAAAGCTATGGCCATGAATAAAGAATACATCTAAAATGGCTTGTAAATTAAGTTTGAGTAAATCATTCAGTCTTGTGTAAAGCATAGTGCTGCTGATTTTTTAACATAACTGTGTTCACCTGATTGTCTATGTAAATTTCTAACTTTGAGTGATCGACTCAATTTACGGTAATAAAAATTATCTCTGAAGGGTTAAAGCCTTGAGAATAAGTTTCATCCTATATCCGTTGATGATGAGCATTTAATATGATTAATTTCTTATTTGATTAGAGTTCTTTTTGTTATCTGGTTATTTATGTTTGTAATGGTATAATTCATTGTTTATTTTTCTTACAGTTTCCATAGTTGTGCTTTACTGTGACTGTGGCCTTCTGAATTAGTGATAATGAGCTTCAGAAACTGAATTTGACAATTGCATCCACAGCACACAGTAAGTTCTAGTGAGGGTTTAGTTGCTAACATTGGTTGAAACATACAATTTATGGCAGTAATGAGTATGCCCCGTTTTGTTTATTCAGGGCCCAGTTGCAAAATAGCTGAGTGATTTGAGGATTCTGTGGCTATGTCTTCATCTTTTCCTTTTCTTCCTACCCATACAGGAGAGAAGTATCCCAAATTGCCCAACTCTTGTCAGATTTCCTCAGAAAAAGAACATATGACTAATCCCATATACCCCCAGACATCTCCTTCAGCTCCCAATCGTGCAACTGCTGGGCACTCATTTTCACCGTCTTCCAGATTTCCCAATGATATGCTTGTTTCTTCTGTTTCACCAAATGAAAGGAATTCCCAAAATTTTCCGTTCATTTCTCAATCGTCAAGAGGGCGAACAACAATGCCACCAACCCATTTTTCTCCTTCAGAAGTACAATCTACAGGATCGATTAATGTCCCTGAGGAGAATAAGGATATGTCCTGGTGTATAGACCCAGTCCAGGATTTTCTTCATTTTCCTGAAAATGTCCCTATACGAACTGGACTGGTGGAAAGCAATACTGGTGATATGGGATCTGAGGATCATGCTAAGAGCGCCGAGTGGCAGGATTGGGCAGATCAATTGATCTCTGTTGAGGATGGTCCAGACCCGAATTGGAGCGAAATTCTTGCCAATGTTGATGCTGCCGAGGCAAGACCAAAGGTTAGTTCCTCAATTTAATTTAATCTTGGAACACTTGGGGAACATCTTACTCCCGGTTAAATTCTTTGTCTTGATGCCTAAAATGCATCATACATGAAGCAAATATAGAATTTCATTAATGCAGTTGGAACTTTAATAAATATCTGGATTTTGTGTTATTCATCCCTATAATTCCTAGGACTATTCTTAGCTCATATCTCACATTGTAAATTTTTTTAATTGATGCTAAAGGGTTAGTGGAAGGTGGCCTGAGCTTAATACCGATAGTCTCTTTGGAAATGTTTGGTTACCATAATTATGCATTATTGATCATGAATTCCTTCCTTCCAATATGGTGGTCTTGTATATGTTTTAGTGCAATTGTAGAGAATTTTTTACACTAAACTCAATTCTTCTGCACGTTTAGTATTTCCTTTTCCCTTAAATTTGAAGAGCAGTATGGTGTTACCTTTTTTCCCCCAAGTAAAGAATCATTTATCTTATTCATGTGCTTCAATTTTTGTTCTCTGCTTCCATTTGGCTTTTAATAGTTCCTGACAATGTGCTAGGTGCTGAAACCATCTACAAGTATCTCAGTGCAACAACCCCAAATTCATCAGCATCAGCTGTTGCCAAGTGAAGAATTTCATGCTGTTGCTAACCCATTGTCCACAGTACCCCAAGCCAAAGCAAGAATGCGATGGACTCCAGAACTTCATGAGTCATTCGTGGAGGCTGTGAATCAGCTGGGTGGTAGTGAACGTGAGTGACCCTTTCAGTAAAATTGTCCGCTTGATCTAGTATGACCTGGGATATTATTTGTTTTCACTCATTTTCGCCAATAACTTAATTTACAGGAGCTACTCCAAAGGGCGTCTTAAAGGTCATGAATGTTGAAGGCTTGACAATCTATCATGTTAAAAGCCACCTGCAGGTCTGTGTATACTCTTTATCTTTTATTTAAATTCCATCTTTCAACCTTGTTCAGTGGTTTATCGATTTAGCTAAAAATTAAAATTTTGAATTTCAGAAATATAGAACAGCTCGACACCAACCAGAGTCTTCAGAAGGTATGAGCTATTGTTTCGCACTTGTTTTTCTGTTCCTTGGTCATGCCATTGCCATACAAGTTATGATTAAGTTTGGTAGAATACAATTGGTTGAAAAGTATTGTTCTCTTTGCAGAAACATCAGAGAAGAAATTGACCCCTACCGAAGAGATGAAATCAATGGACCTGAAAACGTAAGCAAAATCGTTTACATCAAGTATAAAGTCATTTATATCTATCTAAAAGCCTCATTAGATGACACCAACAAGAGGTTTATTACCATCATCTAACCTTAAAACACAAAAATTCAGATGTGAATTTTTGCATCGAAAACTGTAGAATTTGTCTTCTAATGTATTATTACTGTCAGCTAATGGAGGTCTGGATTTAAAAAAAAAATGCAGATGTTTGTATCTGAGAATTCTTGTATGTGTGTGTGTGTACTTGTGCCATTCTCTTATCATGTGGCTCAGAGTACTTATTTTTCTTTTTTCAGTCTTCTAGTTACCATATCAGTTAATATATCTGAGAACTAGGCAAGATTTGCCATTCACACTATGATTAGATTCTTAAGACACTTTATCAAGTATAAACTTTATGGCAAAGCAGAAATCAGGAAGTTGCTTAATGGGAATAGAGAGTCCTGACTATATTTGCCTCATTTTCTTGAGGAATTAAGTTCAGTCAATCCCTTTGATACTGCTAACTTTGCCCCTTGTTAGCTTAATATAGCGGTTTTGGTGGGTGCAGGAACCTGTTTGAGAAATTAAATCTAGGCATTCCCTTGACTGTCTAACTTTAACCTCCTTATTATCCTTATCTTTACATACTGGTTCTGGTGAATGCAGGGTCCTGTTTCTTGAAGACTTCTTTTGTTGTCCTTTTCATGCTCCCTGAATGCTTACATTGGTGGCCCTTGTAATGACGATCCATCAGTTATCGTAAAGAAAACTCTTATTTAGTTAATCTAAAAGAAAGCTTTATAGATAAACTATATGCATGAAACCATCACCCAAAATATTTATGACCATTAGAAACTATGTATTGCATACGCGTTCATATAATTTTGATGAAGTGCCAGATTATTATTTGACTTTTAGTACCATAAAAATGCCCTTTTTTTCTATCTAGAATGCTATACTTTCTGGTTGTTGCTTTCTGTGTGTTTGCCTCTATAAATTACCCATAGCAGCTCTTCTATAACTTTTACTTTACTTCCAATGCAATGGTGAACAGTTAAGTGTAATTTCAGTTTGATATTCATACTATGTTGGTTTGATAACAGGACAATGAGCATCACTGAAGCATTGCGAATGCAGATGGAAGTTCAGAAGCGGCTCCATGAACAGCTTGAGGTACATTATTGATTATCCTAGCTTCAGTTTTTTGGACCTAAAAATGCATGGTAAATTTTAGGGATAAGATTCGAGATAATGCAGTGATATGAACTGTTTTTCATATGCTTAAATTCTGTTGTCCAAGTTATGGAGATCAAACATAGTGACTGTTGATGAGATGAAAATAAGTTGCTCTTGGTAGTTAAACCTGGCAAATCTTCCGTATTGCTCTTAGAGTAATATTACGTTTACAACCCAAACTCACAACTTTCTCTTATAACCGTCGACGTGACTATATACAATTGGTCAGCTCGCAAAATAGGTCCCGTTTGCCCAATTGCGGCGCGCTGTCATGTCGATGGTTGTGAGAGAAAGTTGAGTTTGGGTTGTAAATGTAGCATTATTCATTGCTCTTAATAGTTTGATGAAAACAATGAATTGTTGAGAAGAAAGATGTCACATAGTTGTCAACTGTGATAAAGTCACTGAAAATAATGATGTGATTATGCAAGAAGGTAAAGCGAGGGAGGACTGGGTGAGAATTTGTAGTTTGAAGTTCAATAAATTTAATTTTTGAGACCCTTTTCTTCTCTAATAAAATTTTGTTAGAAAATACTGTTAATGTCACACCTACAGTCTCTTATATTTGCGGTGTCATACTATTCAACAGATTCAGAGAAATTTGCAGTTGCGAATTGAAGAACAGGGGAAGTATCTTCAAGAGATGTTTGAGCAACAAAGAAAATTGGAGAATGATAAGCCCAATGTCTCTTCATCCAACCATGACAATCCTTCCTCTCCATCGGCGAAGCCAAAGCAGCATTCACCCAAAAATGAAAAACCAGAAGCTGCAGAGCTGGATCTGACCAAAACAGGAAGAAGTATAGGTACCGTCAACACTTCATCGGAAGAAAGTCCCCAGAGTTCAAGCAGGAAACAGAAGTCCCCTGAACCCAAACCTGTCGACCTGGATGATGAAAAGTCGGGTCACACTAACACAAAACGAGCACGAACAAATGAAACAGCAGAATGTTCAGCGAAATCTGCATTGGACTGAACACCTTATAGAATTGACATTGGTTGGTTTATGTATCTAATTTAGACAGAAGATCATTCAATCCAGGAGTTTCTGACAGTTAGGCTAATATTTCATCTTAGCAAAGACATATGAAGACTCAGATTTCAATATCATGTTCAATGTGGGGTTGAATTTGCACTGAAAGCTGACAGTAGAAGATGGATGTTCTGTAGATGTTTTGTGTCTCTCCTTCATGGAATAATGGTTCAAGTAATGTGACTGTTTATATGTATATAGATACAACTAATTTGAACCTCTTTTCTTATTTGCCTCTCAAATAATGCAAGTAAAATGCAAATCTCAAAACCACTTGGCTTGTGTTCGGATGGCAAGATCTTAGGTTACCCAGTGGTTTTGTGTTCGAGTCCCATCAAGTAGTTACCTATCACATTTGTGACTTATCTGACCCATTAGACTTGTAGGGTGTTTACTGAACCACAAGAATTAATTGAAATACGTGCAAGTAGACTCGGACAATCTGGTCACAAACACAAATACAAACAGAAAGTTGCTATGTCCAATTGGCAAAGAATGTAAGGTTGAATTTGGCTGTATCTCATTAATAATGAAATAATCTTAAAATATTATATTAGTTTGTATTATTATATATCATAATACATTATTATGAACTTTATTAATGTAAATATGAAAGAAATACCCATCAAAATCACAATTTTATACATATATAGCTTGAAAGTTTTTTTTTTTTTAGTCAATAAGAAAACTCTTCACTTAATTCCTCAATGTATATCATAAAAAAGTTCCCAATTATAAATTAAATTAATATTAATTTCTCAATATTTAACTAAAATACAAATGGATCCAATTAATTCAAAAGAGTAATCTCAATGCAAAAATTTTGAAAGGAATTATGCAACAATCGAATTATTAGAATTAGTCCCTTTTTTTCTGTTAACAAAATGTCGTAGAGAAAAATGAAATAATTTTATGAGAAATTATATTATTTAGTCCAAATTGGGGGCATGAATTGAAAACTAGCCTTAAAGTGGAAAGTATCTCAAAAAATTAGCCTAACCCAATCTTCCAAATTTTCAAAGACGAAATTGCCCCTCCATATAAAAGCTTCATTCAACCAAGCCAGCTCTCTAACCCTTGGTAACCCTAATACTCTTTCCCTCCTCTCCAAAATCAATAGATTTTCTTAAAATTTCACCGGATTTGATCGAAAATCATCAAACTAGGGATGTTGATTTTGATTAGTGAGAAGAAAATGAGACATGTTTAGACTTGGATAGATTAAGATTTGAGTTTAGATGGTGTTAATGGCTTGGTTGTGTAGTTTAGGTTGTGAACATGGTGGAGAACAATGCGGTTGTTTGTTTTTTTTCACCGACGCCCATGTGTTAGGCGATGTCGATCACATTTAGACCAAATAGCCTTCTGGTCAAGTGACCAATACCTAGGGGTCGATCAATTAATTACGATAATTTCCAGTACCCATTAAGACATTTATTAGAGATGACTAACAGTGACCACTAATAATTGATAGGGAATAACATCTAACCGTTATCTCCTATCCATTAGATATTGTCTTCAATCTTAAGACTTAGTTTGAATCGATATGACTGAAACTATCGACACACATACCCAGATTTCGTGAAAAAACACCCAAATCCATCCATTTTAATTATGCCCAATCAAATATAAATTAAAACGGCAGATAAAAGCAATCATCTAACAAAAAGTATCTTCATTTTCATGTTTTCTAGACAATATATTTTGACATGTTAAAAAAAATTAAATGTTTTCAAATTTCCAATAACATAACATATTTTCTCTCTTGTGGAGATTTTAATAAAGAAATATGCATACAAAATCATTCAATAGCGTCCTATTCAAATCATAAAAGGAAGATTTGGTACAGTTTGAAGATCTGAAGAATGAGTTTTAATTTAGGGTTTAAGGAATTGTGAATTAGGGTAATTTTGTCCTTGAAATTTTTGAAATTGGGGATAGGCTAATTGATGAGAGACACTTTCCACTTTAGGGCTAGATTTCAATTCCTACATCCAATTTGGAGTAAAAAATCATTTCTCCTAATTTTTTTTTCCTTTTTTTTATGACCAATGGTGTTCGGATTAGCTTACACGTTCTTCAACTAATTTCTTAAGACTCTGAAACTATAAATCGGGTACGAGTTTTAATAACTACCTCCAGTAACAATTGAAAAAAAAATTAAACTTAGAACATTTTAAATAATACATCCAAGAATTTCTATCGAATCAAACGATCAATTAGTGATAATTTTCTCCTATGTTTATTACCTTATAAAGCACCATATAAAAAATAATAAAAAAAATTATTTTTGTTTTATTTTAAAGCATGGCTGTGTTGGGTTTCTTCATCAAGAACAAGATACAGCAAACACAGAAATTTATTTTTCCTTTCGAGGCATAATTCAAATTATTGGCGAGAAATCTGAATCATCAAAACGAAGATGTTGTTTCAAGTGGGAGGACAAGGGACACGTCCCACCTTCTTCGAGATGGCCGCTGCTCAGCAGCTCCCCGCAAGTCTTCGAGCCGCTCTTACTTACTCTATTGGCGTAAGCCCTCTTTCTTATTTTCCTTTTTTTTATTTTATTTTTCTTTCTTCTAACTGTAATTATTGTCTACCCATTTGAGTTTTGGTGATTTTTTTCAAGTTTCTCACTGAATTTCCCTTCCCTTTTAAGTTGTGATATGAAGTGTATTTTACTGCAATTGTTTAATTCTCAAAATCTTTACTGTTTTCAGCTGAAATTTAACTTAAAAACTGAAAATTAAAGCTGATTTTGCTTCCGAAAGCTTTAAAATTACTTGCCTTTTGATGTTTGACCTAAGCTCTGCTATGGTAACTTCGTTGGTGTATTACACATTTGCACATGATTTCTAATTGTTAACTTTGTTTAAAGATTTTCTATAATTTATTTACTCACTGAAGTTCTGCATTTTGATATCAATAGCCAATTTGTTTTAAGCTTGATTGTTGTGTTTAACTTCAGGTGATCAAATGTTAGCCTTTATTTGTGTGTGGTGTTGCAGGTGTTGGCATTAAGAAGACCGTTTCTCCACAAGGTTTTAGACTATGAAGATGAATTCTTTGCTTTACTTATGCTGGTTCTTGAAACCCATAGTTTACGAAACACAGGTTTACATCTTCAATAATGCTAGACGTATAAAGAAATTTACAAATATTTTTTGTACAAAGTGATGTGGCAAGAGATTAATAGAAGAGTGAATACAAAAAGTCAAATTCATTATATTCACTCTTCTATTTATCTCTTGTCACATCACTTTGTACAAGAAATCTTTGTAAATTTCTTTGTATGTGTAGTATTACCCTTATGTCATATTTCTCTCTCGAGTTTGTTGATGTGAATCTAATGAATTCTTGTTGTTGCTATTAGTGTTTAGTGCGCTATGGATTGTGTGATTTCCTGTTATTAGAAACCATATTCTTTATTTGGCAAATGTTAATGTTCCTGCTGTTTGAACTCTGCAAATTGCGTCTGAACTGCCTGATTTGAGCCATTATTTGTGCAAATAGTATTTGGCTCTTCCATTTAACAAAAAAGATTTCTTGGATATTGATACAGACCTGGGTTTTAATCACACATCCAACCAATTAAACACTCACAGTTTCAAGATTACAATCACAGAAAAGCAAATATGTAATAGCTGAAGTGAATTGATAAAGATGAGGTTGAATATTCAAAGGACTGACGCAAAAAAAGGAAACAGAAAAAAAGAAAATAAACCCCAGCTAGCAGCGAGGAGCTAGCAACCTCCCAGACAAATCCTTTACAAATCACTCAATGAATAACTCATGCCCATATTCTCCCTTATAAGCACTTTTGTGGCCTCTCTTAATCACCTAGCCACATGACACGTCCCCTAATCACCTAACAACATGACACGTGTGCTTTCCCACTAACTAATTCTTGTTGGCTTGATCACCCCATGTGGATCTTGGATCTTCTCCTTTCTTTGGCGTGATCTTCTCTCCGCCGGTTGTTACTTGGCTTTATTCCCCCATGTGGATCTTCTCCCTTGCTTGGTGTAGCGCTTTGTGATGGGTGGCCTATCAATACCCCCCCCTTGAAGTGCCACCTTGTCCTCAAGGTGGAATTGCGGAAATTGGGTGTCAATCACATCATAAGGCTCCCAAGTGGCTTCGAAAGTTGGCAGATCCCGCCACTTAATCAGGACTTCCTTAGAGCCATCCATCAAGGTGTGAGAGGAGAGAACAGATTCAGGTTGGACTGATAACTCTAACTCTTGATCAGTCTTTGGAGGTAAAGGTCAGGGTGGGGAAATGAGTGTGGATGCTTTTCTTGAGTTGGGATACATGAAAAACTGGGTGGATTCGGGCTGTGGGTGGGAGGGCGAGTTTGTATGCAACTTGGCCTATCTTTTCTATCACCTCAAAGGGACCATAAAACCTGGGGCTCAATTTCTCATTAACCTTCCTGGCTAAAGATCTGAATTTGTAGGGTTGTAATCGGAGAAAGACAAAGTCCCCTCGAAAAGAAAAACGACTCTGCGATGGGAATCTGCGGCCTCTTTCATGTGGCTTTGAGCCACCAACAAGTTTTCCTTTAGCTCACGCAAGATGGTGTTACGCTCCTCAATCTGCCTATTGACGTCTTCTACTAAAGAAGGGCAGTCCCCAAGCTTCAACAGTAGAGGTGGATCCCTCCCATAGAGGGCTCGGAAAGGAGTCATCTTAGCGGAGTTGTGGTATGTCGTGTTGTACCAAAATTCAGCCCATGATAACCATTGGTGCCATTGTCGAGGTTGAGAACAACAAAAACATCTGAGATATGTCTCCACACAGCGGTTAACCACCTCGGTTTGGCCATCTGTTTGAGGATGATAGGCGGAACTGAATTTCAATGTGGTACCTGCCATTTTGAATAATTCTTGCCAAAAGTGGCTCATGAACACCCTATCTCGGTCCGATACTATGGATTTTGGGAACCCATGTAATTTAACTACTTCCTTCACAAAGATTGCTGCTACTTCCTTCGCATTATAAGGGTGGGAAAGGGAAATGAAATGACTGTATTTGGTTAGTCTATCCACTACTACAAAAATGGTATCAAAGCTTTTGGACCTAGGTAACCCCCCAATAAAATCCATGGTAAGATCCTCAAAAACTTGGTTAGGAATGGGTAATGGTTGGAGTAGGCCTGCTGGTTTCAATGCTGTGTACTTGTTGGTTTGACAAATGGTGCAGGCCCTAATAAAATTCTGAACGTCCCTCTTAATACCCTCCCAAAATGCCACACTTGCCACCTTTTTGTATGTTCTAAAAAAACCCGAATGACCCCCTCCGGGGCTGGAGTGAAACTCTTCTAATAGTTTGGGAATAAAGATGGAGTTTTTTGGAAGTACTAACCTTTTTTTGTACAAAGAGACATCCTCTACGGTTCATAATGTGGTCGCTACTTGGGTCTAATAACAAGTCCCTGAATGATGGTGCATAACTTGGGGTCGCTGGGCTTCCCCGGCTAGAGCCTCGAAGTCCGTAAATCCGTACCATTGTGATTGCGTTGTACACTCACCGCTTCTCTACGGGACAAGGCATCTGCAACTTTATTTTTATGGCCAGGGCAGTAGCGTATCTCGAAGGTGAACCCCATGAGCTTGGAGATCCATTTCTGCTGTTCTGGTGTCTTCATACGCTGATCAAGTAAGAACTGAAGGCTTTTCTGATCGACTTAATGATAAATTTACTGCCTAACAGATAGTGACTCCATTTTTGGACCGCAAACACGATGGCCATGAGTTCCCTCTCATACACTGACTTTTGCTTGGCATTTGGGGAAAAAGCCTTACTTAGGAATGCAATTGGACGATCCTTCTGAACCAACACCGCCCCAAGTCCTTGTCCCGACGCATCCGTGAAAACTTCAAAGGGTGGAATGTTGAAATTTCTCCCCGCAAAACTGGAACCGTAGTCATGGCCGATTTCAGTTGCTCGAAAGCTTGTTGGGCCTCTTCTGTCCATTGAAAAGCATTCTTCCGGAGTAATTGGGTTAATGGAAAGGCTATGTTCCCATACCCTTGCACAAATCGGCGGTAATAGCCAGTGAGTCCTAAAAATCCCCTCAAACTCTTGATGGAAGTCGGAATGGGCCATGATTTCATGGCTTCTAACTTCTGTGGATCTGCTTCTACTCCTTTTGCAGACACCAAATGACCCAAGTATTCAAGCTTCTTCTGCCCAAACGAGCATTTTTTCCGGTTAACTATCAATTCGTGAGCCTGCAGAATTGTAAAAGCTTGGGATAGGTGTTGTATGTGGCTCTCTAAATCTGGACTGTAGATCAGGATGTCGTCAAAGAAAACTAAGACAAATTTTCGGAGGACAGGTTTAAAGATGGTGTTCATAAGGGCTTGGAAGGTGGATGGGGCATTAGTTAAACCAAATGGCATCACTAAAAATTCATAGTGTCCCTCATGAGTCCGAAATGCTGTTTTTGGCACATCCTCATCCTTCATCCTAATCTGATGGTTGGTATAGGAAATTTATCGGGTATGGTGATACTATTGAGGGTCCTATAGTCCACACAAAACCTCCAACTGCCATCTTTCTTCTTAACTAATAACACGGGGCTTGCAAACGGGCTGGTGCTGGGTTGGATGATTCCAGCCGCCAACATCTCACCAACCAGCCTCTCGATCTCATTTTTCTGAAAATACGGGTATCTATAAGGTCTGATGTTCGGAGCTTGCGCGCCTTCCTTCAACACTATGGTGTGATCATTTTTCCTATGGGGGGGTAAGCTAGAAGGTTGGTCAAATAATTGTTGGAATTCCTCTAGGACTCTCGCCACTCTTGGTTCATGCGATTCCTCCTTGACTTCTGGTTTATACTCGATCGAACAGAATTCCACTAAATACCCGTTTCCTACCGCCTGAACTGTTTTCAACATGGCCTTAAGAGATACAACCTTTTTCACTAGTGAAGGGTCCCCTTGTAACATCACACGTCTCCCTTCGATCTCAAAGCTCATAGTTAATTTTTTCCAATTTGCACAAACATCCCCCAGAGAGCTCAACCAGGACACCCCGAGTACCACGTCAGCCCCTCCTAAATCAAATGGGAAGTAGTCTTGATGTATCCTTACTCCTTGTATCTCAAGTTTTACCCCTGTGCATGTACCTTCGCCCCTTACTGTCACTCCATTCCCCACCATTACTCCAAAAGTCCTGCCCTTCTTTACCGAAATACCCAATTTGTTAACCAACTCTTGTGAAATAAAATTGTGTGACGCCCCACTGTCCACCAATACTATAACCTCCTCCTCACCAATTTTTCCTCTAATTTTCAATGTTTTATCTGTAGTAATACCAACAATGGAGTTCATTGATAGGGCAAGTGGGTTACCTTCTGTATTGGTTTCTTCTTCTACGTTCTGATCGGGTGTGTCTTCCTTCATTTCTTCCTCATCCCAAGCAAGAAGGATTTGCAATGATTTACTCCTGCATTTATGGGTGGGGCTGTATTTTTCATCACACTTAAAACATAATCCACGTTCTCGCTTGTGCTGGATCTCAGATTCTGTGAGCCGTCGAAAGTTGTCCCCTCTGAAGCTCGACATGGTCGTTTCCGGTGGCCTCTCTCTCCTCTCGGGTGGCCTGACATTGGATGAGAAATGGGTTTCTGGTGTTTTTACATGCGAAGACCACCACCCAGGTCGCGCATTTTCTGGGTTAATAGTGACCCGATTGTAAGCTTCTCTTCCCACTTGATTTTTAATTACTTTGGGCCTCCCTTTTTCTAAAATCCAATTTCTTTCCTCTACTCTATGGGCTTGCTCAATGACTTCACTTATGCTATTGGGCCTCATTAATCTTAACTCAGCCTTGACATCCTCTTTAAGCCCATTCACAAAAAGTCCCATAAGCATCTCCTCTCCCAGATCCTTCAAAGGTGCAGAAAAAGCTTCAAATTCCTCCCTATATTCAGTCACCGTGGCTGTTTGTTTTAAGGCAGCCAACGCTTCATACGCTGTCCCTTGGAAAGAGGGTCGAAATCTGGTAATAAGCGCGGTTTTAAAGTCCCTCCAGGACTGAATTGGTGCTCAGCAGGGCTTGGAACCCAATTCAAAGAACCAAATCCCTTCCCTCCCATACACACGTAATGCACTTCCATTTTCTCGATTCTTCGTATCGGTTGATAGCGAAGTACCTATCTGCTCTAAAGGTCCACCCAAACGGATCGTCACCGTTGAAAATAGGCAGCTCCCAATTCCTGCTCTTCTTGTCATCTTTCTTTGATTCGCTACTCTGGTAATACTCTCCCTCCCTGTTTTCATGACTACTCAGATTTTCAGAATCCAGCAGTTTTTCCTTTTCCCGTGAATGTCTTTCCTCCCTCTCTTCTTTTAGCCGCATCAATTCTCTTATCTCAGTCAAACACTCCTTCACTCCACCTAAATCCACCTTCATGGTCGTCATATCCTCCTTCACTGACTTAATTTCCTTCTCCACATTATCCATTCTATTTTCCATCTTAGATTTGACCATTACCCAGCCAAGCTCTGATACCAATTTGATACAGACCTGGGTTTTAATCACACATCCAACCAATTAAACACTCACAGTTTCAAGATTACAATCACAGAAAAGCAAATATGTAATAGCTGAAGTGAATTGATAAAGATGAGGTTGAATATTCAAAGGACTGACGCAAAAAAAGGAAACAGAAAAAAAGAAAATAAACCCCAGCTAGCAGTTCGAGGAGCTAGCAACCTCCCAGACAAATCCTTTACAAATCACTCAATGAATAACTCATGCCCATATTCTCCCTTATAAGCACTTTTGTGGCCTCTCTTAATCACCTAGCCACATGACACGTCCCCTAATCACCTAACAACATGACACGTGTGCTTTCCCACTAACTAATTCTTGTTGGCTTGATCACCCCATGTGGATCTTGGATCTTCTCCTTTGCTGGCGTGATCTTCTCTCCTGCTGGTTGTTACTTGGCTTTATTCCCCCATGTGGATCTTCTCCCTTGCTTGGTGTAGCGCTTTGTGATGGGTGGCCTATCAGATATTCAACCAATTCTCGTACATGAATACAGTGAACTCTATTGTTCCAGGTCTATGTAGTATCTTTCCATCAACACTCTAGTCTATAATTTCAAAATCTTATAGGAAGTCACAATCATCCCTAACAAATTCCCACTTAGGTATTAATGTCCATCCTATACTTAGTGATCCTCTGCATGCCGTATCACAACAGATATTATTTTCAATAACCATGCTCTGCATGTAAGCCGGGCATGCTTTTGGGTCATTTGCTGTTGTAATAGTCGTGGTTTCAGGTTGCTAAATCTCATTTTTTTGCTTAATTTTTTCAGATGCCTCTTTTTCTGAGTCACTCTATGGTTTGCGAAGGCGAGCAGTGAAAATAAAGGTGAAAAAGGACGATGCCAAACTGAAGATGAATGATGAAATTCATCATTCTGGATTAGAAAAGCGCCAAAAAGTTCTTTCAGTTGTATTTATGGTATTGTGTTCTTCTTCTTTGTCTGGCTATGTGTTTTTCCAACTATTTGTTTGGCTTTTGATTAATTGATTGCTTTGAGAAATTCATCTACTTCTTCCCTTGATTCCATGGCTAGATGAGGAATTTTGACTTGTGGCTTTTATTTTATTGTTTAGGTTGTCTTGCCGTATCTTAAGTCGAAGTTGCATTCAGTATATAACAAAGAAAGGGAAGCCAGGTTGCAAGCCAGTTTATGGGGTCCTGGTGCTGAAAGATTTGGTGATGCAGACTATTTTGATGATGGGGGAGGTTCTCTTGTTTCTAGTGAAACTTTGGATACAGTAACATCGGTTAGAACACATTTGACAAGGAAAATTCAGAAAGTCATATTTGCTTGCTATCCATGGGTACATGCTAGCTGTGAAGGTACATGGAAGTTTAAGTTCTCATCATGTCTTTATTGGTAAAATGCTGATTGCTTATAAACTTAGATTTTCTCTTAGCAGATCTTTACTCTCAGAAAAATTAGGATGAACAGAAAATTGCAATAGTTAATTCATTCTTCAATCATGAGAGATTGAATATTCTTTTTATTTAAAAACAAAAATCAAGCATGAGCTGTAATAAAAATCCTTCTTATTGTTTTATGGTCTTATTAGTATTTAAAACCCAAAAAATAAAAGTTAGTTTCTTTATAGAAGAATGAAAGTGAAAACTTTGACTTGTGTATTGAACCTTTTTTCCTATCATATTTTAAAAAGTTTAAGTTATTAGTGCCTAATCATATTTGTGGTGTATAAGCTATGGCAACATTAAAATGATATGCTTATCCAAGAATCTTTAAAGTATTATTTTTTCTTTATTTGGTATTATTTTTTCTTTATTTGGTATTATATTTTCTTTATTTGGTATTATTTTTTGGTACAACACTTGGCTGGCTAACCATGTAAATCTCATTTAAATTCTTCTTCCATCCAGCAGGATTTTTTTCCTATAGTGAATCAATATTAATGCTCTGAATTAGTACTGATAGGTTTTGAAACTGTGACATTGTTTGATTCAAAGTGTGATCAAATGCAATCACGATCTTTGGCATAAGTTTGCTTTGAAGTAATACATCTGTGTTTTTGCCGTTTCAAATATATTTTGTTTAATCTGAATAAAATCTCTATTTTAATCTAGTCTTTCATAATGCAGGATTATCATTTACTTACCAGCTCTTATATCTGCTGGATGCTACTGGGTTCTATTCTGTAGGGTTGCATGCTTTAGGAATTCATGTTTGTCGAGCTACAGGGCAAGAACTGGTAATAGATTCAGTTAGAATGGTTATACAAAATTAAAGTAGCAACGTGTGAACCCACACATAAAACTTTAATCTCCACTATTGATTAGAATCCAAGTTTTTGTTTATTATGTATCTCAATATTTTCTTCTTGACTTTTTTTATGTCAAGGTAGATGGATAATTCTTCTAGAATTTCAAAGATACGTACCCGTGAACGTGAAAGACTTCATGGCCCTCTTTGGTTGAAGGTATAATTTCAATTTCTTTGTTTACTTAGTGACTTCAGGTAAACTTTCATACCACAATGAATATATGTTTGCACAATTCTGAAAAGTAAAACAATTTAACTTGAAATCATTATTGAGATTATAGCATATTGAACAGCAAATATAAATGCTTACAGAAATTACAAGGAGCGTTGCTTAGCTGTATGTATGCCATGCTCGACTATGCACAGACTGGCTTGATTGCAGCAGTGTTCGTTTTTAAAGTGAGTGACTTACATGCATACAATATTATGTCCCTTTTGAAGTATTAATTACTCTAAAAAGCTTAAATAATGCAAAACCTTTTTAAGGGTTATTGTTGTTGTTTGGTGATACATTAAAGAAATTATTAGTTTTGAAAGTATCTTTGAACTTCATGTTACAATAATCATTATCTTCACCTCTATAGTGCTCGAGTGATTGTTGTTTAAGAAACTAGGAAATAGAAAGTGGAGTAGGAAAGGTGACAGTCTATTTAGATATAACTACAGGGTATCTTTATCTCCATCAAGATTCACAATACAATGACTTGTGAATGAACTTGTTTTATTTGGAATTCACCTATACTGGTTTCTAGCAGAATTATTTTGTTATATTTTAATATATATCTTCCTCTACGAAATCTTTTTAATTCAATTAAATGGAGTTTCTCTTAGCACTTCTAGAGTTTGTCAAATTGTTCTCAGAATTTATATTCTTTTGTATGCTGTCCATAACTCTTGGAGCTAAGTTGATGTCTCCTTGTTTCATTTTTGCTCTATTTTCTTGGAACTAAATATGCATCTATGCAACGGGACAGTTTGATATTAATCCTATTCATATCCTCTCATGCATTTTGTTTTTCAAATTTCATTTCCAGATATAAATCAGTGATGTTAAATTTTTTAATTAATGTCAATTACACAGATGATGGAGTGGTGGTATCAATCTGCTGAGGAGAGAATGTCAGCCCCAACTGTATACCCACCTCCACCACCACCTCCACCCCCACAGGTCAAACAACAATCTGCTAATTATTTTTATCATCTTTGTTTCAATCTGTTAGACTCATGCACATCATCATCTCAGTAAGGAGTTCCCAATGTTAGAAGTATTTAACTACTTTGTAATAGTGGTATTACTTAGTTTAACATATATAAAAATGATGAACTTGAAAATAGTGTGGAATCAAGGATTTGCTGTGCTGTGATTGTAAAGTCATTTTTTTTTACATTAACTTCAGGTCTTTTAGTTTTGTTTGTTTACATCATACATCAATTAAGCGGAAAAGTCAAAAGGCAACTAAATTTGGCTCTGTGTAGTCTAAATAACAAGTTTAATTTATAATTTTAAGCAGGTTGCCAAGGAGGGTATTCCACTGCCGCCTGATAGAACAATCTGTCCATTGTGCTCGCAGAAGCGTGCAAATCCATCTGTAGTTACAGCCTCAGGGTTTGTTTTCTGCTATGCTTGCATATTCAAGTACATTTCTCAGGTGAGACTTCTGGACTGTTATTCTTATCTCTTAATTATTAACATGTACGAAGCTTTCTAGTTCCCTCTAATGTGTTGTAACTTTGGGATCGAATGCTACTAATTTTGAATTTTATGGCCACAGTATAAGCGCTGCCCAGTGACATTGATGCCGTCGACCGTTGAGCAGATCCGACGGCTCTTTCACGATGTATAGACATTAGACACAGACACATCTTAGCGAATAATCAAATATACCAAGAAATGAGCAGTGCCTGTACAAGCCAAGTAAAAATGAAAGTGGCATAGAGTTAATGTTATAGTTGCCATACTACCAATTCTTTTGTCTTTTAAGCCATTTGTAAGCCTGGATTGTCCCTGCCAGAGGGATGATTTTTACACATTTGAATCCAGTTTTAGAATGAATTGATGTTTTCTTATCTTAACGGCAATTCATTGGCTTCCCTTTCCTGCATTTTTCGATGAATCAAATCCATTGCTCATGCTCTTGAGGGCTCCCAGTTGATGGAAGCTAAATCTACATTTCACATTGAAGATCAACGACATATAAGTGAAGAGAGCTTCAGTATTTAAATAATATATTAGAAAAAAGATACAATATTTATATTAAATATCTTCAACTTTCGGGGCTCCAAACTTATAAAGAGATTTTATTATATTCTATAATAGACGTTTTCCTGTGAAAGAAAAACCCATAGGACTGGCACAAGCGAAGTACCCAACACACGACCATTGGACACGACAGCGACTGGTATGTAACTTACGACATAGCTGACTCATTCACACATAACTCCCCTTTACCTCTCCCCTGCAACCGCCCACATAATTCTTCTCTTCCCACTGACTCAATAACAAAAGTAAAACAGCTGACTCTAACGGAACATGTAACAGTGACAATTCTCTTACGGAACGGCGACGTTTGGAATCACATGATCATGAGACCCTCCAGACACATGCGTCGGCTTTGTAAATTGTGCACTTTCAAACTGTTGGGGAGCAATGAGAACAGGCGATCGGGGGGTGGGGTGGGTGATCGAGAAGACATCCTTTTGGAGACCTCATAATCATGAGACCCTCCAGACACATGCGGCGGCGGCGGTGGGGGTGTAAGTTGACTATTTTTAAAGTGTTGAGGAACATTGGCGACTGGGGACGGAGGTGGTGATTGAGGAAACAACCTTTTGGAGACTACGTGAGACCACCCAGAAACATGGCGCCGTTCCCCCAGGAGACGACGTTTCAAATGAACACGGTGACTGGGGACCACATGTGGCGGCGGCGGTGGGGGTGTAAGTTGACTACTTTCAAAGTGTTGAGGAACATTGGTGACTGGGGACGGAGGTGGTGATTCAGGAAACAACCTTTTGGAGACTACATGAGACCATCCAGAAACATGGCGCCGTTCTCCCAGGAGACGACGTTTCAAATGAACACGGTGACTGGGGACCACATGTGGCGGCGGCGGTGGGGGTGTAAGTTGACTATTTTCAAAGTGTTGAGGAACATTGGCGACTGGGGACGGAGGTGGTGATTCAGGAAACAACCTTTTGGAGACTACATGAGACCATCCAGAAACATGGCGCCGTTCTCCCAGGAGACGACGTTTCAAATGAACACGGCGACTGGGGACCACATGCGGCAGCGGCGGTGGGGGTGTGAGTTGACTATTTTCAAAGTGTTGAGGAACATTGGCGACTGGGGACGGAGGTGGTGATTCAGGAAACAACCTTTTGGAGACTACATGAGACCACCCAGAAACATGGCGCCGTTCTCTCGAGAGACGACGTTTCAAATGAACATGGCGACTGGGGACCACATGCGTCGGTGGCGGTGGCGGTGTAAGTTGGCCGCTTTCATAGTGTTGAGGAGCATTGAGGACAGGCGACAGGGGAGGTGATCGAGAAAACGTCCTTTTGGAAGCCTCAGACCATGCAGAAACACCTTGCGTTGCATGAGAAAGCTGGAGAATCAGTAGTATTGGAAACAAAGAAAGTAGGGAATTCAGAAACATTTTTTTTTTCTTTGATACTAAGATAATAATGTTTCTATCTTCCATGCACCGCCTTTATAAATAAAAAATGATAGTAACCTATCGATCTTGATCGTCTATTCACTGTGAATTTTTTTAAGAAAAACGCATGCTGTCACCATCAGTGCCTGAATTTGATGTATTTCTTTTGGATAACATTACTATTTATAAAGCGCGGGAGCGGATGAGCGTGAGCCGTAGGATGCTTTTGCCTACTAACGAGTAACGACGACCGTCTACAGGTATGACGTGTAGGAATTTTTTTCATCAACACAATTTAGCTCTCAAAGATAACAATTGGAATTATAGTAATAGAAAAGAAATGTAATTTATTAATAGTAGTAAATAATTGTGAATTAAATTATAATAATTATATAAAGATTTTAAAAGAAATAAAAATATCAGTGATGTTGATTTCATGCGGCGGTTGAAGAGAGTGTTATTGAGTAAAGATTAAGCAACCCCTCTTAACATTAGCAAATATGGTGGCACGACGTGGAAGTCAAAAGACATTTTTGACTTGCAAGTTGAATTTAATAAATGCTTGTATACTAAATAATTTTCTATTTATTTTATGACAAATTAAAATATATATTTGATATTTCAAAACAATAAAATAAAACAAAATTGGTGATAATGCTTTAGATTTAAGCGATTTTGGTTTAATAAAATAAAGGTGAGCTAATGTTAAGATACAGAGTAAAAGGGTTTAATTAAGTTTTCCAAGTTTAATGGGTGCATTAGCCCCTATTCACCCATTAGTAGTTTAGTCTTTGGGTACGTTATTAGATAGTTGTCTTAACCTATAATCTTAGAACATATGTTAAGAGCTCTAATTAACGAAGTATTTTATTTATTTCAATAGATTTAATGTACACAATGTGTTTTATTTATTTCAACAGATTTAATGTACAAAATAACACATTTTTCAAGGTGGGTGTGTGGTAGAACTGGAATCGACGACTACTCGAGGTATCGGTTCCAGTTCCAAATTTAGTGGAACCGACACTGTGCGACTCCGAGTTTGATTCCACCATTTCAAGAATGAGACTTGGAATCGAGGTTTGGGTACCCAACGTGTATTTGTAATTTTTGTAAATAGTTGGGGTATATTATAATTTTTGTGGTGGCTGGCGACCGGCAATGGCTTGGGATGGTTGGGAGTGATTTTGTTTAAAATTAAACTTTTATATGGTTGAGGTGTTTTAACGTCTTTGTTCGGATTGAAGTTTAGATCATAATGTTACCTAATATATAAAATCAACATAAATTAGATCTTTAAATTCAAATTTTGAAGCAATTTTTATATGGATTAAAAAAAATGATCAACACTTACTTAGGAATAAGGTAGTATGCCGCCGCATGAAGTGACTTATGAAGTTGAAAATCCCAATAGAATGTCAACTATCTTTCATATTTCTCTATATCAATGTTCCACATTGTTGAAATTCGTTGCAATTTGATTCTTTGTTCTTCTCATGGCTTCATATATGTATCCCGTTGCTGGTTTCACATCACCATCTACAAGCCTCAAAACCTCTACTAGTGAATCCACACATTTCAAGGCAAATTGTATGGATTTCCAAAATCTTGTATCACTCAAGATAATATATACCACTTTATTCCCCTTAAGTGTAGTACCATGTGTACAATTTGCCCATTCTTCCATACAAACATGGACCTAAGAGCTAGTTTAGTATCCATAATACAACTCAAAGTGAGAAAAGAGGTTGCAAATCTTGTTATTGCCGGTCTTGCTAGCTCTTTATTCTTTTTCCACTCATTTTTATACTTTCCCATAAGATCAACCTCTCTCTTCAAATAAGAAACTCTTGCTTCATGATAATTAGGAGGTTTCAATCCCCTTCCATAATCACCAACTTTAACATGTCAACAAAAAGAGGACTTTTAATTTAAATGGTAATGCATTGCCATTAAGACATGCACCTATATATACCTTGAATTACCTTTTCCCTATACATCCTTTACAACTTTATTTAAAGTTCTTTTTTTTCTCTTACTAAGAAAACTATCAATTTTACCCTTATTTGGATTAACATCTTGCTCTTTGAAAATGTCAACCATATCGTCATCATCATCTTTCATGAGGAAGCTGGAGAATCAGTAGTAACGCAAACAAAGAAAGTAGGGAAGTCAGAAACATTTTATTATTATTATTATTATTATAACTAAGAGAATAATGTTTGTATCTTCCATGCATGGCCTGCTTGCCTTTTTATAGATATAGAGCAAGGGAGCTCATCGTAGGATACGATACCGTTTTGCGGCTTTTGCCTACTAACGATGCCAATTTTTTTATAGATGTTTGCCAATCTTTTTTTATTTTTTAATTCTGCAAAAGATGCCAAAAAGCTTTTAGAAAGATAAGTAATCTGAAGAGTTTGACTATTATAATTCAATAAAAAAAGAAAATCTGAAGAGTTAGACTCTTGTACCTACCCATAAGTATATGGATCAAGTCTCAACTAACCATTGTTTTTACTTTTTATAACATAAAAAAAGAGATTTCATTTCATGCAGAGGATGAAGAGAGTGTTATTGAGTAAAGATTAAGCAACCCCTCTTAACACGTCTATAACTGGTGGGAAAAGTGGAGTTTGATTTTTTTTTTTTAATGACAAACTAAAATGTATTTGATATTTCAAAACAATAAAATAAAACAAAATTGGTGGTGCCAAACTGAAGATGAAATTCATCATATTCTGGATTAGAAAAGAGTTGTATTTATATATGGTATTGTATTCTTCTTTTTTCCCAATTATTTATTTGACTTTTGATTAATTGATTGCTTTGAGAAATTCATCTACTTTGGTGATGGAGGAAGTTCTCTTGTTTCTAGTGAAAGTGTGAAACTTTGGATACAGATAGAACTTAGAACAAGTTTGACGAGGAAAATTCAGAAAGTCAATTGCTTGCTATCCATGGGTACATGCTACTGCTAGCTGTATAGATTATAGACATTAGACAAGTGCATAACCCCATGGCTACCAATTCTTCTGTCTTTAAGGCTTTAAGCCATTTGTAAGCCTCGATTGAAGGGAGAGATGATTATTCACATTATTTGAATCCTGTTTTAGAATGAATTGATGTTTTTTAATCTTACTGGCAATCCATTGGATCTTTTGGAGACATGAAAATTCCAAATATATATATATATATATTTTATAACAAGAGATTTGTATTTGATAAAAAAAGAAAATCTAAGAGTTTGACTCTTATAACCACTTATAATTGAGTAATGCAATTGCAAGCTTTACATCATATTTTACGCTATTTTCATTATATCATCATCATTTAAAAAAAAAAAAATTCATTTCATGCAGAGGATAACAGGATGAGGTGGAGTTTGATTATTTTTTATGACAAATTAAAATGTATTTGATTCAGAAAATGTCTCACTTTCTGAAATCTGAAGATAGTCAAAATATTTTTGGCAAAGTAGTCAAAATCAAAAGTGAGACAAGGATGCTTTGCAGATTTTATCATAAAATCTTTGCATATTCCATATATTGACCAACATTTGGGAATATGCAATACGTATTTATGTTGACCAGCATAGAGCATGAAAAAGATTGACAACTTCAAAATCAAAATCTATACTCTATACAGGTAGCATTAGAAAAAATAATAATTTAGGCTTGAAAATGATTTATGGTCTTATTAGAATTTAAAACCCAAAACATAATTGACTATTTTGGGTTATTATTAGTATTTAATGAACGTGAGCATTAAATTATAATTGACTATTAGATTATTCTCCAACGATAATACCATCGTCCACAAAAGTACATCTACTTTTCATGAATTTGTACGTCACAAATATTTGCTGTTTACGACCACGTGGCTGCTCCTCAGCGTCCTTTTGGTTCAAAGCAGGAACGGGAATGACAGGTTTTTAATGCAGAGAAGGAAAGGAGCATAGCTGGATTTCGGTCGACAGCAGCACTGACCAATCAAATGATGTAATTAATGCAGAACTAAGCTATCTGAGATTAAGCAACCAATGAATTTGACTTGCAAACACTGTACCATCAGCAAAAATGGTGGCACGTGCAAAACCAAAAACCTTTTTGACTTGCAAGTTGAATCAAGGGGTTGGTTCTCAGGTCGGACCGGTTGAATCGATTGATTGGATCGGTGATGACATGAGTATGGCATAATAAAATTTTAAAATCAACCTCCAATAATCGACTCCAGCAACCCAAAACCACAATCTCCGAGCAATAAAAAATCTCACGATTTCAAGGGTTGTTGCACAAATTGATTGTGGAAAGGGTGGAGTTCGGATTGGACTAGCAGAGAGGGAAGGCCAAGTGAACTAAAGTGTGGACGGCTGGCAACACGAAAGCTAAGCAAACTACAATCCAAATCGAATATTAGAAGATTTGAAGGAGGGAAGATGAAGAACTAAAGATTAAAATTGAAGGAATAGAATTTAGGGAATTTAATTTTAGGAATTAGGAATTCGGTTTAGCCGCCGATTCTCTAACTCGATTCGACACTGTTTCGCCGGTTCAATCTTGGGTCAATCATGTCCAACTGCTATAAATGGGTTTAAGATGTACCTGGACCGGATAAGGGTCTGGTTCTCTGTTGAACCCATCGAACCGGCCGATCCGGTCTGAGTTTTAAAGCAATGAATCAAACCAATCAACTCAAACTCCCAAACCCACACCATCAAATCATCACAAAAGATCATTAAAGACAAAAAATTTAATTAATGCATGTTAAAAGTAATTCTACAAGTTCGAATCCAAATTTGTGATTAATTGATGTTCATTCTTCTCAACAAATTTATGTTGAGGATAGATTAATGCATATTATCTGAGAGCTGAAAATCCCCAATTAAATTCCAATCAAAAAGTGTTCAGCTATTCAACAAAACCTTATTTTACACATACGCATTTCCACTAAGTTTGCGTTATTCGTTCGTTAAGTTTCATATAACTTCTGTTTCATTGAGCTCGAGGTCATTTTGAAGAACATGCAATAATTCTCAAACCATGTAATTTTCCTGGCTAAACCATTAACATTATCATGATCCTGTTTTGAACATTTCAGGAAATTTATATAATAATAATGTGGAGGATTTGTTCTTGTTAACCATCTATAAAAAGCCAATATAAGTTTAACATTTGCATCACAAACTAGATAAAACCACCAATATATTTACAAGACAATTAACAATAGGATCATAATACTACCAAAACACTTCTCCCATGCTAAACCATCTCATACTCCATTAGAAATCAAGCTAAACTTCAGCAACACCAATTTCCAAAGCTTTCTCCAATCTTGCATTCAAAGGGGGTAGATAGCAACTTCAATCTCTCATCCTGCACAAGCAAAAACAAATTTATCAATACCTGCATCGACTAATGCATACATGAACACACAAGCCTAACTTCTATCATACCTCACTATTTCTGCTTCTTGTTTTTGGCATTCCACGAGTAGAAGAGCCCGAATCTGAATCTATAATTTATATTCTTTCGTATGCTGTCCATAACTCTTGGAGCTAAGTTGATGTCTCCTTGTTTCATTTTTACTCTATCTTCTTGGAACTAAATATGCATCTATGCAACAGGACAGTTTGATATTAATCCTATTTATATCTTCTCATGCATTTTTTTTTTTTTCAAATTTCATTTCCAGATATAAATCAGTGATGTTAAAATTTTTAATTAATGTCAATTACACAGATGATGGAGTGGTGGTATCAATCTGCTGAGAAGAGAATTTCAGCCCCAACTGTATACCCACCTCCACCGCCGCCTCCACCCCCACAGGTC